>OZ014519.1:636096549-636696549 GCA_963966055.1 Lathyrus aphaca
GAGGTCCTCATTTCCCCATCAGAGTTCAAGAAGGGTTCATCTCCAGCAGGGTCTTGGCGCTCCAATATCAAAGTTCAATTTATTTTTGGCAATGGAGGTTGTTCAGAGCCGGTGTATCATTGACAACCTTCCCCGCAGAGTTGTCTCCTCCGCATCAAAATGGATCAGATCAGTGCAGTGATCATCGTTTCTCCCCAGTCAAGCCATCTGGGATAATTGAGGTCTCCTTATCAGGAGATCTCTTTGAATTTGCATACGCATAATCATCATTACATTTGCATCCTCCAAAGCGTAGCATTTCCATTCTCATGGAGCATTCCGCCATAAATCCAAACATGTGCATGCCAGCATGGGCCAGTTTTGAGGTGTTACATACAACTTATAACTTTTTTTCAACCTGAAGTATTCCCCACAGAAAATACTTATGCCATTTGCCAGGAATCTTGGTCCTTCCAAGTTGCGTATTATTCTTTATGGCTTGGTCCTGCCCAGCAGTCATATTGATTGAGTTCCATTCCGCTAATGGTCTCGTTAAGCCCTATTTCGCCAACGGGCATCTTCTGTGGCTTGGTCCTTCCAAGTCGCGTATTTTTCTTTATGGCTTGGTCCTGCCCAACAGTCATATTGATTGAGTTTCATTCCGTTAATGGTCTCGTTAAGCCCTGTTTCGCCAACAAGCATCTTTCGTGGCTTGGTCCTGCCCAGCAGTCGCGTATTTTTCTTTATGGCTTGGTCCTGCCCAACAGTCATATTGATTGAGTTCCATTCCGCTAATGGTCTCGTTAAGCCCTGTTTCGCCAACAGGCATCTTTCGTGGCTTGGTCCTGCCCAGCAGTCGCGTATTTTTCTTTATGGCTTGGTCCTGCCCAACAGTCATATTGATTGAGTTCCATTCCGCTAATGGTCTCGTAAAGCCCTGTTTCGCCAACAGGCACCTTCCATGGCTTGGTCCTTCCCAGCAGTCGCGTATTTTTCTTTATGGCTTGGTCCTGCCCAGCAGTCATATTGATCGAGTTCCATTCCGCTAATGGTCTCGTTAAGCCCTGTTTCTCCAACAGGCACCTTCCGTGGCTTGGTCCTGCCCAACAGTCGCGTATTTTTCTTTATGGCTTGGTCCTGCCCAGCAGTCATATTGATTGAGTTCCATTCCACTAATGGTCTCGTTAAGCCCTGTTTCGCCAACAGGCACCTTTCGTGGCTTGGTCCTGCCCAACTGTCGCGTATTTTTCTTTATGGCTTGGTCCTGCCCAGCAGTCATATTGATTGAGTTCCATTCCGCTAATGGTCTCGTTAAGCCCTGTTTTGCAAATAGCTCTTTCATAGGCTTGTAATCTTCAAGTAGCGGCCATATACCCAACCACGACAATCATACCTCTTCTTCTAGTTATTTTTTCTTTGACACGAGACATCGGAAGGAAAAGAAGTTAGGGAGTAAAGTTGCCCCCATAAGGTTGCTCGGAAAGACCTGGAGATCTTTTGCCTACATATCTCCATTGACCCATGACCAATGAAGAATCAGAGCGATGTAGTTCCCCTCAATAGGGATGAAAAAGAAAAAAAGGAAGACAAACTGTTGCCACGACTACAAGTATTTGAATACTGCTGGCTTTATTTGCTTCATGAATACCCTGGCGTCCTGGGTGATTAACTCGAAGATTTCAGCTTAACGTGGACCATCTGGTAGAACTACCGTGATACCGGTTCCTCCGTGATTAGGCATTGGATTCTGGAGTACATTTGGGTGATTAGCGAAATTAATCGCCTTGGAGTCAACCAGGTCTTGTACCTTGTTCTGAAAAGCACAACATTTCTCAATATTGTGCCCCTGAGCACCCGAATGGAATTCGCACCTGGCGTTAGCATCAAAATTCGGAGTTAGATTGTCAGGAGAAGGAGCTCTCATGGTATGAAGCTCGACCATGTTCAATTTTAGCAGCTTTGGAAGTAATACATCATATGGACATGGGATAGGATCAAGTCTGTGGTTCCTCGCTCTTGTTCTTTCCTGAAATGGTCTCTGTTCATGTTGTTGCTGACCCTGAGGTTGTGATTGAACATTTTGTTTTTGATATTGCTTTGAGCGCCTAACATGCCCCTGTACTCTCTTACTCATACTCGGCCGAGGAGCGAATGAAGGTTGTTGATATAACCCCTTTGAAGACTTTGCCTGAGTAATAACTCTAGAAGAAGGAAAGTTGACCACCTCAACAAAACCTATATACAAAAATAGCTATAATTTGAACTTATCAACTCTCCCCAACTTACATAATTATTTGTCCTCAAAGAAACCCAACAAACTTAGAAACACAAAAGCAAGAACCAAAGAATCATGAATCAGCAAGCAATGTTGTATGGTTCAAGAAGCAACATAACACATACAAAATAAAGCTTACCACTACACTATAATGATAACATAAAAGCGAAACAAATCCTAAGTACAAAAATCATGCTAAACATTCTAAACAACACAAGCTCAATCATGAATCACACCTAGCAAAAATTCATCAGTGGATGAAAAACACTCAAAGGTGAGGATTTGACACTCATCCAAGAATCTTGTAAACAAAAGACTAAATTATGCATTCATCAAAAATTCACATTGAACATACAAAGGAAAGAATCGCAAGGGCTTTTCAAGGTTGTAATGTGGCTTGGTTAACAAACAAGGGGTAATTCCTAAAGTTAATCGAAACAAAAACTTGCCTAAACCTTAGGGAGCGATCAACTCACAAAGTTTCAAACACCAAAATTTTAATCAAATTTCTTCTCTTATCCTGATTGCTACACCAAAACACATAACTTATTTACATAATATTATTCTACTCCTTTTGTTTTTCTTTTTCAAAGCTTTTTCCACTTTTTTATTTCTTTTTATTTTCTTTTCTTTTTCACTTTTTTTTCCACAACCTCATAGTAACCAACAACAGAAGTGAGCATACATTGCTCTCCCCAACTTGAATTCAACCAACATCAAGGCATGAATAATCCCTACTTTCTAAGGCAAGGTAAAAATTCAAACCATAAGTCATGGTTGAGGGTTCAATAAAAAAAGAATCAAAATCCATATAAAAAGAGAACTAACACTCATAGACAAGCATCAAGTTCACACAAAATACAAATATTGACAAATCTCAAAGGGATTAACAAATGCGCACATACTCATAGGATAAATTGACTATTTGGTTAGGTAGTTGTGCTCAAAAGGAAACAAAGATTCCTTGATCATTTTGTAATACCTCAAAATTTGCCCTCATTATTTATTACCCTAACTGGCTTATGCTTCACATTCATCTGCATTCTTCATTAGGTCATTAACATTATAATCATGCATTTTATTGGCGCTTAAGGCATGGGATCAAGGTTTTTCTTGTGACTAGAATTCTCTCATTCAGAGGTAATCTACCTGGTTGTGGCACTTAAGATTGAGACAAAGGATTGAACTCCTATCAACATATGAATCTTCTTATCAAGGCTCATCAAGTATCAACTTCAACTTCTTTAGGGTTTCTCAATGTCATCAATTGTTAGGCTAAGGAGACTAGAAATAGGGTAACTAAGGATCTTCTTCATCAGGCTATTAGGCTATCCTACCATCCTCTTGGGTAATTCAAGAAGCAAGATCCAAGGTGTTCATCTGTAGACTTATGTTGGTATCATAGTCTGTAAATATTGTTTTGGAATCAAAGATGTGGGTTTCATCATCGTTCATCATCTGAGCTTATCTGAAAGTCATCATAAGCCACATTTGAATAGTCAATTCAATTCCAAAAAAAAAACACGCCATTAAAGCCATTTAGTCCACATATCACCATAAAATTTCTTTGCTCATTTTTGTCAAAAATCCGTTTTATCATCTATTCATAGGATAAATACCCGGTTTCCTCCATTCACATGTAATATCCAACTCCATATTATATCCATTCTATGCCCAATTTTCAAACCCGACTGTTTCCTAAACCGATTCATTATCTTTATTTAACCCATTTTAAAGCCCACACTTTTGTACCCATCACCAAGAGTCCAAAAGGGGGTGTGCAAATCAAGTCACAATCCCAAAAGCCCTTTTCAATCCATGTTTCTTAAAGGTCCAAATTTATCCAGTGTCCATATTCTTAAAAAGAATCATTATTCGATTTTATTCAACACATTTTGTTAATTTTCATTACACCCATTTTGTCTGATTTAGTTCACATAACATAACACTAGAATGACCTCAATTGGCACATGTTGTATATCTTCTACCAAGATAAACCCAAGTATGACTATTAATTCATAAAGGTGGTGGTTTAGAGGCACAAAAGGTCAATGCACGTGATGGTGTTTCTTCTCATTCTCATTGTGCATAGATTGCGGTTAATTAAGGTATATGTGGTAAACTTATCACAAAAATAAAATTGGAATTTGAATCTAGAATAAGAATATCAGGAAAATCAATGGAAAATAATAGAAAACAATTTCAGTTACAGAAGAAAAGAAGAAAAAAAACTGCAGCAGAAAAATCAGTGACAAAAATCTTCAAAAGGGCTACAATATTCATCACTCAATATCAGCACCTTCAGGGACCTAGATCTTGCTCCATAACAAGTCCTAGCCAAAAACTCATAACATAATTCTAAGAAACTAACTAACTAACTTTCACCTGAAAAGTTCCAGAAGAATCTTCCAGCTCTTCTATAAAATGAGGATCATCAACAACTTCTGATTTTTACAGACTTCCTTCACTTTTTTTCATCCAATCTTCATAGGGTTGCTTCATCCTTCAATCTCTCCATTTTTTTTTTCCGATTCCTCATTCTTCTTCCTCTTCTCCAATTCTTCAGCCTCATCCTTCTTCTTCTTCTTCTCGCCATTCCTCCCTTCTCAACTCCTTCAATCTGTTCTTCTTCTTCTGCATCCTCTTCTCCGATTCCATCACCAACTTTCATCAGATCTTCACCAATTTTCCAAATCTTCATCAGCTTCAGGCTAGCATCAATCCTTCATCAACATTTCATAACCGTCCTCATCAATAACGCACCTGCAAAAGAATTAAGGAAAGTGTTAAACGGATCAACATCGATGCAGAGTTCGCAGAATTTATACCATTTTACAATGTGGTTCAATACCTGCAGTTCGAAGAACCGTGATAGCCTTAATCGATAGAATCGAAACCTGCAATCTTCACTCAATTTGCAGCCTCATCAATCCAGCATCATTATCATCACACATGGATTTTTCGGATTGAATCCATCACCTTCATCAGTCGAAACAGAGTTCTGTGGATCTTCATCACGCGTGATCGTATCTCGCGCACTACATCCGTAAGCGATTGTGGAAGTTAGGGTTACGCACTCCAGTATCACGGTTTCAACTCAAAAAGGAAATCGAATCAAGAACGGACGAAACTCTTACCTCTTGAGATCACTCCTCGATTGAAAAGTTTGAATTTTCCTTAATACTGCTTGATTCTCATTGTTTATGCATGGTAGTGTTTCGATTCGATTCCTCTATTTGTTTAGGATTGCGAAAAGATGATAACGGTTTCAAAATCAAGCGTAAAATGAATGTAGGTTAGTGTTTAGGTTTGTGATTTTGGTTGGGCGACGGAGAGACTACCGCGGCGGCGCTAGGGTTCCGAAAGGGGAAAGGATTGGGGTTGTCGTTTTTGTTCATGTTCAGTTTGTGTTTGTTATAGTTAATTCGTGTTTGATTTTGAAGGTTAGGTTTAGTCTTCGTATCGATTGGAGGAAGATGAAGGTTAGGCTTAGTTTTAGTTCGATGCCGATTTGAGGTAAGCTAGAATCCGGTTGGGATGTAGGTTGAAGATGAAGATTAGGCTTAAAGGATGAAGGTGATGGCAGAAAGGGCGAAGAAGAAAGGGTTTGGATCGAAGAAGAAAGGGCGAAGGAGAAAAGAAGAAGAAAGGGGGAAGGTGAGAGGGATGCGAAGGCGAAGAAGAAGAAGAGGTGAAGGGGCTTGGCGACGGATAGGGAGAAGAAGAAGGGAATTAAGGTTTTTGTTTTTCAGCTTTTGATTTTTTCTCTTTTTGTGGTTTATAAGTTTAATTTTTAATAATGAAAAACATTAAGAATAATTAAGTTATGTCATTAATCCACATTTAATCCTTTAATTTTAATTAATTTCTCATAAATCCCATTAATATTGCCGTTAGAAGAGGAAGAGGTGGGTTGTTTGAATTTCAGCCACACCGGCGTTGACACGTGTCACCGTCCGGTTGGCTTCCCCTGTGGCGGATTATACGTGTGTTCTCCACCATAACAATCATATGCATGCGCCCCAAGAACCACATGATCTGAATACTATAAGGAACCCTAGATCAGACGGCCAAGATCAGAGTCAACAAAGTTGACTGAAAGTCCACAACATACATCCTCAGGCCAGCGCAAATTGGGCCTTGTCCTATTGCTTTTCACACCCTCTTTTTAAGGCCCAATAGAAAAAGAACTAGAAAAACTTACTCCTTGCACCTCCCCATTATTTTCTTTTAGTTTTTTTAGTTTTAGTTAACATAGTTTAGAAATAAATCATGAAAAAATAGGAAAATCCATTATAAAATTCTGCAAAAAATCCAGTAGCTTAATAATTCCAATTAGAAAATTTTGACACTTTTATTTTCTGAATTTTTGCTTATTTTCGATTTAATTTCGATTTTTCTTTTAATTAGCTTTTGTTGAATTTCTCTTAACTGTACATGATTTTGTTCATTTTATTTTGTCCCCTTCCAATAGGATTTTTGACCCATTCTTTTTGTTATGTTTAGAGGACTAATAATAGGACCTAGAATAATTTTGGTAGAATTTTTAGGCCATTTTATCCCCTGTTTTGGTAGCTTAATTCATAGAAAATGATAGTTAATCCTTAAATAGAATTAAGTGATTTTTAGACATAGCTAATTTCTGATTTTTTAGGATATTTTTTAGCACAATGTTATAATCAGTTTTAGGACCCTATAGGATTAATTCCATAATTTTTCCAGGACTTTTAATATTTTTAGTGTATTAATCTTTGGACCCTTGTGCATGTAAAATTCAATTAGTTTAGGTTAGAATATTAAGATCCATTAAGAGCTAGTTTGCTTAGGTTTAATCTTAGGATTTAACAATGACTTGGTATAGTTTAATTACTGATTTTTAGAATGAAAATATTAAATAGTTCCCTTATTTTTAGGACTTAGGCTTAGAATTCCTAATAAATAGACTTAGAAGAAGTTTAGGGTTATTTTAGCTTTATATCTTTAAATCTGCATTTTTTAGAATTCATTCCTTATGTCCATTTCTATGCCTTGTCTTATTGTTTGAATATTTCACTTGTATAGGCTTCCCCATTGTTTTAGAATCAACTTAACTTCCTTAGGAAGTAAGTTGAATTCTAGTAGTTTCTAGTTCCTTTCTTCATTAGGATTAGAAAACCACACAAACCATTAGGACCCCTTGTGAATAAATAAACAAAATTAGGATTGAGTCTTAGTCCCTTAGATTTTTCCTTTTGCAACTTGAGTCATTCTTTCTCATCTCATAAAGAAAAGCAATAAAACACTTAATAAAAACCGAACTTTCTTGTACGACACGAGACTGTTGCAGAGTGTTTATACGCGTCCTGTTTCGGGGCGAGGTGTAAATACTTACCGCGATGGATAGGTCTTAGTATGAGAATGTTCACAAACAAATTCAAAACACTTCTCATAAAAGACAAAAACAAATAATAAGCGACTGTCCTGCGGGAACTTCTCTTCCTATCTCATTCATTTTGAACTCGAACTCGCGACGACTTGTCTCGCATGCAAGACGGTAAACGCACTCGTACCAGACGAGCTTGCAACACCTGAGCATAGACATACGCAATTCCAGTTATAAAAAACACAAACAAATAGTTCCCGCCTTAGTTAGGCGAACTACGTCGACTCTGATCCTCATTATCCCGATGAGGTACGTAGGTAGCTGGGTAGGGCCCGTTTGAGCACATTCTTTAATTTCCCTACGTTTCCCCCTTTTATTCTCATTTTCCTTTTTCAGTTCCTTTCTCATTGCCATTCCAGTTCCAGCAGCAGTTTTATTCAGCAGCATTCTTATTTCTCACCATTTGAAGCAAGCAAGCAAGCGTGGATCCCGTCGGGTACGGCAGACGATCTGGGGTGCTAATACCTTCCCAAGTCGTAACCGACTCCCGAACCCAGATCTTTGGTTCGCAGAACCTTGTGCTTTCCTTCTTCCTCAGGTTTGTGCAGCATTACCTTTCCCATTCTTTCGGGATAAAAATGCCTGGCTAGGGACTCTACCTTTTCCGCGCCACTTTCGCGTTTGTACTAGGATGAAAATCCCGGGAGCGACACATTTTCATGCTTTCGTATAAAAACACAAACAAAAGATTAAAAATAATGAAATCCAGTTAAAACAAGAATTGTGGCCTCCAACATATATGAACAATGGAAAGTGTAACGCCCCGATTCCGATTATTTCATTTTTTTGTTGAGTCTTTTATTTAAATTGAGTGATAATTATTTTATTTGTGAAATTGGTATGTTAATATGATATGTTGACATGTTATGTTATTTTTCCATTTTTGAGAGTTTTCGGGAAAATTAGAATGAAGGGTATTTTAGATATTTCCTAATTGATGATAAGTTAGAAATTTAAGTGGAATTAGAAATTGTGAGAAAATGAATATTTGGGTGGAAAGAAAAGAAATAGAAAGAAAAGATATAATAGTAGAAAAGAGAAAGAAAAGAGAGATAGAAAGAAAGAGGAAGATGAGGAAAAGCTAAGAAGTCTTCAAGATAACTCCTAGGAATCGAATCAATCGGGTAAAGGTGTGAAATATTATTATCTTATCAATGTGTATCATTATGTATGTGATTGTTTGAATGTGTTCTTATTGTGGTTGAGTTTAGAGGTTATGAGTTTTTAGGGTATTTTGTGAGAAATCCTAAAATCGGTTAAAACTCGATTAAAATGTAGTATGCTAGTTAGTATGTGATAACTATCATGGTTGTGTTTTGTTTCCACTGATTTGGTGAAGTTTTGACGGATTTTGGAGGTTTGGGATGGTTTTCCCGTAGCTTGTGTTTTGGAACTTCTGCTAAGTTCGCCCCGCGAACATGGTTTGCGTCGTGAACTGAGCATGCATATGAAGTTCGCCTCGCGAACAAGGGGTCGCGCCGCGACCTGTAGCTTATGTAGAATGGTGCTTTTCTTAAAAAAAAGTTTGATGTTTATTTCGTAACTTTTGAACCGGTTATCCATTTTTAGCGTTTCATATATCGTTTTGAAGCTAAAATTATGTATTTTCTCATGATGTCGAAAAATATTATTTTTAACCGATTTTTACCCGTCTTTTCCGATTAATCGTAATTATGTGAATTAAGGAATTGTGGAATTTGATTGTGTGTTGTGGCCGTTTGGCAACATAAATGCGTTGTTCGAACTAAACGTGAATGCATGTTGAATGTGAAAATTTTGTTGTCGTTTGGCGTAATTGATGCGAATGTATGTAGATTGTATGTGATTGTATGAGATGAATGCATGATTATATTGTGAATATGTATACATTTCAAGAGTGTCTGAGTCATTTTGTATGTGAAGCATAATGATGTACATTCTTGTGTTGTGGGATTCTAATATGAATCTGTTATAACATCGTGTGCCAATGTGAGGTGTGAGCGATGATTTCAACATGATTGTGTGCCCATGTGGGGTGTGAGCAATCGGATTGTGTGCCCGTGTGGGGTGTGAGCAATCCATAAACATTGTGTGCCTATGTGAGGTGTGAGCAATGGGTGAAATGATCACAAATGATTGTGTGTCCATGTGGGGTGTGAGCAATCGGATTGTGTGCCCGTGTGGGGTGTGAGCAATCCATAAACATTGTGTGCTCATGTGGGGTGTGAGCAATGGGTGAACATTGTAGGCCCGACGGGGAGTTATATTGGTAACGAGCGATGGTTCCAATATGTTCCTGAATGAACTTGAGATGATTGAGTCGGTACCGCATTGCATTTGCATAGAGTCGTGAGTCGGTCTCTATGATTTGCATTTTGTCATCTTTGTATTTGTGCATTGATGAGCAAACATGAATGTAGGGAAAATAAAGATTGTGCTCGAACGGGCCCTACCCCGCTGCCTACGTACCTCATCGGGAAAATGAGGATCAGAGACGCCGTAGTTCCCCTAACTAGGGATAGAAAAGGATTGCTTGTGTATTAAGGCTTGAACTGCCTATGCCAATGCTCAGGTGTTGCAGACTCGGACGACGAGTGCGTAACCGTCTTGCATAATGACAAGAAGAAGCAAGTTCGCGTGCGGAGCGAAGGAGATGAGAAAAGAATTCCCGAAGGAAAGACGATTATTATTTGTTTGTGTTTATTTAGAGCTTTCTATTGGTGTGGCACAAGAGAATGAACTCAAGCTCTTTTCCGTGGAATGTGGACTTGTACTACATTTTAAGATGGAATAATAGAACAAGCACGCCAAGCAAGGAGAACGTATCCAAGACTTGTTTCCAAAGGCAAGGGCCTAATACAGACGAATATTGGATGATCATCAAGAGAACACAAACGAGTGCCAGAGTCAATGATACAAATGAATATCAGACGATGATCCAAGAAACACAGACGAGCACCTCAGGCAATGATACAGACGAATACCAGCCACTGATACGGACGGATACCAGAAATCCAACACAGACGAGCAATTGGAGCAGCAATACAGACGAGCATCCAACAATGCAAACAGGCTTCAAACAGATAACAAAAACAGACGAGTGCTGGAGGGCGTAGACGAGCAACAAACTGTAAACACATACGAATGCTGAGGAACATGCAGACGAGCAACAAACTGTAAACACATATGAGTGCCGAGGAACATGCAGTCGAGCAACAAACTGTAAACACATACGAGTGCTGAGGAACATGCAGACGAGCAACAAACTGTAAACACATACGAGAGCTAAGGAACATGCAGACGAGCAACAAACTGTAAACACATACGAGTGTTGAGGAACATGCAGATGAGCAACAAACTGTAAACACATACGAGAGCTGAGGAACATGCAGACGAGCAACGACATCCGACTAAGAAACACAACTCCGCGGGGGGAAAAGTTCATGACCGAGCGAGTGCTGGGGAGTGCGGACAGACATCCAGCTGATATGAAGCACAGACGAGTGTTGGGGGAGCACCATTAGATTCCGAACACAGACGAGTGCTGGAGAAGCATCATTAAATTTCGAACACAGACGAGTGCTGGAGACTATGCAGACGAGCAATTTATCAATCATAAAACACAGACAGGTGTTGTGCAGTGCAGACAAGCATCAACTGAACCAAACACAGACGAATGCTGAAGAATGTGGATGAGCATCAGAATATACCACCCATATGCGACTCCTGGGGAAAGCATACGAGTAACGACATCCCAGTAGGACATACCACTCTGCTGGCGAGACATGGACGAAGAGTAATTCGCGAACGAGTGAGTGCTGGGAATGCAGACGAACATCCAGCAGGTTTCAAACAGATACGAGTTCTGAGAAGTGCGGATGAGCACAAACGGATATTCATCACAGACGAGTGCCAGGAGATACAGACGAGCAATCACAGAATGCCCTGATTGGCAACAATAATCCTGACTCTGCAGGGGATACGGGTCAAGAGGCTTTGACGATGCCTGACTCTGACCGGGGAGATCAACGACGGTTCATATCATCACATAGACTGGCCATTTCTCTGGGGAATATTCTGATGATGGGGGTGAATCTCGATTACGACTCTGCGGGAAAATGATGATCTTCAGACCCGGCTGGGGACTTTACTGGGGAAACAAACATTCAGATGCTTTGTTAAATAACCCTTGCTAGGGAGAGAATTCTGATAATTCTAACTCTGTGGGAAGTAAGGCCTTCAACTGCTCGTTGGGGAAAGCCTTGTTGCTAACTCCGCTTTTGTCCCATGGGCCAAAAATAAATTGGCGGACTCACTGGGGATATAAGCATTCAATTGCTTGCTGGGGATAGTCCGTAAGGACCCCGATTGGTGACGAACCTCTTCGGTTAGGTTTGCAACTCTGCTGAGGATCCCACTAGCCCTAACTCGGCTGGGGACGGTTCCCTCTGAACTCTACTGGGGATGACCATGTCTTTCTCGTGAGGAACAACCACTTGGGGGGGAGACACCGTCTCTTGATTAGATTTGAACATCTACTAGGGATTTCACTGTTGTATCTCAACTAGGGAGCATTCTCTACAAAACCTGCAACAACAGTATACGCACATGTGCCTCGGGGACTTGCATGTTATGATCTGTTCATCCATTGTCATCCAACACTCAAAGATTGTTTTAATTGTTTCTCTGCCATGTCATTTTTCAGAAAAATCAACATGTTTCATATGCAATGTTCTTTTGCCAAAAATTCAGGACATTGTTTTTTGCAAACAAAGTAAACACAACACAGTTTTATGACTGAATATTCATTTATTGAATGGCCTCTGAATAGGCAAAGTTTTACATCAGGAAGCAACTACCTGGAAAGAGGTAACTACCATAAAAACTGAGAAAAGAAACTATCCTAATGGCAATGTGCACGACATTCCAATGAGTTTCCTTCTTGCTATGACCAGCATGTCTTCAATACTTTCTATTCTTGCCTTTGCTTTTTGAAGAAGATAAGGGGACTGATTCCTATCCTTCTGATATTGTCAGGCTGTACAAAAAAGTGATTTGGTTCAGATTACCCAGATCGCAGTTGTTCGCTTATTCCCTTGTTTTGCGTGGATCGCCCTTTCGGGTTTTCAATCCACCGGGATACCCTTTTTAGCCTGAGCTGTCCGAGATGGCTTTTCAACTCAGCGGGTGTACATTTTTCATTTATTTTCCCTAACTTTTGCCCAAGATTTTTATTATGTTTTTAGCTCTCCGGGATGCCCTTTTCTTTCCTGGACTTTAATTCTGTTTTTGTGTCTAGCGGGTCTTTTTATGCGAAGTATTTTTTAACTGCGTCCGAGTTAACAAGAGACTGGAAATCTTCTCCATCCATAGTAGTGAGCATCAGCGCCCCACCTGAGAAAAAATTCTTCACTATGAATGGGCCTTCGTAGTTTGGGGTCCACTTGTCCCTGTGATCTGAACCTGGAGGAATGATCCATTTGAGCACAAGCTCGCCTACTTGATACTCCCGAGTACGTACTCGTTGGTCGAATGCTGGCTTCATTCTCCTCTGATAAAGCTGACCATGACAGATAGCCGCTAATCTCTTTTCCTCAATTAGGCATAACTGATTGTATCAGGCACGTACCCACTCAGCCTCATCAAGCTTCACATCCATCATCACACGCAATGAAGGAATTTCTACCTCAACAGGCAAGACTGCTTCCATGTCGTACACTTAGGAGAAAGGAGTTGCCCCAGTTGACGTCCTGATTGACGTTCGGTACCCATACAGCGCGAATGGTAACATCTCATGCCAATCTTTGTAAGTGACAACCATCTTCTGCACAATCTTCTTAATATTCTTATTAGCCGCCTCTACCACACCATTCATCTTTGGCCGGTAAGGAAAAGAATTGTGATGCTGAATCTTAAAGTCCCGGCACAGCTCTGCCATCATCTTGTTATTCAGATTGGAACCATTGTCAGTTATGATTCGCTCGGGCACTCCGTATCTGCAAATGATATCTCTTTTCAGAAATCTGGCTACCACTTGACGAGTGACAGTGGCATAAGATGCCGCTTCCACCCACTTAGTGAAGTAATCAATCGCAACCAAGATGAAACGATGACCATTTGAAGTAGTGGGCTCTATCTTCCCGATCATGTCAATGCCCCACATAGAAAATGGCCAAGTAGATGACATGACGTTGAGCGGGCTCAGAGGAATATGCACTTTGTCTGCATATATCTGGCACTTGTGGCTTTTGCAGGCGTACGAACAATAGTCTGCATCCATTGTTAGCCAATAATACGCTGATCTCAGCAACTTCTTAGCCATTGTGTGTCCTCCTACATGAGTACCAAAAGATCCCTCGTGGACTTCCTCTATTAACAAGTCTGCTTCGTGTCTATCCATGCATCTGAGCAAGACCATGTCAAAATTCCTCTTATACAAGACCCCATCTGTATTCAAGAAGAAACTAGCAGCAAGTCGTCTCAAGGTCTTCTTGTCATTGGATGATGCCCTTGCTGGGTATTCTTGTTTTTCCAGGAAAAGATTGATATCAAAATACCAAGGTTTCTCATCAGACACTACGTCTACAGAGAAGGCGTAAGCTGGTGCGTCGAGCCTGGAAATGTCAATCCTGGGCACATAGTTCCAACACAAGACTTTGATGGACGAAGAAAGAGTAGCCAATGCGTCGGCAAATTGATTCTCATCTCGTGGTATGTAATGAAGCTTAACCGTTGTGAAGAACGTCAACAGTCTTCTGGCGTAACCCCTATAAGGAATTAAGTGTTCGTGATGTGTATACCACTTGCCGGTAATCTCTTTGATGACAAGGGCTGAATCTCCAAATATATCGAGAGTCTTAATCCGAAGATTAATAGCCTCCTCTATTCCCATTATGCATGCCTCGTATTCCGCTTCATTGTTGGTGCAGCCAAAAGTAATTCTGGCAGCGAAGGGAAAATGAACACCTCCGGGAGTGATAAGAACAACACCAACTCCACGTCCGTTGATATTGACTGCCCCATCAAACATCAGCTTCCATTTAGATTCAGGGTCAGGCCCCTCCTCCAGAAGTGGTTCCTCGCAATCTCTTGCCTGGAGGTACACGATGTCCTCATCAGGGAAATCAAACTTCATCGGCTGATAGTCGTCTTCAAGTGGTTGATGTGCAAGATAATTTGACAATACACTTCCTTTAATGGCTTTTTGGGAAGTATAATGTATGTCATACTCTGTTAGGATCATTTGCCACCTTGCAACCCTTCCGGTTAATGCTGGTTTCTCGAAAATGTACTTGACGGGGTCCATTTTTGAGATTAGCAGTGTGGTATGGGTCAACATGTACTGCCTTAGTCGGCGAGCAGCCCATACCAAAGCGCAACAAGTTTTCTCGAGCAGTGAGTAACGAGATTCACAGTCGGTAAACTTTTTGCTAAGGTAATAAATAGCATGCTCTTTTCGACTAGACTCGTCATGTTGACCTAGAACACACCCCATCGACCCTTCTAACACAGTCAAGTACATAATAAGCGGCCATCCTGGAACTGGAGGCATCAGAATCAGAGGCTCCTGCACATATTCTTTTATCTTTTCAAAGGCTCTTTGACAATCCTCATTCCAACTGACCGTTTGTTCTTTTCTTAACAATTTGAATATTGGCTCGCATATGGTAGTTAGATGAGATATAAACCGTGAAATGTAGTTCAATCTCTCTAAAAACCCACGCACTTCTTTTTCTGTTTTCGGTGCAGGCATATCTTGTATTGCTTTTACTTTTGCAGGATCTACCTCAATTCCTCTCTGACTAACAATGAAACCCAGCACCTTACCGGAACGCACTCCGAATGTGCACTTGTTTGGATTCAACCTCAATTTGTACTTTATCAATCTATCAAACAGCTTTTTGAGATTGACCAGATGCCCTTCTTCGTCCTGGGACTTGGCAATCATGTCGTCCACATAGCATTCAATTTCTTTATGTATCATGTCGTGGAACAGAGTTACCATAGCCCGCTGATATGTTGCCTCGACGTTCTTCAATCCAAAGGGCATAACCTTGTAATAGAATGTACCCCACGGGGTAATGAACGTCGTTTTCTCCATGTCTTCCGGTGCCATCTTGATCTGATTGTACCCGGAGAAGCCATCCATGAAAGAAAATACCGAGAACTGAGCGGTGTTATCTACCAACACATCGATGTGAGGTAATGGAAAGTCATCCTTTGGACTTGCTCTTTTTAGATCCCGATAATCGACGCACATACGGACCTTGCCATCTTTCTTCGGTACAGGCATGATGTTAGCTACCCAAGGTGGGTAACTAGTCACAGCAAGGAACCCGACATCCCACTGCTTCTGAACTTCCTCCTTGATCTTCATAGCCATATCGGGGCTAGTTCTTCTCAGCTTTTGTTTCACGGGAGGACAGTCTTCCCTTAGTGGCAGTTTGTGCACAACGATGTCAGTATCCAACCCTGGCATATCCTGATACGACCAGGCGAAGATATCCACATACTCACGTAGCATACCAATCAACTTTCTCTTGATCTCAGCCTGCAGACTGGCCCCAATCTTGATCTCTCTCCTTACATCTTCAGTCCCGATGTTGATGATCTCTAATTCTTCCTGATGAGGCTGAATGACCCTTTCCTCTTGTTTCAACAACCTGACCAATTCTTCCGGGAGTTCACAGTCATCCTCAACCCCTTCATCAGCTTGGTAGATAGAATTTTCGAAGTCATGCATAGTCATAGCAGGAATGTTATCACGGGAATCCGGATGATCAACACTGCACAAATGATGTGCTTATTTCAGAATCTATAGGAGACGCAAACACACAAAAACACTGGAAAGAAAAACATTTCCATTTTATTTGGGAAAAATCTTAAAACGAAGGAAAGAGAACACAATTTGCTTGAAATAATGTCCTTTATTTCATGGAAAAAAGTCAATGCACTAAAACATGGTGGCCCTACAAATGGATCCGTACACCTCGGGCAGAGTGCCGGATTTAACATGCAGTATGAAAATGGAAACAAAGAAAATTACTTTGACTGCCAGGTAACTTGAACAAAATCTTCAGCAGACCAGTTCCGGAGCTCCTCCCCAGGTACGCATGGGTGAATCTAGTTATCCAAGTCGCAGACACTATCCCCATCGGCATCTGTTGCACAAACATGGTCGTAGTCGAGCATTCCAGCGCTTGTGAATGCTATGGGCTTCTTGCCCTGAGACCAGCTGGACTGACCAGGTTGATATCCGAGACCGAACTTGTCGTCCTTCTTTTCCCCTTCTAACAGCTTGCCCCAGCCTTGGGCATTTCCGGATTGAACTATCTCCTTAGCTTGCTTGTAGGAGTAGATAGGAGTCCCTTCCTTCTTGCTGCTCTGAACTGTTGGAGACAAAGTGCTGACATTGACTGTCTCAAAAGCTTGACAAAGCGTTTCATGGATCTCCCCATCCATTTCTACATACTTGAAGGTTGACAGATGGCTCACGAAAATGTCTTCTTCTCCGCACACAGTGATAACCTGGCCATCTACCACGTACTTCAATTTCTGATGCAACGTGGATGTCACTGCGCCAGCAGCGTGAATCCAAAGACGTCCCAACAAACAACTATAAGCGGGTTGAATATCCATAACATAGAATGTACTCTTGAATACCTGAGACCCAATCTTCACCGGTAGCTCCACCTCCCATAACACAGATCTTCGGGACCCATCGAAGGCTTTCACAATCAAATCATTAGGTCGCAAGACGATGCCATCAACATTCAGCTTCATTAAGGCCTTATTAGGGAGCACGTTGAGAGAAGAGCTTGTATCTACCAGGACATGTGATAGAACAACGCCCTTACACTCCATGGTGATATGCAAGGCTTTATTGTGATTGCGTCCTTCAGGAGGGAGATCTCTATCTATGAATCCCAACCCATGACTGGAGTTTACGCTGCCTACCATAGCCTCCAATTAATTGACGGTTATCTCTTGTGGTACATACGCTATTTGAAAAAAATTTCAGCAAAGTCTCTCGATGAGCTTGGGAACACATCAACAACAACAGAATGGATATCTTGGACGGGGTCTGATTCAGCTGTTCAACCACCTTATAGCCGCTTTTCTTAATTATCCTCATGAATTCCTCGACTTCCTTTTCAAAAGTGCCCTGACCGGCAGCAGGAGTTGTCTCTTCAGTCGCTATCTATTTACCCTTATCCTTTGCGGGGGCTTCAGCTTCAGGATCGCCTCTAAGAGCTTGAGGAGCGAAAAGATGTCCACTTCGTGTAAATCCCCCAACTCCTCCGACATCCACAACAGTCGGGTCAACTATTACCGCTTGACTCTCCACCTTCTGGCCTTCTACGTACACGTCTGAACCGTAGTGCCAAGGGATGGCCTTGTCATCAACATAAGGGACTGGTCCCGGAACAGTAATGGTCACTGGACTCTCTTTGGGGACATAAATGGTCACTGTAGACACACAATCACTTTTATCATCAACTCTATCGAATTGTAGCGACCCCTCGTCAATCAAACACCACAGTCCAACTCTCAAATCCCCATAACCATTAACAGAATTCATGCAACCTTCACAGTTATACTGACACCCTGGGAAAACCTACCCTTTCAACAATCTGTCCTTCACGACTAGCAAGGAAGTCTTCACTTCATCCATGTTCAAGATCAGGTTCAACCTTTCGCCATCGTCAACGACATTTATCCTAGCCCCTCCATGATTTGGAATGGGGTTTGATGTAACATTTGGAGGCGGTGCAAAGTTAATTGCCTTTGAATCAATTAGGTCCTGGACCTTATGCTGCAACGCCATGCACTTCTCTGTTGAGTGCCCGGGAGCTCCTGAATGAAATGAGCATCTTGCATTAGCATCATACCCCACTGGAAGTTCTCCAGGTAAAGGTGGTGCTAATGTCCTCAACTGAACTAAATTCAACTCCAACAATCTCTAGAGCAGTGTCGTGTACGTCATCGGGATGGCCTCGAGTACCCTGTTAGTTGGACGAGCTTGCCTCTGCTGATAAGGCCTTTGCTGGTAGTTATTGCGATGTGGTTGTTGTTGCTGTTGCTGTACAGGACCCGTGGGGATGGTGACAGCTGCCACCTGCTCATAAGATCCTCTGTATCCGCAGCCTCGACCTCGAATGTACACAACATTAGTTTCTCCCTCCCTTCTTCTTGAGGTCCACTGAAAGCCTTTCTCATTCCACTAGAGCTACTTGCACTAGTGTCTTGAATTTTCCCCATCTTCAGAAGAGTCTCAACTCTCTCTCCTGAAATCACGATGTCGTTGAACTTCGTTGCCGAACAAGACGCCAGTCTCTCAATAAACACCTCTTGCAGCGTCCCCATAAACATGTCTGCCATTTCATTCTCCAGCAAGGGAGGTTGCACTCGAGCAGCAAGCTGAAGCCACCTCTGGGCGTACTCTTTGAACCCTTCTTTAGCATTCTGAGACATTGTCTGCAACTAAGTACGATTTAGAGCCATATCCAAATTATACTGATACTGCTTCACGAACGCCTCAGCCAAATCCTTCCAGCTTCGGATATTGACCCTGCTAAGCTTCATATACCATTCCAAGGAAGCTCCTACAAGACTATCCTGGAAATAATACATCCACAGCTTTTCATCATCTGTATGCACAACAATTCTTCCCACAAACGACTGAAGATGAGTTTTTGGGCATGTCGTGCCGTTGTACTTATCAAAAGTAGGGACTTTGAACTTGTAGGGAACTCTCACCCCTGGAACCAAGCCCAAATCAGTGATGTCGAACCCTAGAAAACTCTGAGATTGAATGGCATGAATCTGCTCAGCCATTTCTTCGAACTTTCTATTCAAATCAACCCCTTGGCCTTCTGCCTCATCCAGCAAGGTGAACTACTCGTCTTGCCCATCCATCTGCTGATTGTTCACTCCATCATTGATAATAGTGACCCCTGGTTGCACCACAGGGATCTCAACATGACGGGCGCCAGCCCCATTACGATTACCTCCATCTGCAGTCCCATTATTCCTGACTTGATTGTTCTCTACCATCTCACGCAAACGCTCTTGAGTCTGACCCATCCCAGCCATGAGGGTCATGAAGTTGTCCATTCTCGTCCTTAAATCAGCCAGATCTGCTTGCATCTACTCCATTGCTCTCTCTCTGTTCACCTTTGTAGGGTATCTGTGTACAATTGGCTGTCTCTGAACCTTCTCGGGAGCTATAGTGCCTGAAAGCGACATGAATGTTAGAACACTGGAAAAATACCTGCAAAACAACAAACACGTTATATGCATGCAATATAACTATTCATATTCCCATGTCCAAGCATTAACGTGCCCCAGTTCTGGTATTTTGACGGAAAATACTCCATATGACCTTTTGGAAACTAGCTTTTTCAAACTCTTTTGAGGAGTGGTATTCAGACCCTGATGGCTTAGGACAATCAACTTTGCTCATTCAGAAACGGTAATTGGAAAGTATCATTGCATAGCATGAACAAATAACCAACAATCAGAGTTATAGACAAAAACAGCATTCCCCGCAGGGTTACATTTCAACACAAAAGACAAAAAGATAAAGCAAGACTCCCACAACAAGCCTGTAGGTAGTCTGAATGCAAATAACAATGAACTAAAACCCTAGGCTAAAAGGACGATCCATGCTCCTCTCCTGCAGTCACCTCCTCTGTCCGGCTCTTCTTGACGCCTGCTCTCAGCTTAAGATCCGCGATTTCCTTCATTGCCTCCTCCAAGGCTAGCTGGCTTTGTTCCAATTGCTGAGTCTTTTCCCTTCGTATCTTGTGAGCTTTTTCGACCTCTTCCTTCTTGAAGGCCATCTGTGCTTCAAAGAACTCTTCCTTTTCTTTGTACTTCTTCTGCTCTTGTTCTCTTTGGCCCTGTAGCCAAGCAATGGATTGACGAGCTTCTTTGAGAGTCTTCACAATCTTCTTGTGCTCCGCTTCTCGCTTTGACTCTGTTAAACCCAATCTCTGAAAATGAGCTTCTCTCCCAGCAAGCTCCTTTTCTTTAGCTTATAAGGTGTCCCGCATCTTCTGTAGCTTTTCTTCCGCTTCTTGCTTAGCATGGTTGGCACGGTGATACAAACTAGCCATTTCAGAATTCTCTACCCGAACCTCGTGCAACTGAGCTTCCAACTTCTTATAATCTTCAAGAGAAATAGTGGTTTGTATTGGTACCTCTTTTGGATATAGCAGAGCCTCAACCGAAAACGGAAGGAAGAAGGTATCAACCCTACCTTGGATCCAAGCATCAAAAGAGGGATAAGTCTTAGGGTCTACCTTTCCGAATTCTTTCTTACCCTCCTTAACCTTCGTTTCCCAAGCTTGGGATGCTTGACTAACCAACTGCTCATTACCTTCAGCCGGAAAATACAAGGTCTTCGCTATTTCTTCATCTGATGGAGGATCCTTCAGCGGATAACCAAATTGCTTTCTGGACAGCACAGGGTTATGACTTATCACTCCTTTCCTTCCTAACAGCGGCACATAGGGGAACTCACCACACCTTGTAATAAACTATTTCCCTACCAAATTTCTGCTACATCCCCAGGCTATGTCGTTAGATGTTAACCCCATCAACCTTCTATCCCACTTCCAATCTTGCTTAAGATCTTTGAACGGTCCTGACTTTGGAAGCTTATTGGCAAACCACTCAGCAAACACGGGAGCACAACAATTCACGTACCCTTTTCTCTTCTCATTTCTGTGATGGACACCGAAGTAAAAGTCTCCCAAAAATGTAGGCACCGGGTTTCTTTTAATGAAAAGGGTGATAGCCTCCAAGCTCACCCATCCTTTCTCTCCTGGGAACAGACTTATCCCGTAGATCATTAATGCTAACAGCGTGCTGAACTCTAGCCATTTCCCTCCCAAAGCAAACACATGAGCTTCTGTGATAAGAAAATTCATATTAAACCCCTTCCCTTTACCGGCTTCTAGCTCCATCCTCACTCTCAGCATACTCAAATAACAAGCACCTGCAATATCCTTGTACGGGGGACACCTCTCTGCAACATAATAGGGAACACCATTCTTGATAGGAATCTTCAGGATGTCAGAAATCTCTTCCATGGTGGGAGCCAAGACAAAATCAGCAAACACGAAAATTCTCAACTGAGGGTCATAAAATTGCAACAAAGAATGAAGACTATCTCTCTGATCGACAGTAGGTTTGTTCATGTAACCCAATATCTTCCCATACTGGCTTCTGAAATCATCTGAAACCTTGTCACTCATCAAGTCTACCAGTTTCTGAATACTCTCAATTTCTGGTTGCGGGAAAGTGTAATGAACATTCCTTTTTCTGGGTATCTCTTGGATTTCTGTCATCTGGAGAAACAAAGAATACCAGAACTGGGTACTGAGATGAAGGATAACCTGTAATGGAAACACAAACAGTTAATGCAAGTATGATGCGATGCAAATGCAATGCAGGCATATGATCAACCACTGGGACTGTCTGGATACGGAACACTGGACCTAAGTGACCAAGAACCAAGATCCTCTGAATAAAGCCCCATGAACGAGAATTCAGTCTCAAATAAGCCCCAGAATTAGATATCAGATGACTTAAGAACTCCAAAATCCATGTAACCTTATCAAATCATAGAACTGTACTGGCAATGAGGTATGATGAGGTCGAGGGTTCCTGCAAACCTATAAACCCCTCCCAATCTCACAGGTGTGCTCCGGGTCAAACATCACGGACTCTCATAGCCGAATAGAAATAATACGTTCACCATTTTCGAGAAATGGCTCATGAACAAATCAGGGAATCGGTTTGGCATTATGTACTACTCAGGGAGGCCTCAGCATGAGTCCGGGAAAAACAAGCATCCCTTATAAGTTCCCAGCTTCAAGCGCTGGAATCGAGAAACAATAGTACATTCATCCCGAAGGGTACAATACTATCGTCATACGACCAGATGCTTTGACTGATTTCCTATAAAAGAACCAGACCATCCTATGCGAGTTCCAAAGTGGGCCCTCGGGTGAGAATGGCTTTGCCACAAAATGTGGTCTTCCACTGTCACCACTGGAGAGGGATGTTTCCACAAAGGTCCTCAATGATCGGTCCCCAGATGCACATAACTATCGAGGTTGTGTATTACCCATAATACATTTCCAAGACGGTCGCAAGTCTGGGTGTGGAACTCACTACTACCAACATAGCAAAATGCCATGAAGCCAAAGTGACTGTCCACTCTAAGTCCTATGGTGCAATTGAGCCCCGGTTACGAGCTCATCTCTCAGTAACAATTCCCAATCCCACAAAAAAGGAAACCAGCATAGCCAGACAGTCCAGTATAGTATATATGATGCATGAAAATAAATACTGAAATCAGGAACTAAAACTGTAAATAAACAACAGTAAAATAAACACGCAACAGCAAACAAACAACACCCAACGAAACAGAAACACGCAAGCGCTAGGATTGACTCTCAGGGGAACCAGAGATTCTGGGCTCCATCCCCAGCAGAGTTGCCAGCTGTCGCTCCCCCGATTTCCATCCTGGTACAAACGCGAAAGTGGCGCAGAAAAGAAAAGAGTCGCCAACCATGCATTTTTTTCCGAAGGAATGGGAATGGTAATGCTGCACAAACCAGAAGAAAAGAAAAGGAAGGACACGGTTCCTGTGAACCAAAGAGACTGGGTTTGGGAGTCGGTTACGACCTGGGAAGGTATTAGCACCCCAGATCGTCCGCCGTACCTGATGGGATCCACGCTTGCAAAGAAAATGATTCAAAGGGTGAAGAAATGAAAGCCGCTGCAAAACTGAAACTAAAACTGGATAAAAGAAAAGAAAAGGGAACGAAAAAAAGAAATGAAAAGAAAAAATGTAGGGAAAATAAAGATTGTGCTCGAACGGGCCCTACCCCGCTGCCTACGTACCTCATCGGGAAAATGAGGACCAGAGACGCCGTAGTTCCCCTAACTAGGGGTAGAAAAGGATTGCTTGTGTATTAAGGCTTGAACTGCCTATGTCAATGCTCAGGTGTTGCAGACTCGGACGGGGAGTGCGTAACCGTCTTGCATAATGACAAGAAGAAGCAAGTTCGCGTACGGAGCGAATGAGATGAGAAAAGAATTCCCGAAGGAAAGACGATTATTGTTTATTTGTTTTTTTAGAGCTTTTTATTGGTGTGGCACAAGAGAATGAACTCAAGCTTTTTTCCGTGGAATGTGGACTTGTACTACATTCCAAGATGGAATAATAGAACAAGCACGTCAAGCAAGGATAACATATCCTAGACTTGTTTCCAAAGGCAAGGGCCTAATTTCATTGACTTGTTGAATTTATTAAGTGTTTTGGTGATTAAAAATGAAGAAGTGTTTTTTAGGGTTTTTTCTTGATGAAGATGACTTCATGATCCGACTTGTGCATCATGTTAGACAAATGCACTATTCCAAGATGGAATGAATACATATGACCCATGGAATAAGGCTATTACATAAGAAGTCACTTCTTTTTATTAGTGTTTTTTAGGTTTTGTTTTGAGATGAGAAGAGAAAGAAACCAAATGAGCAAAAAGGTAAAAGTCTAAAATGGGGAAAAACTAAACCTAATATTAGCATGCAAAAGTGGTCATAAGGTTAGTGAGGTTTCAACTATCCTAAGAGAAAAGAAGAAAAGAAAGAAACCAAGAGGAGCAAGAAGAAGAGGAAGCAAGAGCTAGCAAGCAACTTACTCCTCTAAAGGAGATAAGTTGCTCCTAGAGGGGGAAGAAAAAAATTGAATTACATGATGGCATAAGGCACATCAAAAAGCACAAGGGGAAAGCACTTAAAAAAAGAGAGAAAAGGATGAAGATTTGAAATGTGGATGAATATCCACACTTCTCTTACCATGAGCCCCTGCAAGTTAGCCAAAATCTAACACATGCTCATCAATAAAATCATGGCAATGACATGCTCAAAGTTCATATCAATCAAGATCCAACAATCATGCCAAACATTGCACATACGAGCATTTACGCGTCGAGAATACGGAAGCACGCATCAATCAGCAAGAAAATCACCCAAACAATCATATTCAATGATCATATAATGATCCATGGCATTTAAAACAAGTAAGGGGATCAAACATGCTTGAAATAAGGCAAAAATGGCTCACTGCTTCAGTGTTAACCAGTTAACCAATCTGTTAACCGGTTAACCATGCAAAAACCTGCATAAACACAACACAATTCAAGTGCGTTAACCGGTTAACCAATCCGTTAACCGATTAACGCTATTAAGACAACAGCAAAACCTGCAAAAATCAGCTTACAACCAGCTTTTCCACACAAACTTATACTAGACCAGCAAGCATATGAACATGAAAATAATGCATCAATTCACATTAAATGGCATCATGAAGCTTATGAACATTAATACATGGATTTGGTGACAAATCGATCAACCAATTCAATAAACACAAGCAAATACGCAAGCACATGGCGGATCTAAAGCGCAAGCATGAAAATAAGCTAAAACAGATCTAGATTTGAAATTAACCAACCTACAAAGCTGAGGTATGCTTTGGTAATTGTTGATCGAGCTGAAAACAATAGATCTCGCGCAAAACTTTGAAGATCCGGTGCTACGCTTCACACTCTATGCAAAATAAATGCAAGAACAAGCTCTTGATGCATAATTTTGGATCCAAAAGCACTTCTATATCCCAAACCAGATCTGAATCACCACTTAAACCAGAAAAAAGATGCAATGAAGCTATGGATGGAGGTCTAGTTCCAAGATCTACACACCTTAAGGCAAGGTTGTGTGATATTCAAAGAGGAACTTTGAGTGATTTAGAAAATTGGGAGAGAAAAGTGAGAGAATTGTGAGTGAGAGGAGTGAAAATTCAGAATAAGAAAAAAAATGAGGGAGAGTCCTCTTTGGTTTGGAGAGGAATGATTAAATATGGTTTAGGTTTGGGGCCAAAAAATTAGGCTTGGGATCCAAAATTATGGTTTGGGTAGAGTGATTTGGTTTTTGCAATGGGATTATGCTTGGATAAGTGCTCTAGATCCTTTTTAATTTCCAATTAATTCAAGATGAATAAAAAATCAGAAAAATGGAAATTGGAACAAAAACACACATGCTGAATTGCTGCAGGAAATTCAAAATTCGTGTCCGTTAACCGGTTAACCAATCCGTAAATCGGTTAACGCCAGTGAATTTTGAATTTCCCTCCTTTTGGTGGGAACCTTCAAAAATAAGCTGGTGCCAACCGTTTTGATCTGATTTTGATCCTCAATCCTTTCTTTAGGCTTTGACCCTAATGTCAACCTTGTAACCTGCCTTGTGAGCTTTGAATTTCCCTGATGATTGATCATATGCTTTATGCTGGAATATGCAAGTGCCATGCTTCATTTTTCTATGCAATATGCTAAGGATATGACATGCTTATGATGATTATGATATGATGATGATGCTAAACAGGAGAGGGAAAATTTGGGGTATTACAATATATATATATATATATATATATATATATATATATATATATATATATATATATATATATATATATATATATATATATATATATATATATATATATATATATATATATATATATATATATATATATATATATATATATATATATGGATATTTATACATTGTGATGTATATGTGTGATTGGAGATGAATTGTGGTGAGAATGTATTAAATGTGTATTTATATGCTAATATATATAATTATATGCATTGTTATTATGATAATATTTCTCACCCTTCTGTTGTTTTATGATGCTCTATGAGGTATTGCAGAGTAGGTATACTGGAGGTCTTTTTGTGAAGCGTGTCTTCATTCTTTTGTCGGTCGGCTCTGATATGTAGCACCGGGTAGCTAGGAATTTTGGTTGTGATGCCTTTTGGGGTGCATTTGTATATGTATATTGGTGATGGATGTTTATGTAAACATGAATTATGTTGGTGAATCAAACTTGATGATATGTATATATGTATATATGTTTGATTTTATTCAATGTTTAGATTTTCCGCTTTTATTCTAAATATTGAGATGTGGGTGCAAGTATCTAGCTACTCCACTGTTGCATATTTGAGCAGGTGTTGGATGTTTTAATTTCATGTATAATGTGACATACCTCTTTTATACTATGTTTCTAATTATACTCTGATGGAATTTTAATATTTGCCTAAATGATTATTTGATTATTTGGGTATAGAAAGGGGGTGTTACAAAAAGCTTCCTCACATTTGGGGTAAAAAGGGAACTAAAGTGATTCAATTCTTGAACAAGTAATGCAAAAAAGAATAAATAGCATGGTAGTTGCACAAATGAAAAGTTTCTCAATCATGTCATGTTATAGAAAGCGGTAAACGAGCACCTTGCATGATACCAACTTCAAACACTATCATTATCTTACATCCGCAAGTTGAAACAATAATACTTGGAAAATCACCCAACATCCTCAAATTAGCCAACCAAAATTTTCGTCCAAACAACAAACAAAAACATTAGAAACTAAAAACAATCAAATATGTTTGTTTTACGTCATAAGTTCGACGCCTATTATTTATAAACCAACACATTTCTTCGGAAGAGCCAAATGCTTTCACTCTCGCCTTTGCTCTCATCTCTTCAACCTCTAACCGGAACTACACATCTAACCACACTTTTGGAAAACGTGAATAGAAACAAATATATACACTATATTCACAAGTATGAAAAACATGTAAAATTCAAAAATATGGTAAACATATACAAGTATAAATATAAACAAGTGAAAATAGACAATATATACGATATATATACAAAACTCAAAAGCAAAAAAACTATCACAATGCAATTCAATATCTAAACCAATCCCTAGCAATGATGCCATTTTGTTGGAGCAGAATAATGACAAGCAACAAAAATTTTGGAAGTATTTTTTCGGTAATTTATCGTGTCCACATATATCAGTTCTATTGAACTGTCGTTCAACAATTTCTAAGTTTCTAAGTTTATGTTAAAATGGTTTAAGGCATAGAAACTAAAAAGTAAATATAAACATAAAAAGAATTCATCTTTCAGAGAGAAGAAACTCATTCGTTATGCATATAATCCACTTATCACAAACATAAATTTATCTATCATTTTTACTCTACTACAATACTCGTCAAAATTATCTAGTGTCACTCACAACAGTGTCCATCTCTGGTGTAACGCCCCGAATTTTATTTAATTACTTTATTTGGAATATTGTGTGTTGGTGTGTATAGAATAATAGATTATCGAATATAATTTTAAATTGAGAATTATATTGTGGTGGATAATTGTATTATTAAGTAATAAAATAAATGGAATAAAATATGAGGTAGAGGACAAGGTGGTCATTTGGTGGAAAAAGAGAAAAGGATCGTATTTTGGAGGAAAGGGGAAGAACGATCGTGAAAGTTGTGAAGAGGAGAAGAAGAGGAAAGGGCTTGATCGTGAAGAAGAATCCGCGAGGAAGAGAAATTCTCGACAAAACCAAAGGTAAGGGTGGGATTCTTCCATCTCTAAAGGGTAATTACTGTGAATTAGATAGTAAAATTGGTAATTATTGTGAATTCTGACTGGTATTGGTGTTTTGGTATGATGTTTTTCATAGAAGAATGATTGTAGAACGCAGAGGAAGGATTTGCGAAATCGCAGAGCTCGCTTAGCGAGCAAGTTAGTTTGTGGAAAAGTAAAGAGTCAGTGAGTTACTCGCTTAGCGAGCAATGACCCTCACTGAGCAAGACCTGGAGCGTGAAAAGTTGATTTTTAATTCCAAAAAATTACTGAAAATTACCTAATTATTTTAGTAATGCTTAGGAATTGATGTGGTGTAGCTGAGGTAGTGAAAGAAGAGTTATATACATAATTGTAGGGATAATTAGTGTAACTTGACTATAAACATAATTGATATGTTTGTTGGCTTCGATGTTGTTGTTGTCATGAGTAGTTGTTATGATGATGTCTTTCATATGTTTGTTGATGATACATGTGTTAGTTGATAATTGTATGAATTAGATGGTAAAATTGGGAATTACTGTGAATTTTGGCTGGTATTGGTGTTTTGGTATGATGTTTTTTGTAGCAGAATGAGTGTAGAATGTAGAGGAAGGATTTGTGAAATCGCAGAGCTCGCTTAGCGAGCAAGTTAGTTTGTGGAAAAGTAAAGAGTCAATGAGTTGCTCGCTTAGCGAGCAATGATCCTCACTGAGCAAGACCTGGAGCGTGAAAAGTTTATTTTTAATTCCAAAAAATTACTGAAAATTACCTAATTATTTTAGTAATGCTTAGGAATTGATGTGGTGTAGCTGGAGGTAGTGAAAGAAGAGTTATACACATAATTGTAGGGATAATTAGTATAACTTGACTATAAACATAATTGATATGTTTGTTGGCTTCGATGTTGTTGTTGTCATGAGTAGTTGTTATGATGATGTCTTTCATATGTTTGTTGATGATAAATGTGTATGTGATATGTTGTAGTATGTGTTGTGTTGCGTTGTTGTGGTCGAAGTTGATTTATGTGATTATATGTTAAGAATACATGATAATCGTGATGGTAATGAATCGTTGTATATTGATCGATGTTGTGATAGATCGTTGTTGTTGATGTTGTATGATGTAATCATTGTAAGTATGCATGTATGTCATTGGTGTTGCATGACATGTTGTATAGTTGAATAACATACCAAGGTGAGGTATGCAGTTGTTGTGATGTTAGTGCGATCATGAAATAGGGATCGTACGTGGCCATGAAATAGGGGTCGAGGGTGTGATCATGAAATAGGGATCATACTGGACCACGAAAGAGGGGTCAATAGTTCCGACGGAAACTGGATCTTAAAATAGAGATCGAATATTGTACCGCATGCATAGAGTCAAGTAGAGTCACATTGTATGATTGTTGTTGTGTGTAATGTTGTCGTTGTTGTATAAGATGTTGTTGTATGTATGATGTGGTTGAATAACTGTTATTGAGAAGTGGTTCTTTGTTTCTGTTACTTGTTAATTCTTGTTATATTACTCTTTTGTGATGTAAGTATCTCACCCCTTGTGTTTGAATGTTACCCTTATGCTGGTAACATGCAGGTGGGCAGGATAAGATGAGTGGTGGTCAGTAAAGTTGGTGTACTTCGTGTCTTTAGGATGTTGGCTCTGTGTAACACCCCAAATTTGCCCTCTTTGTTTCACATCATTTTCATATCATAAGCATAACATATAGCCTACATATCCTAGCATTTGGCATAGAAAAATGAAGCATAAGCATTCATGATCACAAACATAGGGCATATGATCAACCATCTGGAAAATCATGATTCTACAAGTCAAGCTAAGAGCCAAGTGACCTTTCAAGAAGCTCACAAGGTATCCTCATATCTTATGCAAGTTCAAAACCATCCCCAAAGTCCTAGAAGGGTGAAGTATCATCAGGAGATCAACAATGCAACATTCTCCTGCATACACAAACCCTAATTAGGGTTTTGATCCAGATCAAGGAATTCTCATATCTTTGACCAATTCTTGTGGTCAAAGGTTCTCATATGACATATTAGTCCTATGGATGAAGTTTGATGAGAAAAGAAATTGAGGAAGTCAGCTATTTGAGCAATTACTTGCAGATGAAGAAAAAGGTCAATTGTGCAATTGAAAAGTCAACCAATGGACTCCAAGGCCTCCAGTCATGTTTTTCAAGTCAAGTGAGCTTCCTAAGATCAAATAAGAGCTTTGATGATCTCAAGAATCAAGAATCAAGAGGTTATGAAGAATTTTCCAAATTTAGAAAGTAACTTGTATAAGAACTTTCTATTTTGGGAAAGTTTTGCCCTAATCTTCAAGTGATTCTTACATGGCCAAAATGATTCCAAATGATTTTTATTCAAACATGAAACTTGAAGGGAATTCTCTCACCTTTCCAAAAAGTCCAAGAACATGATCATATCATTTATGGTTTGAAATTTATGGCCAAGAGAAGTTGGTGTGATTTTAGGGTTTTACCACTTTTTCCACTTTTACACCAAATGCAAAAACTCACATACTTCATTTTTAAGGCATTGTATGGGCCAAATGTGATCACTATATTCCAATACATTGCATGAGAAGTCATTTTTCCCAAAGAATTGGAGAAACCTGTGGATTATACAAGAGATATTTCTCAAATTGCAAATTTGCAAATGCATTCACAAAGCATGATACACTTGATTATGAGCCAATAGATTGATCTAAGGGTGATAAGGGATTGAGAATGATCCAAAATGTGCACATGGGAGGGGCTTGGCATGCATGGTTTGCACACTTCCAACTTTCATGCAAAATTGCAAAAATATCCTCATCACACAACTCATGAATTCTCTCATCACAAAACCCTAATCAGTGCCAAATACACCTCATATATAAGCATTGCACACAATTTGGAGCTGGGGACTCTCTCATTCATCAGATTTAAAATCTCTTGCACAAAATCATTTCCCTTCGAATCTCTCTATCCAAGCTTTCATTCATTCATTTCTTTGCATAAGCTTCATCCTCAAGCTACAAAGAACACATTTCACTCACTGATTCAAGCTGAAAGTGAAGAATCCTTGAGGTGCCATTCAAGAGAAAGAGTCTTCGAATCTCCAAATCTAGCTTCTCTCAAGCTCCATCTTGCATTTATTTTGCAAGAGGAGGTCAAATCCAGTGGATCTGCACCATTTGGAGGATTTTCTTGGTGATTTTCAAGATCTTCAATCTCAGGTATAGCTCTAAATTCGTGGATCTAGAATTGAAAGTTTATGTATGCATTGTGATCTGCTTGCTTCACTGATGATTCTTGTGTGATTAGTTTTGCATTTTCTTGAGAAATGAGTATGTATGAATGATCTAAAGTTTTGATGATGAAACTTTTTGGCTTTGATCCGTAAGATATGATTATTGTTTGATGATTCTAAGTCCATATTCTTGTTCAGCATGTTGCAATGAGTGGATCTGGAAATTTATTTTGGTTTCTGAAATGTTTTGTTCATACCTTGCATTTTTCGGTGCCTGAGCCTTAGCTCCGGTCACCGGATTTTGGAAACGCTCACTTGCATGTTGAAGGAAGGAGATGCAATCTCATCCTTCCATTTTATGATTTGAATGGCTATGGAAGTGACAACACATTAAAAACACATGTGCACTTCACGTATTTTATATTTCCTGAATTGTTTCTGATGCTTGCTTGTGCATATTAGTTATCATGGGCGTGTGTTTGTGATTGCTTGATCCATTGACTTGCTTGCTTGTTGACTTTCACTATGTGCGTTAGATGCATCCAATGGTGTTTGTTTGTTCCTGAGTTTAATGAGATCCATGGTAAAAGTTATAGGCTGCGCATAATATGGATTGGGCCCCAAATTGCTATATGTACCCCTTGTTTGTAAGCTCAAGCGTATTTTAACTGATTTCCATTGCTATTTGCACCATGGTCATATTATTTTGATTTTATTTTCTATTTTATTTTCTAATGTTTTGTAATTTTTAAAATTAGTAAATCAATCCCAAAAATCCTAAAAAAAATCATGTATGTTCCTTTTAATTTCCTTTAGTTTTCTATAATTTTTAATTCTACTTTTCATTAATTTTCATTGCTGAATTAATTCTTTATTTTATTTCTTTTGTTTTAATTCCTTTTATGCATGATCTGACTTGTCTAATTTTTAACTTGAGCTTAGAAATAGATATGAATGTGCTTCTTTTTGCTATTGATTCTTAACATGTTGAGGTTTATTTGAGATTTTATCCATGATTTTTAGGACTTATTTGCTTAGGTTTTTCCATGTTGCTTTGTGATGAATTTTATGAAATCCTAATTGAACTTTGGGTATTTATTTGAGATAGTTTGTTTATGTTTTTTGACTTATGGCTTTGGTATGTTGTTTCTAATTGATCAAAGTGTCTATATGCTCGTTTGTGGAATTTTTTATAACTTGTTTCTATTTTATGTGAATTTTTTGTTCAACTTGACCTAATTTTGATGTTTTCATGACCTATGCTTGCTTGTTAGATTAGGAGGGCACTTGTGCCAACTCCTAAGGTTTGTTTTAGGGTCTCTTGATATGTTAAATTGTCCCTGGTCCTTGTCTGAAGTTCTCATTGTGGTTGGCTTTGTGTTACTTGTTCATTAGGCTTCACACTTATATGAATACTCACATTACCTCTCACTTCTACATGCCTCTCTTGTATGAACTTGTGTGCTTCCATTGATGTTTGAATTCATTTCTTAAGCACTCTTTACCATGATAGGGTTCTGACTTTGATGATTGTGGAAGTTGTTTAGCTTGTATGACACTTCTTATCTTTTGTTTGCCTTTGTTTCTCTTATGTTAATTTGTAATGCTTTGTTGTGACCTCTTGCTTCATTTCTTACATGGTGTTGTGTGTTTGGTCTTGACACTTGAATGTGAAGTTTGAATTCTGATTGTGATGGTTTGATATAATCTGTTGCTTATTTCAACTTCATTTGATCTTATTTGTTTTCATCTGATCATTTGAGTATGCTTCTAACCCCTTGTAGGTGCAATGGTAAGTGAAGTGGGGATGCTACCCACATTTCAAACCTTCTTCTCATCTCTTTTAATGCTTTCTTATTTGTCTTTAAGACGTGCCTTATGCCATCACTTGTCTAACATCTTTTCATCCCCTTGGAGAACAACTTATCTTCTTTAGAAGAAGTAAGTTGATTTTCTTTTCTTCTTCTTTCTTCTTCCACTTTTTTTCTTTCCTTCTTCTTTAGGATAGTTGAAGCCACACTAACTTAGGATCATCCTTTGCATGACGACTTTAGGTCTTGATTAGTCTCCCCTTAGACTATATTTCCAACATCATCAACGACTATATCGCATTGGATTTTTTATTGGACCTTGCGCAAAGCTAGACTGGATTGGACCACGGTGGGCCAACTGTCAGTCTAGTCCAGAACAATTATATTTAATGACAAATTTTTAAAATAATATCAATTGTTAATAAATTTAATATTATTATCAATTTATTTTTTCATAAACTCTTATCTTTTTAAATTTAGTTTGATACCATATTTTCAACTTAACTAATTAAACAGTATAATTCAAGTTAATTTTTAATTTTATTTTGAATTAAAATAAAATATTAATTTATTTTCGTATTCCGCTGAAAAAGAATATATATATATATATATATATATATATATATATATATATATATATATATATATATATATATATATATATATATATATATATATATATATATATATATATATATGTATATATATATATATATATATATATATATATGTGTGTGTGTGTGTATGAGAACAAGAGGTGGTATTATTGGACAATAAAACAAAAGTTGTCTCAAAAGCCCCTCTCCCCACTAAGATAATTCTATGTAATCTCCACCATTGAGTCGTGTGGTTATTAGTCTAGTGTGAGTGGAGGGATGAAATAAAAAGAATTGGTCGTCCTATGCAAATATAAGATGATAGTCTGGTAGGGGCTACTTGTACAATTTGCTTAGAAAGTACTATATTCTTTGCTTTTCAACTTTGGCATCTATATGTTGGCGAGTGGTATGTGGATTAGAAAATATCGTACCGTAGCTTCATAGGATTGCACTAATATGTTTTGATAATGGTTCTACTAACCTAACCCTAATATATGTGTGTCTAAATACAGTGAAATCTTATGTGATAAATAAAGCCAGTTTATAATCATTTCTTTTTGTATAAAAACAATTATTTTGATGCATAAACGTGTGTGAGATTGTAATAAATTTTAAATTATTTAAATTGTAAACAATCATAAAATACTCTTTAAATTAATTATTTTGATCATCAAATATATTTTTGTTAGTTATTTTAAGTCTAAAGAAAAATATCTTTTTGGTTTGATAATTTGGCAAAGCGAAGGATTAATTAATTATATTTCAATATCATAACTTAAATATTATAATTTCGGGTTGATATGATAAGACTTGAGTCATGAGAATGTGATTATTTTAAGCGTTTTAGGTTTAAATTCTATTAGATACAAACAATTCATGTATTTATGTACTACAAAAAAATTGACTTTATATGATGTGACACCAAATTGAACGTCAGAATAATTTTTAGCTACAGCTAAACTTTTACCTACAATTACAATCACTGTCACTATATGGTGTTCTGGTTTTATATATACTAAAAGTTATACCTACGATTTTATAGGTGTCACTAAAACTTATATAAATATAATTTTTATTTCAAACTATAATGATTACTGTTCACACTAATACATGACTATATATCTCACGGTTTTCTATAGTTGGTCCACTAATGCATTATTCAGAAAATGGTCCACCTTAAACAGATTATCATATGTTCTATAGAAGAAAACTCTACTATCATTACTTAGTTTTCGGGGCTTTGAAAGACACAACATGTCTCAGAAAGTCACATAACATAGAAAGAAAAAGTCATAACCATTATTATTATAAGAAACTACACTTCAAACAAGGGGAAACATGGCCTAGTATTTATGTATGCCAACTCCTTTATAACATCAGCATGACCATTTTCATGAATGTAACATCAGAGACAAGAGACAATGCTTTAAAGTTCTAACAATGGTGGGCATATGTTAACTATCAAAGAATGCCTCTACTTCATTTGCCTTCTCAAGGGAAGCAAACTACACCAACAGAAAACAGATAAAATTCCACATCATCATGTTTATAGTAAAACTAAAAAAAATGGCATATAAACCAACATGACAAATAAAACTGACAATAATAACAAACATGACACGTCTGCAAACCGACATGAACAAAATTAAAGCCTTTGATGAAAAAGATAAGTGTAATATCCAAACCAGCTCAAATTTTAAATTTATAATAAAAAAAACTTGGGTGTGACAATGGTACACCAATTATGCCCAATAGAGATATTAGATGAATAGATTTTCACGATTTCATTCAATTCCATTTTGATATAATAATTTATATACAAGGGTATGTATTTTATATGCTTGTAACTCTTTAACTCTAAAGCATATGAATTCTTAATTGTTAAAACAAAAACTGAAACTGTGGTACAATTGTATAGGGTGATGCCTCCATATTTTCCAATTACATGGTATCTACAATTTAAGAATGAAGAATCATGTACCAAAGGTAGGTCCAACTCAAATTCTAAGATGGTAATAGAGACTATCTTAGATACATCCAGCATTATCGATGGCAGATGGCAGAGGCAGACCATGGCGGAAATCCAAAAATATGACATACTGACAGATATATGATGCCTCCATACTCGTGTATGGTACCGCGCGCCACCATCCTTCACAAATCAGCCATATAAATTTACAAAAATCCACCACTGATATCCACCATGGGCCAATACTAGACAACACTATATCCATTCCATTGGGGAGGAATTTGTTATCATGGCACTTTATTACACTCTAAATGTTCAGTCCTAGGCATTCGGCGGTGTTGAGAGTCTCATACATGATAGTGATATGGCCTAATAGTGCTTATAGACCTCCCTCAAATTACAAGGTCCACTTTGTAGGATTGTGTTAAGAGTCCCAAAACCTAAGAATAACATAATATGAACGACAAGCGCACCATTTTGTCAGACCCTAATTTTTGACCCTAAGATTTTTCGCATCTCATCTGTATTTCGCATACAAACAAGAACACGCATTGGTCGTTTATCCTTTTTCAGGTGCAGGTCTATGCCTTGCAGAGGATCACCATTTAAATTCCTGTTATCTGTTTATATTTACTAACCTCTAACCAAAATACAAAAAAAAATATGTTGCAGTTGCTTTTCTTCTTCTGTGTTGCAGGAATTTCAAAGACCGGATTGTAATTTCAATTCAGATACGGTTGTTCAGTCACGATTCGATTCTTACGGACGTTTGACCTAATCCTGGTCAAACTATCAAAAGATTGTTTCGACTGCAAGTTGTGGGTGCCAGTGGTCTGTTTCTCAGACAGTGCGTATTCAAAGTTCAGGACTGTGTTATATGCGAAGTCATCGGTTATCAGACAGTGGATTGTGAGAAGTTTGGTTCAGTTTGTCTTGGTTGAAGGTTTATCAGTTCATCAATGGTTCATCTCAGGATTTATTTTTCCTCAGTATGGATTCGAATCATTAAGGCATGAATCAGATAGTTTTCGGATGACAATTGGCTTAAGTTGTGAGATATCTAGTGGTTTGGTGATGGCTGTGTACATTCTTTATCAGAGGCTTGTAAAAAAATCAGGAGTTGGTTCATGGTTGTGTGCGCGTGTTAGTGGTAGCTGATTCAGGTCATAAAAATAAATGCATACCCATTTTTCTTACCCATTTATATTTCGTTTTTTGTCATCCAATTTATCTCAATTATACTCTCCATTCTATCCATTTTTATTCTACTCATCTCCCATCATTAATATTTTTTTATCCATTATCCACTTTTAAATGTCCACTTATCATTTCTTAAGCCAATTCATTTTCAATAAGCCCACATATATTTTTTTTAGACCCATATCATTTCCTCTTAAACCCAATATATTATCCATCAATATCCATTATTTTTTTTTATTATATGGTCTATTCATTAAAAAATATATATATTATGGTATCAATACCAAAACATAAATAAAAAAGTTTTTTCATAAACATTTTCCCCACATCACCAAAGTACTAGCCAACAAGTCAAAATCCCACACTCCAAAATCGCTAGCCTAACATCCTCAGCAGCTTACATCAAATATCACTTCATTCACTCTTCAAGACTCATCCAGCTCCAACTTGCCAAACTTTCCCACACGCCCACGCGCACAACTTCAGCCTCGAAATTTCCCGCAACATCCAAGCCACGCGCAAGCATCACAATACAAGCCTTCAAGCCAAGGCAATTTCCAGCTGCAAAAAAGTAATATTTCACGCCGCATACAGCAACAAAAAAACTCCAGCCGCAGCAGCTTCAAAATCCCAGCTTTTCACGCGTGAACATTTCTTTCAGCCGAAGCATTCCAGCCGCATCTTGCAAGCTTCATACACAAAGCCAAGCCTGTCAAAACATAGTCCAAAACCAGCATCCAAGCATGAGCCGCAAGCCGTTAATCCGCAAGCCAACGCACGCGATCAAACACCTGAAAAAAACAACAACAAAACGCAATACCAAATTGAATAAAACGCAGAAACAATTGATTCAAAGCAAAAGGCAGCAACAGAGTTGAAAACGAGACACGAGAAATACGTGAAATCAAAACGCATCTCCCTCTTTCATAAAACGGCAAGCCCCAATACTCTTCCCTTTCTATAAATTGAGTTCAATCTTCTTTCTCAAATCAAGCTTGATAGCCTTACCAAAACCCTGTTGAAATTAAACCGCAAGCTTCAATCGAAATTATTTCGGTTCATCCATTTCAAATCCATTCCCAATTTCTTCAATCTAATCCTCTCCAAATCCTTCAATCAATCTCAAAAAAGCTTCAACTTAAATTTTCTTCCAAACTTTTCTTCGATTCATTCACCATCTGATAAATCTTTCTCATTAATCAACAATAATCTCAAACAATAATCCCAAATCAAAGCCAAGAATGAAAAGAAGAGAAAATTCGAAAATTAGAAGAAGAATAATAGTTTGCGATTTGAAAGGGATAGGAGGGATTTGCGTTGTTTCATTCTGATTTTTGAGAAGGTGAGGGAGAGGCTTGATTTGCCGTCTTCTTGTTTGTGTGTTGAAGGAGAAGACCTTTTCTTTTCACTTTGCTGCGTTTCTTTCTTTCCCCAATTCTTGTTCATTTTCCTTTTAATTTGTTAATATAAAATTGTCTTTGGGCCTAAGGCCATTTTCTATTACCACCTGCCTGTTGCTATCCACCACCCGTGGATTTATCCACCTTCCCCACTCCCTTTTTGTTTTTTTTTTCTTTCTTTATTTTGTTCCATTAATTAGTTTTGTTTTATTAAATGTTTTTACAATTTATTTTGACTAAAAAAAATTTAGAAATGTTATTTTAGAAAAGAAATTAGAAAAAATATTTGAAAGTTGTTTTAGAAAGATTTAGAAAGAGAATTTTAGAAAAGAAGTTTAAAAAAATAGTTTAATTCTTTTATTGGGTCTATTTTAGATCCAATTATTTTTCTTCATCCCTTATTTTCATTTTTGGTCGATGAGATCTCGGATTCGCGATTGTTGATTTCCGATCGGTTTAATCTTCATTATTTCAAATCTATGGACGAATGATCATTTGGATCATTCTCCATACTTTGAGATCGTGATAGGTTGCCTTTCGAGAAATTCAACGATAATCTCGATTAAGATTAGACCGTTCTCTTTCTTTTAGTGTGGCATGTTTTCGGAGAACGATTCATAATATTGTTTCTCTAACATGTATTAACACGAATATTTTCCACTTTAATTAGTGGTGACCGGCCTCATTTGTAGGGTAATTACTCCGTAAATTACTCGGCGATTGCTTAACATAGACCTAAAGTTGTCCCGATTCGGAATGCGATCCACTTGGATCCGGTTGCCTCGATTTTATTTTTCTTTTTGTGGTTGTGCTTGATTAAGTTCATCATACCACTTTATATTGTATATATTATAATAATGTGAATATACTAACATTTAATTAAATCTCTCGCACCTTATCCTTTTACTTTAAATCTCTCGTTCTCTACCTCTCTTATTATGCTTCTATATTCATTCATCATATTGCTTATTGTATATATTATTGTTGCTTGTTATTTTTTCTTTGTCCATTTGGACACAAAAATATTAATAAAGGATTAAACATCTAAAAATTGGACTTTAATTTCGGACTGTGGTTACTATCCCTAGCTTGAGACTTGGAGTTTCGGACCTAGATTCTAGGATCATCCCTTTGCTCATTTGTTATGGATTGAAGACTTTGGCTCCGGTTGAGTTTACTTGATTATGAAGATGGAAATCCAATTGTTTCAAAGAGTGCTTGCCATTTGGTTTGATTTTTTCTTCCCTTAGCTTTTATTTTCAAGTTTTAGGATAGTCCCTTCATCTCTTCCCATCTTCTTTAATTTTCAAATCTCCTTCCTCTTTTCAAAACTTTCTTTGTTTTCAAACTTCGAACATTTTCTCAATCAAACCTTGACTTCAGTCATGTACTTTTACCTTTTCATTTCATTTCTTTAAATAAATGCTAAACCACATAAGCATATCGGAACTTCCTTTCTCAAAAACTTTAAAACATTCACAACTCATTCAATTGTTTTTGTGCCCTCGTGCACATTTCTTTTAACCTTTTTTTTGTGTTTAGATATGATTCATCCTTTCTAGCGGAATTATTCGCTAAAGGATGACGACTTATCTTTACATTTTTAAAATCAATTCAACTCATTTTCCTTTTTACAATTTGTACCACGAACTACGGGGTTTTGATCTCGCATTGCACTCTGTGGGTACGTAGGCATGAGACGTTCGTCTCTTCAAACACCAAAATCTTAAAAAACATTCTTCTTCTCATCTCTTCAATCATTTTTTCAAGCAAACCATTTCAAACCAAAAATGCAGTAAACATTTCAAAGGGTTCCCGTGGAGTACCACGGACAAGTCGGGTGCTTAAAACCTTCCCGATTTGTAACCAATCCCCGTACCCGTTCTCTGTTTGATTCTTTTAGCTTTTTAGCTTTTGAGATTCATTAAGGTTTTGTTCGTTCATTTTCCTTTTTCCATTTGGAAATAAATAAAAGCGCGGTGGCGACTCTGTGTATATCGAGTTAAGTTAATTAATAACTTACACTCATGATTTTACCGCTACACATTTCAAAATCCATTAAAGACATAAAGGGGAGTTCTTTATAAATACAAGGAGTAAAGTCAAATCACACCAAAAAATCATGGTAGTAAGGTGAAGTACCTTAGAGGAGGTATCTATGCTAACTAGGTCAAGATGAAAATCAAGGAGTGCAAAAGACTTTTCAGCTAGGACTTGAAGTTTAAAATGAAAAAGAAAAACCATAAAGTTATACCACCAAATAATATCTTTATTTAATTCAACTTAGACTTATACCAGGCTATAAATACCATTTTTTCTATTGAAAACCTTTACACTTTCTCCAAACCCATTTCTGCATTTTGAAAAGAAACATTTCCTTTGCAAAAAAATTGTTCATATTCTTCTACACCCTAATAATCTACGCTCTAGCATAACTATGGCCACCGTGACTAACATGTCTTATGATGTCAACTTCGCCACTAGCAACAACCCTCTGGCCTTCTCTCTTTCAGAAGAAGAAGTTCAAGAGTTTCTCCCTCGACCTCCAACTGGGGATGCTGAAAAGATCGCTTCTTTGAGGCGTCAGATGTTAATCCCTTACTCCTTTGGCAACAAATTATATGCCTTTCATGGTCCTCAACCCGAGACTGTGAATCATCACAAGGAAATTGGATCTTTCTTCCCTTGTCATGAATGCACTAGCCCCCTGCATTCTAGAAAGGGGTGACCTTGGACGTTATATTTATGTCTCCCAAAACCAGGGTCTTCTGTTCCATGCCTACTCCTAGAAATAACATCTTTTTGGCTTGGATCGACAAGGTGCAAGCTCATCATGGCGACCAGTGGAAAAGGGCTAGTATTTTTTAGGACATCCAACTGTCAAGGAATGGTCATAAGGTTAACCCTAGCATGATCCTGGTGTCTTTAAATTTTTGGGAAGGTTCGCCTAATACTTTCCTTCTTCTATGTGGCTTGTTAACACCAACTCTTTTCGACGTGGCAGCCATAACATGCCTTTCACCCCTGGGCAAGACCTACGATCTATCTTTACCAACTAAAAACACTTTAGACTTCGGTCGATCTGGCCTCCAAGGCTACATTGAAGACCATCATGACGTTGAATCTGAAGAAGTGTCCGATAAGGAGCACATAGCTTTTATGACATTATGGCTATCATATTATCTCTTCTGCTCAGGCTCCTTGCAGGTGATCAAACAGTTCATCCAACTGGCGATCCAAATTCACGAAGGCCATAACATATCTCTGGCGAAATTGCTACTACATTCTCTCTACCAAACTTTGGGGGTGTTAGCCCTTAAGGTGAGATGTTTGGATGAGGTTGATATGTCACTAAATATTTCGGGACATGTATGGTTGTTGCATCATTGGATGAACGTTGTTTATGAATACAAATCGGGCTACCCTCCTTCAGGTATGATGGATTGACTGAACGAGAGTCAACCTATTGAGGGGGTTCAACTAGCTCTGATGACCCTCTAGAAGACCCCCTCCAAAAGCCTCTTCATGAAGTATATCAACATGTTTGTTGAGACGAATATCTTTGTCGAAGGCATGGAGCCTTTCGTTAGACATAAATTTGGACCCACTTGGTTCAGGAATCCCTTTCCCGACACTTTTCCGGCAGTAGCAGCAGTGGAGTCAAATGCTATTTGGATGCCCTTTTTAACCCCCCCCCCCCCCCCCCCCTCATGCTCTCCTACCAAACTGAGCCAGAGACCTATGGTTTCACCAACTATCAACCCAACTTGGTAGCTCGACAGTTTGGCCTAAGCCAAATGTTGCCTAAGTCTCTTGTGAGGCACATTTCAGACATCCTCTGGTCGGGATTGAAGCTTAATGTCGTGGGTTATAGGGCATGTCACAGATTTTCTAGGATCCAACTTTTGGAGTTTCCAACTTTTTCCTTCGAACCTTCATTTCACACAACCCAAGAGTTCGACGTCTGGTGGTCGACTACCAAACTCAACACTTCCAGAGAGATATCTTTCTGGAAAATATGGTGGACGCCTTTGCTAACCTGGTAAAAGGTGCGCCTGTTTCGACTACCAAGGCTGAGACTCAGGCCGCTCGTGTCGACGTGCCTCTTCAAAGGGTAACTTTCAACATTCCTTCTTTCCCGACTATTTTTCCCTTCGCATGTGATTTTTATACATTCATTTATCAGGGTCCGAAACGAGGCTCAACTGCCGCTCCTCATACCCCAACTGCGAAAAAACTCAAAATCACATCATCAAAGGTGAGTCTTTTCTGATCAATCTTTCGTATATCAACCACGTTCTTGCATTCTTATTTTGCCCCCTTGTTCTAGATTGTTGAAGACGCACCAACCCAAGAGGGGAATGCTTCTAATGGGAGTACTCACTCCCACGTTTTTCCTTACAATGTGGAAATTTCCACCCCCATCCTAAGGAAAATAAGAAGATGGGTGCCAAAAAACTGAAAAATATAGACTTGAAACCTTCTCCAACTGTTCCTAAAGACTTAACAAAGGTTTTTAAACTTAGAACCATTTCTGAGGTGACTGGTCCTTTTATTTCGATTTATTTCTCATTTTCATGTTCCACTAACTTACATTTTCATATTTGTTCTGGAATGTCAAGGTGGTTGATTCGACTACCATTGTCGAAAAATAAACTTTGGAGGCTCAGGCTGACAATCCATCTGGGCTACAGGTTCAACCAAGCCCTCAAAAAGTCGATGAGCTCCAGGAGACCTCTCCTCAGAAGATGTCAACAACAACAACCAAAATTGTGGAACTTTCTCCTCCCAAAGCTCCGACACCAACACCCCATCGCCAAGCTGAAACTGATAAAGGTCAACCAGCTGTCGGTGTTGTCGAACCAACTCCTCAAAATGTTTTGACAACAATAACCCATCAAATAACTGGAAACCCTGGCGATCATCCGACTATCAATGTTGGCGAAGTAACCATCAATAAGGAGAATCTATCTTCCCTAACGATCCAAATAATCCCTGCTTCTCAACCCTTGGTCGATGCCAATGTTAGCACAATGACTTTACATGCAGGCAAGGTGTCCACTCATAAAAATATCCTCTCCATGAAGAAAACTACCTTGCTAAAGTTTTGAAACAAATACAACAATTTCATCCTCCTTCTAGGGATTATTCTGAAGCTGGTCCGACGCCCTTGCATGATCCAGAGACGGATGCTTCCTTTGATGTTAAGCTTCACGTGTTGAAAGATTACTTGTTTCAGGAAGGGTTTTTGGACGCTATTGCCACTAGTTTTGAGTTTTCTAGGGATGTCTTCAAAATGATCGACAAACTGTCTTTGTACCAGATCCCTGCTGGCACAACCCAGTATTTGGTCGAGTTTGAAATGTTCTTCACCCAACTAGTCAAAGACTTGTCGAGCTGCAACCAAGTTGATGTCTAGATCAAAACAACTATCAATGAGATAGACCTTGAATGGGATTTCAATTCCTGTTGTGAAGCCAAACTCAGCGAGTTCGAGAGCAAGAAAAAGGAGCACTCTAAACAATACCAGAGCTTTGACCAACAAATTTCTGACTATCAGGCTCAGATAATCGAACTGAACTGCAAGATTGTTGAGTTCGAAAGATAAAAAGCTTCTTTGGATTCCACCGAACCTTTGAATTCCCAAGGAGATATTGACAAAGAAGTGGCTCGGGGAATCTCCCATGTCGAAAAAGCTCTTGCTCTCAAGGACAAGATCCAAAATATGCGCTTGAAAAGGTACAGCATTTCCAGGAAACTCTTACATGAGAAAGCACTCTTTGAGGATTTCAAGACTAGATTCCCATCTTAGGAATTTATGTTTCTAAGGCTTTGATCCAATGTATCTTTCATTTTTTGATAATCTTTAATGTATGTTGTGTTGGCTCTAATTTCCCTGGGCCAATTAACTTAATGAAAGTTCATATATGGGTCTTCATTTCTCGTGACGTATCTCTCTTAATGCATTCTATATGCTCATAAGCCTTCTATTTTTATGATTTTACTAGTCAAAACACAGTTCCCAGGGGTGTGAGTTGACTACAAACACATAAGGTTCAACCAGCGTGTGGACGACAACAAAGTCTACCACTATCTGGCCCTTCCTATCCTCTAAAGGCTTGTGAGTTAATGAAAATTCAGTCAATGTTAATGCCCATTTTCCTATTAGACTACATATAATAACTTTAGACAAGATATGCATGGTGGTGTCAAATAAGACGAATCATAATTGTCAACAAACTTTATATATTGCTTTAATTTCATGCGTGAAAAATACAATATAGGCACACCTTTTTAATCACATTATACCCAGTCTTAGCATCTATCAACATTCTACTAAGGTAATAAATGGGCCTTTCGACACCATCATTATCCTCTTGCGCTAACATACTTTCTATGGCCGTATCCTACACAACCATATACAAGCATATTTTTATTTATACTAGGTGACAATAACATATGAGGCTTCGTCAAATATCTGTTGATTGTGTCGAATGCCTCTTTTTGCTTTTCTTCCTAATGAAACTCACTGTCCTTCTTGATCTTCCATAATGACGAAAGCATTTTCGTCTTGCCACTTAGGTTGGATATGAACCTTCTCAGAATGTTGACTTTCCCCAATAAATATTGAAGCTATCGTTTGGCCTAGTTGGCCATATGTTATGGATTTCTCAATTAGGATTTGATACTTCTTAGTTTCCAAAGCCATCTCGTTTTTGTTTTCAGCCAAGTAGGCCGAAATTTGAGTCATACTCTTTGACTCAGAAGTCATTTTCATCGACTTCTGACCACCCTATAGGTGGTATTTCACTTGGCTCCATTGGTATGTCAGCATCATCCCGAAAAAACTCATGGTTTGGATCCAAATTCAACATAAGGCCAGTTTCAACTGAGGTATAAGAACCTGATCCATCATCACATGGGGCCACAATTACCAAGTGTTGATCAAATGACTTTTTTGGTCCTTTGGTTTCGTCGATCTTATAATAACTTTGACATCAACAAAATCCAGCCAATAGGTTGGGAAGACATTTTTGAGAACACTGAGGAAACAACTTATGTTTCCCTCAACATTGAGAAGAAGGCTACTGAAGGCCTCAACAATGAAGAAAAAACTGCTGAAGATGTTGCTCCTAACTAGACAAAAGTAGATGATACCAGGAACCTCACCAATGTTGTCGAAACTGCAAACGAGAGCACTACAAAAATCAGGATGGAAACTGTCGAAGAAACCCTCATAGAGAAGATGGATAAGCTGAACATTGTTGGAGGAAAGAAAATAGATATCAATATGGTAGAAGTCTCTCAAAAGAGTAAAGAGAAGGGTGAAAAGGAACGCCGCCAAGAGGAATACCAAAGGACAGCCTACCCAAAAGAAGATGAGAACTTGGAAGAATTCATTCAAAGGTGTCAAAAGAAAAAGACTGAAGTAATGCTATGCCCAAGATGCAGCGGAATATTCGACAGAAAAGCAACAGCAAACTTGGAGGCTGTGGAAAAAGCCAGTAGTCGAAACATGTAGATGTGATCCAAGAAACGGCCAGTATCACTTTCAGAACATTGGGGGAAGATACTACAACACTTACAAACCATCTGGAAAGGTACTGAATGATAGATGGGTGCAACCCATAAGGGATACCCAAGGACCAAGAAAATGGAAGAATTTCGAAGTCCAGAGGGGATCTTCAGTCGAAGTAAAGAAAGAAACTGGGAAATAGAAGCCAATACCATACCCCTCAGAGAACTATAAAGGAAAAAGCCCCATGTCAAAGTCTCAATGGAGGAGATTCCAGAGGCAGAAAAGGGTTGAGAGAGACGCAACAGAGGGTCTCAACATCAAGAAGAAAAATGTTGACGAAGATAAAGCAGAGTCCATCAGAAACACTCAGGCAGCAGAGAAGGACAAACATCCCAAAAGGAACAACACCAACAACATGTTACAGTTGTCAAAACTCACCAACACAATATCAGAAGGTGACGAAGCAACTGACAACTTTGAGTCTGATGAAGAAGGTTCATTCGACGTAATATGCAATGTGGTTTCAGTCCTCCCTAGAGACTATGACAGAGTAATGGAAATCGAAGACGAAGAAGAAAACATGATAGACAGTACTGTGGGACCAAGGCCTGTGTGTTATTACATCATGAACAATGGCTGTGTTCAAGAACAAAATTCCTTCTTTGAGAAGCCATGCGAATCAATGAGGGGGCATTTGAAACCTTTATTCATAAAAGGGAAGGTCGAAAATGTAGGCGTCAACAAAAAATTAGTGGATAGGGGAGCTGCAGTGAACCTAATGCCCCATTACATGCTAAGAAAGATTGGAAAAGATGACTCTGATGCAAAACCACACAACATGGTTTTGTCGAACTATGAAGGGAAAGTGGGCTCAATTATGGGTGTTATTCAAGTGGATTTGACATTTAGCACTATCACCAGGCCAACAATGTTTATAGTTATAGCTTCCAGAGCCAACTACAATTTGTTATTGGGAAGAGAGTGGATCCATGGAGTAGGAGTTGTCCCTTCATCCATGCATCAGCGCATAGTCATCTGGTGCCCTGATGGCATCATCGAAAACATCTAAGCAGACCAAAGCTACTTCATGACTGAAGTAAACAACGTGACCAGTCGAAGCTTCGACAGAAATATGGCTCACATAACTCCTTTCTATCCAGCTGAGTTTGATCTGAAAGCATCAGACAATGCCTATTGTTCCATGTACCTACATCCAACACATGGTTTTCAATGGGACAATGAGGTAATTGGTGAAACAAGCCAGGTATGGGGAACCTCTAATATAGAGCTAGCTGGCTGGGGTAGCGAGTTCGAAGATGATGATGAGTGAAGCATCATCATTGAATAGACTGACGACCTACATGGCCGAAAATAAACTAAAAGCGGCTCTAGAAGCCGAAATAAAATATATGGCTGTCGAAGCCAATGAAGAAAATCTAGACCCACCATTCCCTCGCCAGGGCACTAATGGAGAAGATAAAGACAACATGATTGACAAGTGGCATGATCAAAAGCTTGATGCCATCTATGATGACGAACCATTGGTGTAAACACCCCAAATTTGCCCTCACCCATTCACACCATGGCTTGTGATCATTCTCATATGCATAAGTACAATCATGTCATCTCACATCTCATTTTTTATCCACTGCATAGCTTTCAAGGCATCTGCACCTAGGGTTTGTGATCTGAGCAATCCCAAAGCCTCTTGAGCCATTCCAAAGGCCACCAATCAACTCAAAGGGGTCCATGTGTGTTCTTACATCATATTCTATCTCCTCAAAGTCAAAAATGCAGAGGAATCACAAGAACTAGGGTTTGAGTGGATGCAGAGCCAGGATGAACTGCACAGTTGACTGAAAATTAGGGTTTTGGTTTCAGAGGCCATAACCCCAAATTTTTTTGGTCATTCTTGTTTCCATTGATCTCTATATGGTATAGGGAGTATGCATATCAATTTTCATGAAGAAATTCCATGGGGAAGTTATCTGATCAAGAGTTGACTTTTCAGACAAGTCAGTGTAAAATCAGGGCATCTGAGGCCCCCAATGACCCAACCAATGGGTGATCTTCATCATTTTGAGTGTATATGATCTTTATTTGATCATGGAAGAAGGTTTAAGTTCATAAGAATCAAGAATTTAGGGTTTTTGCAAATGTTGACTTTTTGGGCATAGTTGACTTTTCAAGAATGCATCATTTTAGGTCAATTTTCAAGCTTTGATTCTTGGTCCAAAAAGGCTTCAAATGAAAAAACTTTGGTCATGAAAGTTGTAGATCTCATCTTTCCCTTTTCAAAAAGTACAAGAACATGATCAAACTCTTCTTGGATCAAAAGTTATAGCAATGCAAAGTTGGCAAAAATCATTAATTTCTAAGGCATGCTTCAAATGGAAATTTTGCAAAACCTTGAACCAATGCATCATGTGACCTCTAATTCATTTCAAACCAACACATAAACATTCTCTAAGTGCTGAAAATCAGAATTGGATCAAGTTTGCCTATGGTTTGGTTTGTGTAACAAGGTTTTCTCACATGTGAACCAAAATGTCACAAGTTGCAAAACACTCATTTCACTCCCTACCACTTGCAGCCTTGGATGCTGGACCAAGCTGACATTTCCCCCTCATCTTGCTGCGCATAGCCCATGCCTTGTACCAAGCTAGCACCTCACCATACTTTCTCTTACACAAGAGTTGACAAATTGCAAAAGTTGCCTCACCTATCCATAAAGCACATGTCAAATCAACTGACCAATGAGAGAGAGTTATGTGGACAATTTGCAAGCAAAACATAAGGGCAAGCAAGGCTGAAACCAACACATTCACCACATACACAAAAACTCACCATCTTGCAACTTGCTTCGAATTCCTCTCCACAGCCACTAAACATTCAAGCCAACTTCACCAATCATCTCACCTTGCTCCATAGACCTCAAACCACCCAAAGCACAAGCCTGAAACAGCCAAGAGATCCCACTGCCATTTCTCACTTCAGTTTGCAGTTCCATTCGAATCTTCCATCCTAGCTCACAAACAGCCAAACAAACCTTGCAAAGCTTCTCCATACATCATCTAGACCACAAACCATCATTCACAATGGCCTGAATCAGCCAGAATCACCATAGCCATTGTTGACTGAGCTTGAAGCAGGAGCTTTCGAAACTCATCAACCAGCCTACATAAATTGTTCTAAGGCATTCAAACATCATCAAGGGGGCCTAAGGAGTGGTTTGCACATAAGGAGAAGGCCAGAAAGTCCTCAAGTGGAAAGCTTCAAATCTCAGGTAGCCTGAAATTTATTTTTCCAGAAATGATTTTGCTTGTTACAAACTTGTTCTTCATGTCTTGCTGATCATTCTGGTACCATTGGTTTTGAAAATGGTTTCGAAATGAGCATTTAATTTGTGTCTGAAGCTTGCGTGACCTAGTTTTCTTTTTCTTCGATTCAGCTCATTTAGGAAATATAAATGTGTTTTAGGATGGGGGTTTGATTCGTGAGGATGTGAGGATCATTCCCCAGTTCTTGTTTTTCATTTTTGATGCGTTTTGAGGGATTTGGGTAGTTTTCAGGTGAGAGCTGGCCGGAGAAGACGACCGGAAGTCTTCTCCGGCCACCTGAGAGTGTTTAAACCCTAATCACGTAATTAATGCTAGTTTGAATTTGAGCCATTGATGAGCGTTGACTTGCTGACTTCCCTCTCTTTTGGATGGCCCAGATGCGTTTGATTAGCCCTAATCTTTTTCATTTAGTTAATTAATTCATAATTAAACTAATTATCTCAGAATCAATCCCAACCACAGGATCACGCGCCAGTCAACACTTTCAAATCCTGGGCGCATCTTGGCCCTCCATCCCTCTGATTTTTCTTTTTATTTGATTTTTATTCATTTTTCTTTCATTTAAATTGCATAATTAATTTAAAATAGCAAAAAATTCTTAAAAATTATGAAACTTTTTCTTTAAAGTTTTATTAATTTTTAAAACCCAAAAACATTTTTTATTTTATTTTTATCATTAAAAAAGTATTTTTAAATATTTAAAAGATTATTTTTAATTGATTAATGGGAATTAATTAATTAAAAATACTTTTAGGTATTTAAAAATTACAAAAAAAATTCATGAAATGTTCTAAGACATTTAGAAACATTGTCCAACCTTCAAACCAAATTTCTTTTTTGATCTTGATGCACTTTAAGAATTTTTCATTGAATTAAATCATTTTTTAGGCATTATTTTGATCATGGATTCAAAAATTCATTTCTGCCAATTGGTGAAGGTTGAGACATTGATTCTTCTTGCATTGTCTTTTGTTTTGCATGTAGTTCCTAGGATAAAAAGGCCATGAATTGTTCTTGCATTTTCTAATTGATTGGCATTTGTTTTGTTAAGAACCCTAAAAAACCCTAATAACTTGCAAAATTCATATCTTGAGTTTGGTTGAGAGTTGGAACCTCCCCTTTAAACCTTGGTTTAGCATAGGATTAGGGTTTCTTTGAGTGCCATTTTCCATTTTTATCTTAGGGTTTTGTTTCTGTTCTGGGTTTTTGTTTGATGTTTGATCCATGAACCCTAATTTGGGCTTTCTTTTGCATCCTTCTTGCATTCTCTTGCATAACATGACTTGTCTTTGCATTTTGTGCATTCTTGTGATTCATTTGACATCTTAAGACATATAGAAAGCATCTTTGATCATTGCATCCCATATTTGCCATGTCATTTGTCTTGTATGCTTCATAACTTTTCATGCTTGTTCATGCTCCTTAGCTTGCATCATTTGCATTCATGATCTTGTATGAACATCCCCATTGTCTTGCCTCATGTTTGCAGCACCTCATAACATCATAATCATCATCAACATGCTTCTGGTTTTGCTTAGCATCATATCATTTCATCTCATCTTGCATTGCATTGCATTTTCTTTCTAACATTGCAGGTGGTAAGTAAACTTGAGAAGTGGATTTGCCTTCACTTCTCATACCTTTTCTTTTCATCTCTCTTGCATCCATTGCTGCATTTCTATATGTGTTTGAGATTGAGCTTGCTCATTCTTGTTCTTCCCACTTTCTTTCTTCAAGTGACTTGACTTCTTGAATGAAGCAAGTCATTTTGCTTTTCTTGATCTTATTCATCTGCTTCCTGGTGGCTCCTCTGAAGTTTGTCCTTGAAAACCTCACAAACCTTAGGACCAACCAAGCATGATAATGAATTAGGGTTTTGATTAGTCTCCCCCCATAGTTTTTACCTTTGTGTCTCTCTTTGAGTCCTCTCTTCTCACCTCATAATCAGGGACTAAACCCTAAAGGCTTTAAGACTTTGTGATTAAGCTTATGCCTGCATCCTTCTCTTAGGATGGAGTGTATAACTTTAATCCTAAATCTTGAACCCTTAAGGTGTTTAAATCTCTTAATCAATTCATCTAATAATCACCAAGACATCACTTGTAACTTGGGCCTTGCATTAGGGTTCTAATTCTTCCTTAAGTGGTTAAGAAGGACTAACCCTAGTGTTAATGGACAAGTCCCTCTCAAGTTGTCTTACAAATCATAAAATTCACTTCATCATCTTATCATTAACTAAAATCCACTTAATAAAGGCTTGTTTTGTCATGAGTTTAATCCCTAATCATGGATTAAGTTGAGGAGCTTTCCTCAGCTTAAACATTCTCATCTATCATCCTTCTTTTAGGATGGTGTAATGGGTCTGTTTAATCCTTGATTATGGCTTAACCTCATTACTCAACACTAAACAAAAAAACACAAAAACATCTAAATAATCACAAATAGGTTAATGATCTTAATCCTATACCAAAGGTGATTAAGTGTGAGAAGCTGACTTCACACTTAAGGTATTCTCATTACCCCTAATCAGAGGGAAGATGTGATGAGTTTACTTACCTATTGGTTTAGGCTTAGGCTCATTTTCCTATGACAAACTTCCACAAGCAACAAAAGACTGAAAATACAAAAACAAACAATAATCGTCTCCTTCGGGATTCTTTTCTCATCTCATTCACTCACAAACGAGAACTCGCTTCTTCCGTCTAATGCAAGACAGTTTGCACCTGAGCCAGACAGGTCATACACTTGAGCATAGGCAAGTAAGCAGTTCACAAGTCAATTCATCTTTCAGTCTCTTTGGGTCGAACTACGGTGTTCTGACTTCCTCATTGCACGAGAGGATACGTAGGCATAACTTAACGGTTATCGAACAAAAGTCACTGTACATTCCCCCTCTTTCTAGCTTTATTCTTTAGCCTCATGATCTTGAGCATTCCATTCACCTCTTACACTGACACTTCATTTATACACTTCACTCTCTTTTACACTGACACCTGTACATCCTTTTCCAGCTATTATACACAAAAATGCACTGACACTACCCCTTTAAAACACAAAACTTCTAAGCGTGGATCCCGTCGAGTACGGCGGACAATCTGGGTGCTAATACCTTCCCAGGTTGTAACCAACCCCCTTTCTCAGTCTCTCTGGTTCGCAAACTGTCTTGTCCATCTTTCTAGGTCTATGCAGCATTGCCTTTCCTCCGGGATAAAAATGCCTAGCTGGCGACTCTTTTCATCTCCAGTGAGTTCACGGCTGTGTGTTCTCATTGTCCCTCTCGCCGATCGTTCGCGTCTGTACCTTTATTTGGGCCAGTCCCATTTATCGGGAGCGACAGCTTGGCGACTCTGCTGGGGACCCTTATATTGCAACCAGGGCTTCTGGTTCTTTTTGTGGGTTCCTCCTAGCGCTTGTTTGATTTGTGTTTATTGGGGGGTGTTATTTGCTTGTTTGTGCTTGTATTCATCTTTGTTTATTTGCTTTATGTACAGTTTGCTTTACTGCTTTCTTTATTGCATTTATATATATCATACTATCATTGTTGCTGGCTGGATCTGGTTTCTTGTTTTGGTGGGTGGGTGTTCCATTGAGAGTTAAGGTCCTATACCTGGGACCTGAGTGACACCTAGGCTAGAGTGAATCATATTCTTTCCCATTCCATTTCGGTCTGGTGCGGGAATATGAAACACGGTTCAGATATGGGTTTCTTCTTGAGAACTCTGTGTTGCAGATTTCCTGCAATGCTAGGGCTATCTGGGAAGCCTGCTAAGTCTGGATGACCTTTTAGTATTGACCTTCAGAAACTGAGGTGAATTAGAGGAGGAATTGTTATGGTTATTGTAAACACTGTACCTCCGGGTTAGAAGTGTTTACACTTCTCATAACTGATCCAAGTCTGAGGATCCTTGTTCTAGATCACCACCTGTGAGGGGGTTGGGCTGTTTACAGGTTTGCAGGTACCTTGACCTCAGAATACCCTGTTACTTTGACTTTGTTAAGAATGCTCCATGTTGGATAGTTCTTGTGATTCTAAACCCTGGATTTGTGGCTCTTTATTTGAGTCCCCCACCCTGGTTACTGGATTTATAGACCTCCATCTGGAATTCTTGAACACACATGGATCTATATCAAGGCAGTTAATCAGATCCAGCTCAGTCACAAACCCTTGCATTTCATTTGCATACATACCCATTGCATCATATTAACATTTGCTTATTTGTGTTTCAGGGTATCCACCTTCATCTGGTTTTGGTTTTGACCCCATCTGCAGTTTTGACTTATCTCCACCAGCACTTGCTTCAACTTGTCAGCCATACTTCAGTTACTAGCACTAGCCAGCCAGTGGCCCACTCCTCAGCATCTTCATCAGCACTCATCCTACTCAGTCTCAGCATCATGGCTCCAAAGAAAAGCAACATCACCTATCATTTCTTCCAACCAGACTTATCAGACATCAGGAGGATCCAAACCCTGATCACTCCAGATCACATGCCTTTGTTCAGGGAGCATTATGGGGATATACTTGACTTGGTCATGGATCTGGACCCATCTCAGAGGAGCCTGATCCACACCTGCATTCAGTTTTATGATCCTCCATTGAGATGTTTCACCTTTCAAGACTTTCAGTTGGGTCCTCTTTTGGAAGAATACTCATCTTTGATTGGTTTGCCTATCAAGAGGGAAATCCCTTTCAACCCTGAAATGGTCTTTCCAAGCAATGGAGAGATAGCAAAAGCTTTGCACCTGGAGCCTGTTTTGGTTGAGCAGCATATGACCTCCAAAGCTGGGATCCCTGGATTTCATCTGGACTTCTTAATTTCTCAAGCTAGTTTGAAAGCCTCCCTGGGGGAGTGGAAAGCTGTTTGTGCTCTGTTGGCCTTAAGTGTATATGGAATTGTGTTGTTTGCAGATGAGCCCCGTTTCATTAGCAAGAATGCAATCCACTTGTTCATCCTGAAGAACCCTGTGCCAACTTTACTGGGTGATCTCTATTACTCAGTACATCAGAGAAATGAGAAGCAGAGGGGAAGATTAGTGAGGATTTGTGCTCCATTATTCCATGCTTGGCTTCTCAGGCATCTACCCAGGACAGATGCATTTCTCAATCCTCATCAGCAAAGCAACTGGGCTAAGAGGCTCACTACTCTCACCTCAGCAGACATCAGATGGTGTACTCAGAGCACCAAGGGCAGAGATATCATCACAAGCTGTGGGCACTTTCCCAGTGTGCCCTTGATAGGAGTTAAGGGAAGTATCAATTACAACCCTCTGCTGTTCAAGAGGCAATTGGGCTATGCACTGGTTCACACTCCTAGGGAGCAGGACCTAGTTGAGACCCTCTACTGTGAGAACAAGGTTAGTCTGGCAACTGTTAGGCAGGCTGCCTGGGCCTGGGATCATGTTCAAACTAAGGGAATCACCATTCTGGGGAAGTGCAATAATGTGGCATCAGTCCAATATCATGAGTGGTCCTATGCCAGGGCCCAATTCTCTGGATTGCCCTTCACCATAGAAGACATGCCTGAGTCATCTTCAGCACCACCCCCTGCCACTATCAGTTTGGAGGAGTTTGAGGGCTTGAAGGAAAGAAATGGGAAGCTAACCCAGGCTTTGCAGAAGACCCTCAGGGAGAGGAGTGAAGGTATGAGGGAGATTGAGAGATTGGAGAAGTTGAGAGTGGAACACTTGACTAAAATTGAAAAGTCTGGAGATTATATCAACAAGTCTAAAGCTGGTGAACAGATTCTGAAGAATGCTTGTAAAGAAGCCCAGTTCCAGAGAGCAAGAACAGACTTGTACCTGAAAGAGAGTCAGGCCAGGTGGGTCCGGATCACTGAGGCCCGTACTCTAGAAGACAAGAGAGTTCAAGACAAGATGGAGCAGATAGAAAAAGCCCTGGCAGCAGCCCAGAAGGAAATTTCAGAGCTAGAAATCAGAGCTGGAGTGAAGAGGTCTAAGGACCAAAGTCAGAACAGGAAGTTGACTGCAGCTGTTGCAACAAGAAACCTTCTCATCAGAAGTCTCACGGAGCATCCGGCTGATCCTGTGACCGAAGCACTTCTCAAGGAAGTTCGTGAGGATGAGTTTGGCCTTGGAGTTTGATCACTTGCTTGTTGTTGTTCCTTTTCCATGTACTTTTGCTTTTTTTTGTGATGTATTTTGACCCCTTTGAGGGCTTGTGTTGTAAAATGAACAAGTTGTATTATTTCACATTTTGTAATATATTTGTGTTAGTTTCCATCTGGGTCACTTCAAAAGCAACTTCAACAGCATCATCTTCGAGGGTCTGGAAGGGTCAAAACTGAAAGCCAAACCGGATACCTTGAGAACAAATAAGCATAATTGCATTGCATGCTAACCCTTTTGTTTGTTTTGTAGGTTGTTTGTTTTGTTGTTGCTAACCTCTGTTGTGATACTCAGGAATTATTGCTCGCCGCCGGGTATTTCCCCTCAACAGGCCACACAGGTACCCAACTAGAAACAACCTTCCGGGAATTCAGATGGATCAGATGCAACAAGACCTTACGGAGGTCAGAAACCAGATGGCAAACGAAAGGCTGGAGATGAGAACTCAGATAACACAATTCATGGAAGTGATGAACAATTTAGCTCAAATCCAGGAGAGGCTCAGGGCTTTGGTAGAAGGGAGGAATCAAGAGGAGCCCCATGCGGGTACTGCTGGCACAAGTAACAACGAGAGGGTCCAACCTCATGTCAATCCCCCAGTTTTTGGACCCCATCTCCATCCAGAGGCCAACATCCCAGTCAACATTCAAGGGACAGCCACAGCAGCCAGAGTACTTCAAGAAGATCCTCAGGAGGACCAGTATACAGTAATGGGTGCCGGAGAGGAAACTTATGATAGACGGTTGGAAGAAATAGCTGAGAAGTTGAGGTCCTTAGAATCTCAAAATTCTTTGGGTTTCGACGTTATGGACATGGGTTTGGTAGAAGGGGTCAGGATTCCCCACAAGTTCAAGCCTCCATGTTTCGAAAAGTATAATGGGACTTCATGCCCCCGAACTCATTTGCAATCATTTCTGGGAAGGCTGAAGGCCTATACAATGGATGAGAAATTGTGGATGTTCTATTTTGAAGATAGCTTGACTGGAGCTTCGAGGGAGTGGTATTCCCATCTGACAAGAGCAACAATTAAATGCTGGAAGGACCTGGCAGAGGCCTTCATCAGACAGTATCAGTATAATCTAGATATGGCACCCAACAGGACCCTCCTAATGGGAATGTCACAGTCTTCGAGGGAGAGCTTCAGAGAATATGCTCAGAAATGGAGGCAATTGGCTGCTGCCGTTCAACCCCCTATGTCTGAAAGGGAAATGGCAGACATGTTTATGAATACTCTTCAGGGAACGTATATTGACAGGTTGGCTGCTTTCTCTTCCACCAGCTTCGCAGATGTTGTCATAGCTGGGGAAAGAATTGAAAGCCTGTTAAAAATGGGTAAGATCTCTGATAACGGTGCCAGCTCGTCCAGTAGTACAAGAAAGCCTTTTGCAGGCCCGAGAAGAACTGGCGAGACCAATGCCATTCACACCAACAGGGGTAGGCCCCAGTATGTTCAGAGGTCAATAGCAGCAGTCACTATCCCTGCTCCAGCTCATCCTCAGCCAGTCTATCAACCTCCTCAACAAAACTTCCAACAACAACCTCAATATCAGCAGAATCAGTATCCTCCAAGGAACTTCAACAACAACTCCAACAACAACAATCAACAGAGGCCATTCCAACAAAGGCCATCCCAAGCTAACCGAGTGATCGATCCGATCCCAATGCCGTATGCTGCCTTGCTGCCACAACTTCTGAAACTCAACCTGGTTGAGCTAAGAACGTTGGCACCTCCGGATCCCAACAGTCTACCAAGGAACTATGACTCCAATGCTAGGTGTGCTTTTCACTCGAACGCACCTGGTCACAGTACAGAAAAATGCAGGGCTCTGCATATGAAGGTACAAGACTTGGTAGACTCCAAGGCTCTGAATTTTGCACCTCCGCCCAATGTCAATAAAAACCCAATGCCAAACCATGGTGGTCCTCGAATTAACGCTATTGAAGAAGATAGACCGTCTTATTTAATAACTAGTGTGGATCAGATCAGGACACCATTGGTGGAAATCAAGGCTCAACTCCGCGAAAACCAAATATTTCCGGGGTGTGAACTAGGGTGTCCCTACTGCAATATTTCATGGAATGGGTGCGAGGACCTGAGGAATGGCATTGACAGCCTTATTCAGAGTGGCCTGCTACAGATCACTACATCATTTCCGACAAATCCGGCAACTTCATCAACAACGGTTTCAGAACCCCCTACAACTACAGCAACTATTGTTCCCGACAACTCACCAGCAACATCAACAAGTACTTCACCTGTTCTCCCAAATGATCAGTTTTCAACAGTTCCTCCTGCTACAACTTCAGCTTCATTCCATTTCGAATCTCCATCAACAACAACAACAGTCCTTCCAACAATACCTCCTACAACACCAGCAATCAATCATGAAGATGTCTCTACTATTACCATATTCTACGATCCTGAAAACAATTCCGCCTACCATTCAGAAGGTGCTGCTCCCACCAGAGCACCAGTTACAATCTTTTATGATCCACACACAATTGCAGTCCCTGCAGCAGCAGCAATCAGTCCAGTCACTGTCACGGTGCCTGGACCAGTACCATATGAAAGCAATAGGGCCATCCCCTGGCACTATGGCTCTGACGTGTACTGCGAAGGAAAAAGAATCACTCTGGAAACATCAATACCTGCACCACAAGTAGATAATGTGGGGGGAGGCGGAGGCTTCACTCGAAGCGGACGTCTCTTTGCTTCACAAGTTCAAAGACCTACAGCCGAAGCAGAAGCTGCTGCCAAGGCAAAAGGAAAAGGCCCGGTGCAAGAAGATCCAGCTGCCAAAGAAGCCCTGAAAACTCCATTTGATCAGGAAGTTGATGAGTTTATGCGGATCATCAAAAAGAGTGATTATAAAATTGTGGATCAGCTTCACCAGACGCCATCCAAAATCTCCATCCTCTCACTGCTTATGTGCTCCGAAGCCCATCGGAATGCACTACTTAAAGTCCTGCACGCAGCTTACGTGCCTGAGGAGATTACTGTCAACCAATTGGAAACCGTGGTTGGAAATGTTACTGCTAGCAATGGGCTAGGGTTTACCAATTCTGACTTGACAGCGGATGGCCGCAACCACAACAAAGCCTTGCACATAACCCTGGAATGCAAAGGAGCTGTCCTTTCTCATGTGCTGGTGGACACAGGTTCTTCCCTGAATGTCTTGCCAAAGAAGGCTCTGGTGAAGCTTGAATATGATGGATTGGCATTGAGACCCAGCAACCTGGTAGTAAGAGCCTTTGATGGTTCTAAGAGATCGGTTCTGGGAGAGATTGAGCTGCCTGTGACAATTGGCCCACAGACTTTTAAAACTATCTTTTATGTGATGGACATTCAGCCCGCCTACAGCTGTTTGTTGGGTAGACCCTGGATTCACGCCGCCGGCGCAATAACGTCTACCCTTCACCAAAAGTTAAAATTTGAGTGGGAAGGTCAAGTTGTCACAATCTGTGGGGAAGAAGATATATTCGTTAGCCATCTGGCTACTTACAAATACATTGAGATGGATGGGGAGATCCATGAAACAATGAGCCAAGGTTTTGAAGCCTTGAACGTCAATGAAGCATCTGCTGTATCTGGTACCCCAATGTCATCATACCGACAAGCCCAGAAGGTTGTTGAAGAAGGAACTGCCCTAGGTTGGGGCAAGGTCTTAGCTGTGGAGGAGAAGAAGGACAAATTTGGGTTGGGTTACAAACCAACTCAACATCAAGCAAAGGCTACTGCAGAGCCAGGTTTTGTCAGTGGGGGGATGCTTACCCCCGATGCTATCAACTGTCTGGAAGATGAGCTGGAAGAGGAGCGCAATCTGGAGAATTGGATTCGTCCAAAGATCCCGGGGAGCAGTGTCTCGAACTGGTCTTCCCAAGAAATTATAAGAGTTACTCATGCAGAGTAATTATTATTTCCTGTATTTTTTATAGCATGCATCCAAGTCTTGCATCTTGCCCAAGATGACAAGACTCATTTTGTAACCAGGGCCATCTGTACTTTTGTGCAAACAAGATTAAATTAATGAAATATCAGACATCTTTTTGCAAACAAGTTTTTTTTCTTCTTTTCTGCCCACTGTTTTTTCCATTTTTCTTTTTGTACAAAAATAAATGGCGGTGTTTTCAAAATGATAACTTCATTTCACTTTTTTCTAAAGCAAGATTAAAATCAATCACTAAAATGAACCAACTTAACCCTTGCAGAGAGTGCCTTCCAGACAGCACCGACAACAGCACGGCTATGACATCGTATGACTTTGACAATCCAATCAATCAAGCTGATGAAGGGGTTGACGAAGAATATGAGCTTCCTGAAGAGCTAGCCAGGTTGTTGAAACAAGAGGAAAAGGTTATTACTCCTCACCAGGAGGAGATTGAAGTGATTAATCTTGGTACGGAGGAAGACGTGAAAGAAGTTAAAATCGGGGCCTGCCTGCAAGACTCAGTGAAGAGACAACTGATAGATCTGCTTCAAGAGTATGTTGATGTGTTTGCTTGGTCATATCAAGATATGCCAGGGTTGGATACCGATATAGTTGTGCACAAGCTACCTCTAAGAGAAGAATGCCCACCAGTCAAACAGAAGTTGCGCCGAACCCGCCCAGACATGGCTATGAAAATCAAGGAAGAAGTACAAAAGCAATGGGACGCCGGGTTCCTTGCTGTGACTAGCTATCCGCCGTGGGTTGCTAACATAGTACCCGTGCCTAAGAAGGATGGCAAAGTAAGAATGTGTGTTGATTACCGGGATCTGAACAGAGCCAGCCCGAAGGATGACTTCCCATTACCTCACATTGATGTATTGGTGGATAACACGGCTCAGTTCTCGGTATTCTCCTTCATGGATGGATTTTCAGGATATAATCAGATCAAGATGTCACCTGAAGACATGGAGAAGACAACATTCATCACACCTTGGGGCACGTTCTGTTACAAAGTGATGCCATTCGGGCTCAAGAATGCTGGTGCAACGTATCAACGGGCTATGGTGACATTATTCCACGATATGATCCACAAAGAAATAGAATGTTACGTGGATGATATGATCGCCAAGTCCCTTACAGAGGAAGATCACCTGGTAAATCTGCTGAAGTTGTTCAAGCGTCTGAGGAAATACCAACTGAAGTTGAACCCCAACAAATGCACATTCGGGGTGCGATCCGGTAAGCTGCTGGGCTTTATTGTAAGCGAGAGAGGGATTGAGGTTGACCCTGATAAAGTCAAGGCTATTCAAGAAATGCCTGCGCCGAAAACTGAGAAAGAGGTTCGAGGGTTCTTAGGTCGATTGAACTACATCTCACGGTTCATATCTCACCTTACAGCAACCTGTGAACCCTTGTTCAAGCTGTTAAGAAAAGAACAAACGGTCAGGTGGAACGAAGACTGCCAGAAGGCTTTTGACAAGATCAAAGAATACTTACAAGAACCTCCAATCCTTATGCCGCCAGTTGAAGGAAGACCTCTGATCATGTACTTGACAGTATTAGAAAAGTCAATGGGGTGTGTGCTGGGCCAGCATGACGAGTCTGGTCGAAAAGAGTATGCAATATACTACCTAAGCAAAAAGTTTACCGACTGTGAACAACGTTATTCACTGCTCGAGAAAACTTGCTGTGCTTTAGCGTGGGCTGCTCGCCGACTGAGACAGTATATGTTGACCCACACTACCTTATTAATCTCAAAAATGGATCCAGTTAAGTACATATTTGAGAAGCCAGCTCTTACCGGACGGGTTGCAAGATGGCAGATGATTCTCACAGAATACGACATACAGTACACATCTCAGAAAGCCATCAAGGGCAGTGTACTATCTGAATATCTTGCTGAGCAACCCATTGATGACTACCAGCCTATGAGGTTTGACTTCCCTGATGAAGACATCATGTCCATTAAAGCAAAAGATCATGAAGAGCCTGTTCACACTGAAGGGCCCGACCCGGAAGAAGAATGGACTATGATGTTTGACGGGGCTGTTAACATGAATGGTCGCGGTGTTGGTGCAGTACTCATTACACCAAAAGGAGTTCACATGCCTTTCTCGGCAAAACTCACTTTCAACTGCACTAACAACGAAGCTGAATACGAAGCTTGCATTATGGGTCTTGAGGAAGCCATTGACCTCAGGATCAAGACATTGACCGTATTCGGAGATTCAGCTTTGGTAGTCAATCAAACCAACGGGAAATGGTACACCCACCAAGATCATCTGATACCTTACAGGGATTATACAAGAAGGTTATTGACTTTCTTTACAACAGTCAAGCTTGAGTATATCCCTCGGGACGAGAATCAGTTTGCAGATGCTCTTGCTACCATTTCATCCATGATCAAAGTTCAAACGGCTAACTTTGTACCCCAGATTTCAGTGTCTAGACTTGATAGACCAGCATATGTATTTGCAGCGGATGTTGTGAAAGATGATAAGCCTTGGTTCCACGACATTAAGTGCTTCTTGGAGGATCAGACATACCCACCTGGGGCATCTTCCAATGATAAGAAGACCTTGAGAAGGCTTGCTGGAAGTTTCTTTCTGAACACCGATGGGTCTTTATACAAAAGGAACTTTGATATGGTACTCCTCCGTTGTGTTGACAAGACGGAAGCAGATTTGCTGATGCATGAAGTGCACGAAGGATCTTTTGGTACCCATGCTGGAGGGCATGCCATGGCTAAGAAGTTGTTAAGATCAGGCTATTACTGGATCACGATGGATGCAGACTGTTGTGCTTACGCCAGAAAATGCCATAAATGCCAGATCTACGCAGATAAGGTGCATGTGCCTCCCAATCCTTTGAATATCATGTCTTCACCATGGCCCTTTGCCATGTGGGGCATTGATATGATTGGCAAGATTGAGCCAACTGCTTCAAACGGCCACAGATTCATCCTGGTCGCCATTGACTATTTCACCAAGTGGGTTGAAGCAGCCTCATATGCAAATGTTACAAGACAAGTGGTAGCCAGATTTCTGAAGAGAGATATCATCTGTCGGTATGGAGTGCCCGAGCGAATCATTACTGATAATGGTTCCAACTTAAACAACAAAATGATGGCAGAACTGTGTCGGGACTTCAAGATCCAACATCACAATTCTTCTCCTTACATGCCAAGGATGAACGGCGCTGTTGAGGCGGCAAATAAGAATATCAAGAAGATTGTGCAGAAGATGGTAGTCACCTACAAAGACTGGCATGAAATGCTACCGTTTGCCTTGCATGGGTACCGCACATCAATCAGAACATCCACTGGGGCAACACCGTATCAGCTTGTATATGGTATGGAAGCAGTCCTACCTGTTGAAGTTGAATTACCCTCTCTACGAGTTTTGATGGATGTTAAACTGGGTGAAGCAGAATGGGTACGGTCCCGATACGAACAACTGAGTCTGATCGAAGAGAAAAGATTGGCTGCAATCTGTCATGGGCAGCTATATCAGAAGAGAATGAAGAGAGCCTTCGATCAGAAAGTCAGGCACCGAGAATACCAAGTAGGGGATCTTGTGCTGAAAAGAATCCTCCCTCCTCATACAGACCACAGGGGCAAATGGACTCCAAATTATGAAGGACCATTCGTTGTAAAGAAAGTTTTCTCTGGTGGAGCGCTGATGCTCAGCACCATGGATGGTGAAGATTTCCCGTCCCCTGTGAATTCAGATGCAGTTAAAAAATACTTCGCATAAAATGACCCGCTGGACATAAAAACAGAATGTAAGTCCAGGCAAAAATAGGGCATCCCGGCGAGTCAAAAACAGAATAAAGGACTCGGGCAAAAGTAAGGGAAAATGAACAAAAAATGTACACCCGCTGAGTTGAAAAGCCGCATTGGACAGCTCAGGCAAAAATGGGTATCCCGATGGATTGAAAACCCGAAAGGGCGATCCATGCAAAATAAGGGAATAAGCGAACAACTGCATTCTGAGTTCGTCTGTATCACCTACAACTTGGTAAGCTTCCAAAGGATCAAGCTTCAATCAGAATCAACTCTCTCCAGAAAGAAAGACGAGAAGAACGTCATTGTCATACGAGTCATAGCAGAAGAGGAAGCTCCTCAAAGCGTCGCCAACATCGCCAGCATTTTGTTTCTCAATTTGTAACAATCTCCTCATTTCAGGAGATATGTTTCTTTGACTGTATCTTGCCAATTCAGGGCACATGAATTAATAAAATCAGATTCTCAGTCATGTCTCGTTTTTACATTTACGTTTTGCAAGGAGTTGTCTGATATCTCTAAAAATAACAATTGCATAAGTACAGATGCCTTTCTCTAAAAAACAAAACACATGCTTGCAGGGAATATGATTACTCTCGAAAGTACTTATCTCCTATGACGGAATCCAGTAAGGGATACCTCGGGACCTTTTGTAGGTTTCCTTACCTTTGCAGGTTTGCAGGTATCCAGAACGCAACCTGGGGCATGCAGGTTACATCTCAGCAAGTTGGCGAATCATTATCGACTCGGTCTATCTTCCACGCGGCACTGGAAGGTGTCCACTTCCCCGGCAAAGTTGTCAAATCAACATACACTCAATCTCAGCATCGGAAATGCCCTATCCCCAGCCGAGTTGCCTCTCATTGCTATCCCCAGCTGAGTTGCTTCCCATTGCTCTCCCCGGCTGAGTTACCAACAGCATTCCCCAGTTGAAGCACCAACCATTCTTCCTCAGCAGAATGCAGAAGTCAGGGAATTATCTCCCCACAGAATCCCCAGCCTCTATTCAGAAGAGCAACGCGGAGAAGTCACAACAGAGTGAAGAAAGCTTCTACAAACCCCAGCTAGGTTTCTCATTTATAAGGATATGTCAATCAGTGACCTATATCCCCAGACAGATACATCGTTAGATCTACCAATGATCTCATCCCCAGCTGGGATGTTCACTTCCAGCAGATCGACCAGAGATCTTCGCAGCAATGGGATCCGAATCCTGGATCTTTGCTCCTTTGCATAATCATGGCATCCGCATCATATTCACCCCCCAGAGCGTAGCATTCCGTCTAATACGGAGCATTACGGCAAAAATCAAATGCATAGCATAATCATAAGTCATGTTGCGAATTGAACACTTGTAAACATTGACAACCTGTCATTATACAGAATACAATACACAGAAGTCCCCACCAGAGTCCCAGCAAAAGCAGCTGCCCTTCCAAATCACAAACACCAGTATATACACCTTTTGGCACCCGCCCGTGTCATCTTTCCCCAGTAAAGTCGCCTGAACACTCTTTACGAACAAGATCACCTGTATTACAGATACGTCCTGACACCCGTCCGTGTCATATCCCAGCAGAAAGCCAAAGACATCCTCTTTGCACTCTCACATATACATATATACACCCTTTTTGACACCCGTCCGTGTCATATCCCCAGCGCAGTCGCGTACACTTTCATCAACCCACACACTTGTTAATATTATATTCTTCTCTTTTGACACTCGTCCGTGTCGCTCTCCCCAGCAGTTAAAACACTCATCTATACAATACAATACTCACTACTCATGGTACACTTATACAGATGCTCGTCCGTATCTTGTATGCATCGCTCATATCCCCACAGATTCGACAGTAGTCCTTGTTCTTTGTTAACCAGTTGGTACTCGTCCGTACCATCATCTCAGAACATTGCGTCTAGTGTTTGTTTCTACATGATACTCGTCCGTATCATAGTCTTAGGGATGCTCGTCCGCATCTTTAATCCATACACCGTGTCAAACACCTATGTCTTCTTGAATATAGATACTCGTCCGTGTCTATTGTTCCCCAGAAAGATACTTTCAGATGCAACACTCGTCCGTGTTCTTTGTTAACCAGTTGATACTCGTCCGTATCATCATCTCTGAACATGTGTCAGTTTGTTTCTACATGATACTCGTCCGTATCATAAGTCTTAAGGATGCTCGTTCGCATCTTTAATCTATACACAATACCAAACACTTATACATTTTTGTTTCTTGGATGTAAACGCTCGTCCGTGTTTACATTATCCCCAGTAAATCACCAACAAATTTTCCTTTATCTAACACTCGTCCTGTGTTATGATACCTTTGAGAGCAGCCGTACCCTGCTGAGTGGTCGTCCTCCACTTCTTGATGGTCGTCCTCCATCATGCTCATCCGATGGCCGTCCCCATCGTTGATTTTTAGCAGCCGTCCCCTGCTAGGTGGTCGTCCTCCACCTCTTGATGATCGTCCTTCATCATTTTATCCAATGGCCGTCCCCATTGTTGATTTTGGTTATCTGACATTCGTCCTATGTCATGAGAAACCTCGAGAGCAGCCGTCCCCTGCTGAGTGGTCGTCCTCCACTTCTTGATGGTCGTCCTCCATCTTGCTCGTCCGATGGCCGTCCCCATCGTTGACCTTTTCTATCCGATGGCCGTCCCCATCGTTGATATTTTCGGCAGCCGTACCCTGCCAGGTGGTCGTCCTCCACCTTTGATGGCCGTCCCCATCATATTTCTTTTATTCCCAACAGAGCAGCCGTCCCCTGCTAGGTGATCGTCCTTCACCTTTGATGGCCGTACCCCATCATCTGTTTATTTCATTTATTCTTTAACCCGATGGCCGTCCCCGTCGCGGTCCCTTTTCCTTTTTAGCCCGATGGCCGTCCCCATCGTTGGTTACTTGACCTTTATGAACTTGATGGCCGTCCCCGTCATGTTTCATTAATCCCCAGAGAACTTTGCAGCTTTATCTTGATGGCCGTCCCCATCATAATATCCTATTTTCCCCAGCTAGTCGGCCGTCCCCGTCTTAGCTTTACTTGTTTTTCCCCAGCTAGTCGGCCGTCCCCGTCTTAGCTTTACTTGTTTTTCCCCAGCTAGTCGGCCGTCCCCGTCTTAGCTTTACTTGTTTTTCCCCAGCTAGTCGGCCGTCCCCGTCTTAGCTTTACTTGTTTTTCCCCAGCTAGTCGGCCGTCCCCGTCTTAGCTTTACTTGTTTTTCCCCAGCTAGTCGGCCGTCCCCGTCTTAGCTTTACTTTTTATCCCCAGCATGTCGGTCGTCCCCGTCATTGCTTTATTTCCCACACTTTTCCCAGCATGTCGGCCGTCCCCGTCATTGCTCCTTACCCAGCAGTCGTCCTCTGCTCGACGGTCGTCCTCCGTCGCCCATACTTTACAATATACTTTATTTTTCTGTTACAATCTATATCCCTTTTCTTCTTCATTCTGTGAGTGCAAATTTTGGACTGTCTCTGGTATTCAACCACAAGTTATCTTGTTTGCCTGTTAAGCCATCGCTTACACCCTGCACAGCTAACTCATGTTTGAATAGGGGCAGCTGTAAACACCCCAAATTTGCCCTCACCCATTCACACCATGGCTTGTGATCATTCTCATATGCATAAGTACAATCATGTCATCTCACATCTCATTTTTTATCCACTGCATAGCTTTCAAGGCATCTGCACCTAGGGTTTGTGATCTGAGCAATCCCAAAGCCTCTTGAGCCATTCCAAAGGCCACCAATCAACTCAAAGGGGTCCATGTGTGTTCTTACATCATATTCTATCTCCTCAAAGTCAAAAATGCAGAGGAATCACAAGAACTAGGGTTTGAGTGGATGCAGAGCCAGGATGAACTGCACAGTTGACTGAAAATTAGGGTTTTGGTTTCAGAGGCCATAACCCCAAATTTTTTTGGTCATTCTTGTTTCCATTGATCTCTATATGGTATAGGGAGTATGCATATCAATTTTCATGAAGAAATTCCATGGGGAAGTTATCTGATCAAGAGTTGACTTTTCAGACAAGTCAGTGTAAAATCAGGGCATCTGAGGCCCCCAATGACCCAACCAATGGGTGATCTTCATCATTTTGAGTGTATATGATCTTTATTTGATCATGGAAGAAGGTTGAAGTTCATAAGAATCAAGAATTTAGGGTTTTTGCAAATGTTGACTTTTTGGGCATAGTTGACTTTTCAAGAATGCATCATTTTAGGTCAATTTTCAAGCTTTGATTCTTGGTCCAAAAATGCTTCAAATGAAAAAACTTTGGTCATGAAAGTTGTAGATCTCATCTTTCCCTTTTCAAAAAGTACAAGAACATGATCAAACTCTTCTTGGATCAAAAGTTATAGCAATGCAAAGTTGGCAAAAATCATTAATTTCTAAGGCATGCTTCAAATGGAAATTTTGCAAAACCTTGAACCAATGCATCATGTGACCTCTAATTCATTTCAAACCAACACATAAACATTCTCTAAGTGCTGAAAATCAGAATTGGATCAAGTTTGCCTATGGTTTGGTTTGTGTAACAAGGTTTTCTCACATGTGAACCAAAATGTCACAAGTTGCAAAACACTCATTTCACTCCCTACCACTTGCAGCCTTGGATGCTGGACCAAGCTGACATTTCCCCCTCATCTTGCTGCGCATAGCCCATGCCTTGTACCAAGCTAGCACCTCACCATACTTTCTCTTACACAAGAGTTGACAAATTGCAAAAGTTGCCTCACCTATCCATAAAGCACATGTCAAATCAACTGACCAATGAGAGAGAGTTATGTGGACAATTTGCAAGCAAAACATAAGGGCAAGCAAGGCTGAAACCAACACATTCACCACATACACAAAAACTCACCATCTTGCAACTTGCTTCGAATTCCTCTCCACAGCCACTAAACATTCAAGCCAACTTCACCAATCATCTCACCTTGCTCCATAGACCTCAAACCACCCAAAGCACAAGCCTGAAACAGCCAAGAGATCCCACTGCCATTTCTCACTTCAGTTTGCAGTTCCATTCGAATCTTCCATCCTAGCTCACAAACAGCCAAACAAACCTTGCAAAGCTTCTCCATACATCATCTAGACCACAAACCATCATTCACAATGGCCTGAATCAGCCAGAATCACCATAGCCATTGTTGACTGAGCTTGAAGCAGGAGCTTTCGAAACTCATCAACCAGCCTACATAAATTGTTCTAAGGCATTCAAACATCATCAAGGGGGCCTAAGGAGTGGTTTGCACATAAGGAGAAGGCCAGAAAGTCCTCAAGTGGAAAGCTTCAAATCTCAGGTAGCCTGAAATTTATTTTTCCAGAAATGATTTTGCTTGTTACAAACTTGTTCTTCATGTCTTGCTGATCATTCTGGTACCATTGGTTTTGAAAATGGTTTCGAAATGAGCATTTAATTTGTGTCTGAAGCTTGCGTGACCTAGTTTTCTTTTTCTTCGATTCAGCTCATTTAGGAAATATAAATGTGTTTTAGGATGGGGGTTTGATTCGTGAGGATGTGAGGATCATTCCCCAGTTCTTGTTTTTCATTTTTGATGCGTTTTGAGGGATTTGGGTAGTTTTCAGGTGAGAGCTGGCCGGAGAAGACGACCGGAAGTCTTCTCCGGCCACCTGAGAGTGTTTAAACCCTAATCACGTAATTAATGCTAGTTTGAATTTGAGCCATTGATGAGCGTTGACTTGCTGACTTCCCTCTCTTTTGGATGGCCCAGATGCGTTTGATTAGCCCTAATCTTTTTCATTTAGTTAATTAATTCATAATTAAACTAATTATCTCAGAATCAATCCCAACCACAGGATCACGCGCCAGTCAACACTTTCAAATCCTGGGCGCATCTTGGCCCTCCATCCCTCTGATTTTTCTTTTTATTTGATTTTTATTCATTTTTCTTTCATTTAAATTGCATAATTAATTTAAAATAGCAAAAAATTCTTAAAAATTATGAAACTTTTTCTTTAAAGTTTTATTAATTTTTAAAACCCAAAAACATTTTTTATTTTATTTTTATCATTAAAAAAGTATTTTTAAATATTTAAAAGATTATTTTTAATTGATTAATGGGAATTAATTAATTAAAAATACTTTTAGGTATTTAAAAATTACAAAAAAAATTCATGAAATGTTCTAAGACATTTAGAAACATTGTCCAACCTTCAAACCAAATTTCTTTTTTGATCTTGATGCACTTTAAGAATTTTTCATTGAATTAAATCATTTTTTAGGCATTATTTTGATCATGGATTCAAAAATTCATTTCTGCCAATTGGTGAAGGTTGAGACATTGATTCTTCTTGCATTGTCTTTTGTTTTGCATGTAGTTCCTAGGATAAAAAGGCCATGAATTGTTCTTGCATTTTCTAATTGATTGGCATTTGTTTTGTTAAGAACCCTAAAAAACCCTAATAACTTGCAAAATTCATATCTTGAGTTTGGTTGAGAGTTGGAACCTCCCCTTTAAACCTTGGTTTAGCATAGGATTAGGGTTTCTTTGAGTGCCATTTTCCATTTTTATCTTAGGGTTTTGTTTCTGTTCTGGGTTTTTGTTTGATGTTTGATCCATGAACCCTAATTTGGGCTTTCTTTTGCATCCTTCTTGCATTCTCTTGCATAACATGACTTGTCTTTGCATTTTGTGCATTCTTGTGATTCATTTGACATCTTAAGACATATAGAAAGCATCTTTGATCATTGCATCCCATATTTGCCATGTCATTTGTCTTGTATGCTTCATAACTTTTCATGCTTGTTCATGCTCCTTAGCTTGCATCATTTGCATTCATGATCTTGTATGAACATCCCCATTGTCTTGCCTCATGTTTGCAGCACCTCATAACATCATAATCATCATCAACATGCTTCTGGTTTTGCTTAGCATCATATCATTTCATCTCATCTTGCATTGCATTGCATTTTCTTTCTAACATTGCAGGTGGTAAGTAAACTTGAGAAGTGGATTTGCCTTCACTTCTCATACCTTTTCTTTTCATCTCTCTTGCATCCATTGCTGCATTTCTATATGTGTTTGAGATTGAGCTTGCTCATTCTTGTTCTTCCCACTTTCTTTCTTCAAGTGACTTGACTTCTTGAATGAAGCAAGTCATTTTGCTTTTCTTGATCTTATTCATCTGCTTCCTGGTGGCTCCTCTGAAGTTTGTCCTTGAAAACCTCACAAACCTTAGGACCAACCAAGCATGATAATGAATTAGGGTTTTGATTAGTCTCCCCCCATAGTTTTTACCTTTGTGTCTCTCTTTGAGTCCTCTCTTCTCACCTCATAATCAGGGACTAAACCCTAAAGGCTTTAAGACTTTGTGATTAAGCTTATGCCTGCATCCTTCTCTTAGGATGGAGTGTATAACTTTAATCCTAAGTCTTGAACCCTTAAGGTGTTTAAATCTCTTAATCAATTCATCTAATAATCACCAAGACATCACTTGTAACTTGGGCCTTGCATTAGGGTTCTAATTCTTCCTTAAGTGGTTAAGAAGGACTAACCCTAGTGTTAATGGACAAGTCCCTCTCAAGTTGTCTTACAAATCATAAAATTCACTTCATCATCTTATCATTAACTAAAATCCACTTAATAAAGGCTTGTTTTGTCATGAGTTTAATCACTAATCATGGATTAAGTTGAGGAGCTTTCCTCAGCTTAAACATTCTCATCTATCATCCTTCTTTTAGGATGGTGTAATGGGTCTGTTTAATCCTTGATTATGGCTTAACCTCATTACTCAACACTAAACAAAAAAACACAAAAACATCTAAATAATCACAAATAGGTTAATGATCTTAATCCTATACCAAAGGTGATTAAGTGTGAGAAGCTGACTTCACACTTAAGGTATTCTCATTACCCCTAATCAGAGGGAAGATGTGATGAGTTTACTTACCTATTGGTTTAGGCTTAGGCTCATTTTCCTATGACAAACTTCCACAAGCAACAAAAGACTGAAAATACAAAAACAAACAATAATTGTCTCCTTCGGGATTCTTTTCTCATCTCATTCACTCACAAACGAGAACTCGCTTCTTCCGTCTAATGCAAGACAGTTTGCACCTGAGCCAGACAGGTCATACACTTGAGCATAGGCAAGTAAGCAGTTCACAAGTCAATTCATCTTTCAGTCTCTTTGGGTCGAACTACGGTGTTCTGACTTCCTCATTGCACGAGAGGATACGTAGGCATAACTTAACGGTTATCGAACAAAAGTCTCTGTACATTCCCCCTCTTTCTAGCTTTATTCTTTAGCCTCATGATCTTGAGCATTCCATTCACCTCTTACACTGACACTTCATTTATACACTTCACTCTCTTTTACACTGACACCTGTACATCCTTTTCCAGCTATTATACACAAAAATGCACTGACACTACCCCTTTAAAACACAAAACTTCTAAGCGTGGATCCCGTCGAGTACGGCGGACAATCTGGGTGCTAATACCTTCCCAGGTTGTAACCAACCCCCTTTCTCAGTCTCTCTGGTTCGCAAACTGTCTTGTCCATCTTTCTAGGTCTATGCAGCATTGCCTTTCCTCCGGGATAAAAATGCCTAGCTGGCGACTCTTTTCATCTCCAGTGAGTTCACGGCTGTGTGTTCTCATTGTCCCTCTCGCCGACCGTTCGCGTCTGTACCTTTATTTGGGCCAGTCCCATTTATCGGGAGCGACAATTGGGGTTCGAAAAAGACCCAATATTAACTAGCTTGAAGATGATGGCACAAGACCCTTTGGAAGAAATCAATCTAGGACTAGGAGCAGAAAAAAGACCAACATATATAAGTGCTAACATGGAACCCCAGTTCAGAGTCGAATTAGTCCAGTTGCTGAAAGAGTTTAAAGACTGCTTCATATGGGACTATGACGAAATACCCGGCCTCGATAGAAGCTTGGTCGAACTAAAGCTTCCTATCATAGAAGGAAAGAAGCCCGTAAAGCAGACTCCAAGGCGGTTCGTACCAGAGGTCCTGTCAAAAATAAAAGAAGAGGTCGAAAGACTTCTAAGATGCAAATTCATTCGCCCAACCAGGTATGTCAAATGGATTGCAAATATTGTACCTGTGATAAAGAAAAATGGCACATCGAGGGTGTGCATTGATTTTCGTGACTTGAATTCAGCCACCCCTAAGGATGAATATCCTATTCCAGTAGCAGAAATGCTAGTAGACTCTACAGCATGCCATGAGTACCTGAGCATGCTAGATGGATACTCTGGCTACAATCACATCTTCATTGCAAAGGAAGATGTTGCCAAAACAGCCTTTCGTTGTCCTGGAGCAATAGGGACTTACGAATGGGTAGTTATGCCCTTTGGTTTAAAAAATGCTAGAGCTACATACCAAAGGGCCATGAATTCTATTTTTCATGATTTCATTGAAACATTCATGCATGTATATATTGATGACATTGTAATAAAGTCTGTTTCAAGAAAACATCATTTAGACCATCTTCGACAATCGTTTGAAAGGATGAGAAAATTTGGTTTAAAGATGAATCCCCTCAAATGTGCGTTTGGTGTGCAGGCTGGAGATTTCCTAGGTTTTGTGGTCCACAAAAAGGGAATCCAAATAAACGCCAACAAAGCTAAAGCAATAATGGAGGCGAAAGCGCCATCAACAAAGAAAGGATTGCAATCACTGTTGGGAAAAATTAATTTTCTAAGAAGATTCATTTCAAACCTCAGCGGGAAAACACAAGTTTTTTCTCCTCTTCTTCAACTCAAAAAAGAAGACTTTGCATGGGGGCAAGAGCAACAAGACGCTTTCGACAAGATCAAGGGATATATAGCCAGTCCCCCAGTCTTGATGTCTCCCAGTAGAAAAAGAAGCATGAGGTTGTACATATCAGCATCCGACAAGACCTTAGGAAGCATGTTGTGTCAAGAGGATGAAAATGGCGTCGAAAGAGCCATTTACTATCTCAGCAGAGTCTTAAACGATGCTGAAACTAGATATAGTGTAATAGAAAAATTATGTTTGTGTGTGTATTTTTCTTGTACTAAATTAAAGCACTATATAAAACCAGTTGATGTATTTGTATCATCTCATTTCGACGTAATAAAATATATGTTGTCTAAATCCATTTTACATAGTCGAATTGGGAAGTGGGCTCTGGCATTAACTGAGTACTCCTTGAAATATCTACCTTTGAAGGCTGTAAAAGGACAAGTGGTGGCTGACTTTATAGCTGACCACTCCATAGACGAAAATGAAATAAAATACGTCGAATTACAACCATGGAGATTATATTTTGATGGTTCCAGCCACAAAAATGGTGTAGGTATTGGAATATTAATTATTTCTCCTGATAAAATCCCAACAAAATTCAAGTATAGGGTCGAAAACCCATGTTCAAACAATGAAGTCGAATATGAAGCTTTAATTGCTGGACTTGAAGTGTTGTTGGAATTGGGGGCAACAAGAGTCAAAATAATGGGCGACTCAGAAATAGTAATAAAATAATTGACCAAAGAATACAGATGTCTCAAAGAAAATCTGATTATGTACTTCGTTATAGCCAATAGACTCCTCAAAACATTCAACACTATGGTTTTTAAACATATTCCTAGAATAAAAAATCAAGAGGCCAATGACTTGGCTCAAATTGCATCAGGTTACAAAGTGTCGAAAGAAAAACTGGAGAGTGCTATTGAAGTCAGGGGAAGGGTTGTATCGACCAAATTATCCCCATCAGATTTGGAAACGATAAAACTTGGTTATGGGGATGATGAAAGCTTTGAAATATTTAACATAGATAATTCAGAGAAAGAAGATTGGAGAAAACCCATCAAAGAGTATCTCTAAGACCCAAACCAAAAGGTGGAAAGAAAAGTAAGATACAGAGCTCTAAGCTATGTACTCTTTGGAAACGAATTATTCAAAAAGACTGCAGAGGGAGTCTTGCTAAGATGTTTAGGCGAAGAAGAAGCCTACATAGTTTTGTCGAATGTACATAGTGGTACATGTGGTGCACACCAAGCATGGCATAAGATGAAATGGCTGTTATTCAAACAAGGTTTATATTGGCCAACCATGCTAAAAGATTGTGTCGAATTCGCAAAGGGTTGCCAAAAATGTCAACTCCATGCAGGTATACCACATGTCCCTGCGAGCGAATTGCATTCGAACATAAAACCTTGGCCATTCAGAGGTTGGGCATTGGATTTAATTGGAGAAATTTGACTAGCTTCGTCGAAAGGACAAAAATACATCTTAGTAGGAGTTGATTACTTTACTAAATGGATTGAAGTCATACCATTGGTGAATGTGGATCAGGAGGAAGTCATAGAGTTTATCCAAAAATATATAATTTATAGATTTGGAACACCAGAAACAATAACCACTGACCAAGGGTTTGTGTTTACTGGTAGAATCATGCAAGCTTTTGCAAAAGAAATGGGGTTTAAGTTATTAACCTCTACACCGTATTATGCCTGGGAAAATGGACAAGTCGAAGCAGCAAACAAGATGATAATAAATTTGATCAAAAAGCATGTAGGTAAAAAGCCTAGAAACTGGCATAAAACCTTAGATCAGATTTTATGGGCTTGTCGAACGTCACCCAAAGAAGCCACTAACTCTACCCCATTTAAATTGACATATGGACATGATGCAGTGCTTCCAGTCGAAATCTATTTACACTCCATACGTGTTCAGAGACATCATGAGATCCCTTCAGAAATATATTGGAACATGATGATGGGAGAATTAGTGGATTTAGACGAAGAAAGGCTACGCGCATTGGACTTGATAAGGAGACAAAAAGAAAGAGTTGAAAAATCTTACAATAAAAGAGTAAAGTAAAAAAAAATTGTGTGGGTGATTTAGTTTGGAAGGTAATACTTCCCATGGATCGAAAAGACAGATTAATGGGAAAGTGGTCCCCCAAGTGGGAATGGCCTTTCAAAATTTTAAGTGTTTTTTCGAATGGTGCTTATGAAGTCGAAGAAATATGAAAAGACGAAAGAATTTAAAAATAAATGGCAAATACTTGAAAAAATATAAACCAATTCTACAAGAAGTAAAAATAAAAGTAGAATAATTGTATTAGGATTTTTGCCAAATAAGAATTGAAGTCATTACAAAAGGTGCCTTCTAAGGCTGCTAAACGAAAAGAAAATACATAGCCTATTTCCTATTACAACGTCTTGGTTCTAAAGGAAAAACTCCTTGAGCTCTATGAATTTCCTTTTCTGGACTGAGATTCGACAATCACACAGACTTTTATTATAAGACATTTCGTCAATCTCTTTGCCTAATTGTTGAGCCTTGTCTGCATGATGAAGCCCTACTTTTATCTCCTCTTCGATTTCGTCTTTCTTAGGTTGTTGAAGATCCGCTTTGCGCTTCTGTTCTTGAGCAATTTTGGCTTCAATCTGGGCTATTTGCTCCTTGAAGTTTTGAATGTTTTTATCACATTCAGCCACCTCTTGGGAATAAGCCTCAGAGAGTTTTGACAACTCTGAAACCTTCTTAGTTGAAGCTTCCACGGCATCCCACTCAGTAGCCTGAGTGTCTTTCTTTTTGGAGATCATTTGGATATAATCCTTTCGACGAATGAGATCTCCACTTTCTACATCAATTATCTGAGCAAGGTCCATTACCAGACGAGTTTCGTCAGCACTGGCCTGCAAGACATTCACCTGTTTGAGGAGCTTTTTTAGTTCAGATTGTTGAGTAGGATCCTCCTCCAAAAGTTTGAATAAATCGACACCAAGCACTTGGGCCTTAACTTCAACCATGATGGAACTGAGAGTCTTGACCTCATAGGTGGCCCCAGAGGTAGTCGAACTACTATAAGAATCTTGAAAGTTATAGAGATTACTGAGCATGGCCCTCAAATACTCCAAAGGCTTCCTTGTCTTCAGGTTTTCAAGCTCCTCACGAGAGAAGATAGTCGAACCAGAAGATGGAGGGTTGCTTTATATTGGATCAAGATTGATGTGAGTGCTAGGCCCATCCTCCTCTTTTGATTGACTTTTGCCTTCTGTACTCTTGGCATTAAGGTTCCCTTCGCCAGCATCTTGGGATTTGTTTTGCTCTTCCCCTTCTTGGACGTTGGACCCAACATCAGCCTTTTTGCCTTTGTCGTCTTTAGGGGGATGTTGGCAGTGGACTTTGGCTGATCAGGGGAGTTGTCTGCAGAATCTTCCTCCATGGTGATGTCGAATTCAGCCATGGTTTGGGGTTCCAGCATATCACCCTTGAATGTATTTTCTTCTTGGGCCTTTTTGGTTGCGTCAAGAGGGGAGTCTTGCAGATTGATAGGAGGCTCCTCAGTGTTGATTTGAACCTGAAACAAAATAAAAGTTCAAAAGACGAAGAGTATACAAAGATCAAAGTCAAACTTTTGTCGAAAGAAAATTACCTGAGAGATTATGGTGTGGAAACTAGAATTCCCAATCTTTGCGTCTTGTGCAAGCTTAATTATTGGCCTTGCAGGAGTGGTCTTCTTCGACGTCACCAGTGATCTTTGGGAGGCGACCGTCTTTATTTTTGTAGGTTTCTTCCTCTTCAAGGATTGTTGGTCTGGGGATTCGTCACCAGAATCTTCAGAAGGCACCTTCACTTCCTCTTTCTTTCTTTTTTGAGGAGTATGTGGCTTTCGACTCATCTAAAATATCAAAGAAAGTTCAATAAGCCTAAGACTAAAATAATTGCATAACTGAGAGTCTCTTTGCAAAAGGACAGAAAAGAACCTTTTTTGAAGTGGATGTGAATTTCTTGGTGGACTTATCAGGTTTGTCTCTGACAGAGCTCTTCTTACCAGTGATCTTGGCAGCTGAAAAGAGAGAAGTTAGAAAAAGAAGAAAATAAAACATAGATATGAATACAAAAATGAGGTCGAAATCATGGTTACACCTTCAAGAATGGTAGATTCCACGCGAACGTGTTCTATTCCAATATGAAGGTGCCCTGGGTAATTATCCAGATGATATTTGGTCGGAACCACACACTCAGCAAGCTTTTTCCGTGACTCTTGAAGCAATTTTAAGTCGGATCCACATACAAACCAATCTGGAAAAGGTGGGCTCAGAGCCACACCAAAATCAGCAGATGGTAGAGGTGGAAACTTTGGTGGATAGCAAGTATACGCAAAGTTATAACGCGCCTCTAGGGGGCGTATGAGGGCAATGCTAACTTCTCCATTTTTTTCTGAAAATTTATGCTTCAGAGTCACAGTTGCATCGCCTATAGTTCGTCTAAGATCATCTGGCCAATAAAATGTCTCAAAATATTTTTGAAATTTCTGAATCTCTTTAACATGCTGTTGGGTACCTTTCTTGGTTCGATCATGCACGAAAGCAAAGGCATTGGTCAGAAGAGTGTTGAGTCAGATGCATCATAAAACCTAGTGAGATAATACTTTTTCCACCAAACGTCGAACTCCTGAGTGTAGAAGAAGGTTGGTCGAAAGACCACTGGATGAATCTCCAAAGCAACATCATTTAGTTTTTCTGAGAGCTCTATACTCTTCGACTTAGTGGAGAACGAATTGTAGAAGAGAATAGATCCTTTCTTGGGATATATGGATCTTGGCTTCAGTTGTATCAACCCAAATTGTCGAGCCCCTAAATTTGGCTGATAAACTATTAGGGCCACCTTGGAATTGGACATAGTGGGATAAGAGGACAGGAACCTTGGTGTAAGAAACAATTTCCATATGGCTAGAAAATTGTCTTCTTCCTTTTTGTGTTCCACAGGAAGTTGCCTGGTGAACCACTTGGGTCCAATGATTCTATTGGCGAAAGGTTCCATGCTTTCCTTGAAGTCGTAGCTCTTGGCGAACATGTTCACGTAATTGATGAAGGATTGTCGAAGACACAATCCCTCTTCATAAGGAGTTAGCTGCGCCAGTCTTGCCTATTCGACATGTCTGTCCTTGACATATTCTTCATCTACTAGACCTTTGTCAGGAAGACTGGATTCGAAAGTGGCGTTGAGCCATAGTTGAAGAAGCCAAAATGGGTCTTCCAGACTGAGGTTGCCTTTGTCTTTGATCTGCTTGATAGATTCGACGCTCTCACTGATGGACTCATAGAGATTGGCCAGAATCAATTCACCGAGGCGTAGGTTCATACCAGCATGGAGCTGATTGGCTAGGGTGATGTATTTCTTGGCAACTTGAAGAGACCTTGTGCAGAAAACAAACTTTGACATCCAGAAGGTGAGAAAGGCTATGTGTTCTATATCTGACACATCAGCAGTGTCCTTGTCATGATAATGGGTAATAAAGGGAGATTATGAAGCAAAACTGGTTTTGAAAGCTATGGTGTTTTCGTCCAGCACAGTTGGGTCGAAAGCTACCCCTAGTGGACTAAGTCCTACTATGGTGCCTAGGTCGAAGAGAGTAGGGGTTACCATTCCTCAGGGAATGTGAAAGGTGTTGTAGGTGCTATCCCAAAAGTAGAGGGAAGCAAGAATCATGTTGGTGCAGTAGCCAGGTCCTTCTTTCGACAACTGGATCAAGTCATAAATACCAATTTTCTTCTAGTTTTTACCCTTAACCTTTTCGATTTTGTCTACCAATTCTACATATTCAAAGGGGTCTTTCGACCAGGGACAACTTCTAAAAATCCTAGGCTGATTCAAGTATGTCAAATTTAGGGCAGCCAATTCAGGGTTTTGTTCAGCAGGTTCTGGTGATTTATCACTAGACTTGGGTGTTTTTCCTACGCCTATGAGCTTTGTACGAGAATAAGTAGGGAAAAACTTCTTATGGCGAGTTTGGTCAGCATTAGGGTTAGGAAGAGGGCCTAACATAGCATGGCACTTGCCAGATATTAAAAGAGGAATGAGTACCTGGGAATAGTAGATGCTGGCTTTCTCCCTCTCATTTGGGGGTTCTGGGACGTATTGTTGGTTACCCACAATCTTCGGTCCAAGAATCTTGTATGCGCAGGGGAGAGCATATGTGTTCTTGTCCTTTTGTTTGCTTGAAGTTTCCATTGTTGATAGTGAAGAAATTTGAGCAAGAAGGAGTAGAGACTGGGTATGTGAGAAGAAAGAGAGTTGAAATGTACAAGTTGTGGGGAGCGAAAGTTTTTCAGAAGGAAGAAGAGGGGTATTTATATTAGAAATTGGGGAGAGAAACGTTTGAGTTTTTCAAACGGTTATGGCACGTGTCGACGTGTTAGTGGATGTGGAAAAGTAGTGGAAGTTGAAAAGAGTATGGTAGACCTAGGTTTCATAGAGTCAGGGGGATCATGTCCAAGAACGTGGGCCAGACGTGAAAGGTTAGGAGAATATGATGATTACTTTTTATGATTTGACAAAAAGTGAGATTTTGGGAATCAACTTATTTAATGCAAGATAAAAGCAAGATCTAAAGGATCAACGCATTTAATGAAAGACATGGAGTCGAAATAAAGGTTTTGGCGGCAAAGATGCTTTCTCCAAAAGTCAGTCGAAATACCTTTGCTGGGGGGGGCAATTTGTATACACACAATTTCGACACCATGGGTTTGATAAATAAGAGCCTTAGCAGTTGATGGATTTGTCAGCTATGTTCCCCACACGTCACCATTATTTGACATGATATTTTCTCAGCACTTCTCATCTCATTATACTTTGAATAATGATGTATATAGCTGTGAAGATATTCGATAGAATAAGATCACTCTTTCTTCCAAACATTTCCAGAATCTTAAGAAGGTTTGTGATGATTTGGTTCATGATATGACGAATAGTTGACTGTCGAAAGAGCGAATGAGTTTCCATTTAGGAAGTTCTTCACATCACTACTAGGAAATCCTCTCGTGTTTTCGACGAGAGATGTGAAGGCAAGGATTCGACGAAGGAGACATTGGGACTATTTGAATTTCAAATGAATTAGACATGACAAGAAGATACGTCATTTCGCCAGTTAACGGGAAGTTTTAATGTGAATAATGACCTCGTTTGGTAGAAGATACATGGAAGATTCTTAGAGATCAATAGCATGCAGAATGCCAAATGGATAATTGTTAGGAATTGACCGTTATTCGACAGTTATTTTATTTGTATATAAATAGGATAATTTTCTTTATATGAAGTGTGTGAAATTCTGTACAATATTTATGTGAAGATTACTCTAATACTCGTGTGTAAGAGAAAGGAGAATTATCTGGAAAATGTACGTGTAAACACCATTTATCTTTCAGTTATAAAACTTATACTTTTTCTTTATTCCTTGTTCAAGTTTACGCTTTTATTTACTTTCAAGCAATTTACTTTCAAGTAAGTTTGTATTCCAGAAAATCCTTTAAATGCAAACTTTAAGTCTTTCTTTTAGTTTATTATACAAACACATCTACACTCCAATACAAATAAGAACAACTTCGTTAGGAATCTTTCGACAAAACATGCAAGGCAACTAATAAGACTCATACATTAAGAAACTAACCCTAAGAATTTAGCACATGTGTCCTAGGACTTGTATGGTTGGTCCTGCAAGTAACCAATTTCCAAGGAATTGGTAAACCAGAGGTTGTTCTCCAGAAATGCCAGCGAACAATCAAACAGCTTGGCTAAGTTGACTAAGTGCTCTTCTTCTGTTTGTGACTTTGCGATTATATCATCCATATAGACCTCGTTCTCGTGATGAATCATGTTGTGAAAGAGAGTCACCATTTCCTGTTGGTAAGTTTCCCCAGCATTCTTTAAACCAAACGACATCACTTTGTAACAGAAGGTTCCCCAAGGGGCGATGAAGGTAGTTTTTTCCATGTTATCTGGCGACATCTTGATTTGATTGTAGCTCGAAAAGCCATCCATGAAGGAAAACACAGAAAAATGGGTTGTATTGTCTACTAGCACATCAATATGCGACAACGAGAAGTAATCTTTTAGGACTATCCTTGTTTAAGTCTCGAAAGTCCACACACATCCGAACCTTGCCATCTTTTTTTGCAATTCTGGTAATCCTTCCTGTGTAAACAGAAAAGTTAAGAAACCCAGATAAACTGCAAAGAAAAAGAATGCAAATGATATTAATACATGCAAATGTTGTGTTCTTTCATTCTCAAGATTGTTTATGTTCCCATTCTGGTATTTAGAAATATCCAGATGGCCTTTGTAAATTCTGACTTTGGTGAAAAGACTCTCATATGAAGCTCAACTTAGATAACTATGGAGCACCAGTGCCTGGAACTCGTGTCACTGCAAAGATAACAACCATATATTCAAACCATATCAAATAACATAAAATGAAGTATGAGAATAACAACAAATCCCCTGAGGGGTGCCAATTCTTACAGTAGGAAACTAGCAAAAGCATAAAGGAATCCCACAACAAGCCCGTGGGTAATCCGGTACAAACAAATGAAACTAAGTTCTATGAAACTCCATATCCTTTAATCTCCACCCGAGACGTTTGACCACCTGGAATAACTGAGTGATATTCGGATGACCTGGATCTTCGATAAGTTTATGAATGAGGAGATCCCTTTGATCAAAGGAAGCATGGAGGTCACTAATCTACTGAAAGAAAAACCTCTTCATTTTCCTTGTTGAAACTTGACTCAGGCTTGGCTTTCTTGACCTCTGCGCAGAACTTGAGATCTTCCACCTCTTTTTGGGCATCCTCAACTGCTTGTTGACCCTGTGCTATCTTCTGGTTGTAGCTTATGCGCTGCTTGTAGGCTTGCTGGAGTTGCTCTTCTTGTTCATCCAGTAGCTCTTGAAGGTTTTCAATCTTCCGCTTGTAATCAGCTCCCACTTCCTTTTGCTTCTTCATATTGGCCTCCTATTTTCTTGCCAGAGAGTTATGGATTCGTTGGCTTCATCCAAATACTTATTGTCCTTTCGATGCTGACATGCTTTGAAAGCTTTAGTATTAGGAATATGCCTCATGAACCACTTGTGAAATAAAGGACCACAACAATGCACTAACCCCCCCCCCCCCGTTTCTTCTCATTCTTATAATGTACTGAGTAGTAAAGATCTCCCAAAAGAGTGGGTATCATATTCTTTAGCACAAAAAGATGGATGGCATTCATGTCTACAAATTTGTCCATATCTGCAAACAGAACGATCCCATAGATAGATAGGGCCAAGATATCACATACAGAATCCCATTGAGCAATAGCAATAAGTTCTTCAGCCCTTTTAACCAAGAAATCCATAGAAAACCAGGTACCTTGGCTTTGGTAGTACCTAGATTTGCAGTCACTTCAGATGAGCTCAAATAAAGAGCTTTGGATATATCAACATGAGCAGGCCTTTTAATTTCTGGGTTAAAAGGAACCCGATCCTGCAGCAGCACCCCCAAAATCAGAGTATACTCTTCAAGCAAAGGACTCAGCTAGAAATCATGAAATGTAAAGCATCTGAGCCGAGGATCGTAATACTGTAGTAGAGTATGAATGGCGCTTCTCTCAATACTATCCAAGTTTACCACCATGTCTATAATATCTCTGCAACTCTCTCTAAAGTCTCCAATATGCTCTGAGGTAATAAGGGACACCATCTTGTTTATCATGTCCACCTTAGTATCAAAGAATTTGTAGTGAATATTCTTTTTTCAAAAGTCCTCCATCTCTGAATCAGAAGTCCGACCGGAACTAGGAACAATATATAAACCATGAGAATGAAAAAAACACAAATGATTAATGATGTGATGATGTATACAAGGCAAGGCATGTGATCAGTGACGTTTCTGTGTTGGTGTTGATCATATAATCAAGTGTCAGTGAAGGGTCACAATATCAGTATCTCTATGTAGAAATCCCAGAATTCGGAACCAAAGGACCATATAGAACCAGATCATATCACAAAATAACACTGGCAAAATAGGTATGTTGAAAGTTTAGGGTTCCTGCAAACCTGTAAACATCCTTCCTATCTCACGGGTATGCTCCGAGTCGACATCACAGACTCTCAAAGTCGAATATCAATAATATGTTCACCATTTCCGAGAAATGGCTCATGGCCAAATCAGGGAATCGATTTAGCATTATGTACTACTTAAGGAGGTCTCAACTGAGTCCGGGAAAAACAAGCATCATTCATAACTCCCTAGCTTCAAGCAGTGAATCGAGAAAAAATAGTACATTCAACCCTTGGGATACAGTATCATAGTCATATGAACATTTTGATTTAATTGAGTTCCTATGAGAGAACCAGGCCATCCTATGCAAGTTCCCAGTGGGCCCTCGGATGCGAGTGGGTTTGCCAACAAATTGGTATGCTACTATCATCACTGGAGAGGGTTGGTTCCACTAAGATCCTCAATGATCGGTCCCCAGATGCACATGACTATCAAGGTCGTGCCTTAAAGTGGAGGAAATCCCCCACATAGAACAGTTCCAAGACGGTCGTAGTCTGGGTGTGGAACACATCGCCACTCATCATGGTGAAATACCATGGAAGTACAATGTTTGTCCATGCTAATTCCTAGGGTGAACTCGAGCCTCTGTTACAAGCTCATCTCACAGTAACCCCATCCCACCAAAGAAAACCAGTACAGTCTAAACAGTCAAGTATATATGATGCATGAAAAATAAATACTGAAAGTAGTAAATAAAGTTGTAAAGTAAGATTGTAAATAAAAACAGTAAACTAAACTAAAGCACACAACAACAAACAGCTAAACACCCAAAGAAACAAAATAGACAAGCGCTAGGATTGATTCTCAAAGGGGAAACCAGAGATTTTGGGTTCGATCCACAGCAGAGTCGCCAGCTGTTGCTCCCAGGATTTTCATCCTAGTACAAACACGCAAGTGGCGCAAAAAAAGTTAGAGTCGCCGGTCAGGCATTTTTATCCCGAATGAATGGGAAAGGTAATGCTGCACAAATCGAAGAGAAAGGGAAAGGACATGGTCCTGCGAACAAAAGAACTAGGTTTGTGAGTCAGTTACAAATTGGGATGGTATTAGCACCCCAGATCGTTTGTCGTACCCGACGAGATCCATGCTTGTTAGTCTGTTTCAAAGGGTAAGGAATAAAAACTATCGCTGAATAGAAACCGCTACCGAGACTGGAATGAGAGAGAGAACTGGAAAAAGAGAACGAAAAGGCACGAAAAAACTGCTTATGCCTATGCTTAGATGTTGTAGGCTTGTCTGGTACGAGTGTGTTACCATCTTGCAAAGAGATATGTCGAAGCGAGTTCTAATTTAGAGTTAATAAGGTGAGAAGAGAATTTTCGCAGGAAAGATGTTTGTTGTTTGTTTACTGTCTTTTAAAAGAAGTTTTTTTGATTTTGTCGTTTGTGAGACATCCTCATGCTAAGACTTGTTCATCATGATAAATGCCTTACACCTCGCCCCGAAATGGGATGTGTGCAAATACCCCATGGCAAAGTCTTTTGGCGCACGAGAAAGTTCAACCTTTATTAGGTGTTTTGTTTTTTTTCTTTGAGATGAGAAAGAGGGACTCAATTTGAGAAAGGAAAAACTTGGGGAACTAAGACTTACCCTAATTTTTTTATTCAAATGATGTCCTATGGTTAATGATATTTTCTAATCCTAATAAAGAAAAGGAAATTAGAAAGCAACTTACTTCTCTAAAGAAGTTAAGTTGTTTCTAAAGAGGGAAAGAATGAAGTTGTACAAACAAAGCACAAAGTGCTATGACAAAGGAAGAATATGTATAAAAAAAGCTTATCTCAACCTCTCTACAAAACAAAGGTTAGCTTAACAATGCATGTTGAAAGCATAAACAAGGCAAAAGCACAAGTAAGGCTCAAACTAGCTAAGGAAAAGCACTAAGGGCTCCCTAAGGCTAAGTCCTAAAAGTAAAGTATCCTAAATGATACAAGGATTCTAAAGTCAGTAGCTAAACCTTATTAATGTTTTCTATAGTTATAAGATCAAACAATAACAAATTATACCCTAATGAGGTATTAAACCCTAAAGAAAGTCAAGTTGAAGTTAAATGAAGAAAGTTGAATGAAAGTGCAAGGTAAACATGTATTACACCATGGGTGAATGCTAAAATCAGAACCTAACATCAATTAAAAGTGTCTCACAAAGAAAATCAAAGTATGAACAAATCATGAAAGTGGATACTCAAGTGTAAGAGATTGAATGGAGAAGAAGTAAAGAGAAATGGACAAGTGGTTTCATAAGGAAAAAAGTGACTTGAAGTAAAAGTCAAACATGAACCATGAAACATGAATCTTCCATACAAAATATAGAGGCTAGAAGGTATGATGATATGGAAGTTAGAAGTAACAATTAACCATAAATGAACAAATTTGAACTATTTAGGGTTATGAGACAAGGAAACTTGAATTAGAAACAAACATGTTCAAAAGATTAAGAAATGAAGTGAATGGCATTTTGATTTAATGAAATAATGTGAGATCAGAAGTGACCATCTCATGGAATGTATAAGAAGTATGTGAAGTGGATGCAAGACTCACAAAGTAAATTTAGAATGATCAAAGTGAAAGAAGATGGAGAATTAGGACAAATGAGGTACATGTGAACAAAAGTGAAACTTATGAATCAAGCAACCCAAAAATTCAAACCAAGGACCTATAATTGAACACAAGGGACTTGTAGGTGTATAATGGGACCCTAAGAACTCACACAAGATACCTCTAATGAATGGAATAAATGCCTTATCCAAAATTAGGTTAGGAGGGAAGAAGAAGGCAAAAATGTTACTTGAGAAACAAGGTATAAAATAAATGCTTATGAACATGATAAAATTATGAAATTTGGTATATAAGGTCACTTACCAGAAGCAAACAACACTCTAAAAATCTCACAAAAAAATACAATTGAACCCTTTCAAATGAAGCCCAAAGTCAATTAGGGTTTTGGGGGAACAAGCTCAAAGAAGAGGCACAAAAAGAGGCCAAAGCTGACTTAAATATCATGGAAAAATATTTTTAGGAGCTTCAACATATCCTCTGGATAATGCGAAAAGAATGGACTTGAAACTAATTTTGTATTGAGAGAAATAAAATGGAGAATACCATGTATACATGAGGGAGAAAAATACAAAATAAATTAAAAGGAAAATTAATTTCTGAACCAAAAATAAAATAAAATAAAAAATAAAATTTGTGGAAAATTTTATAAAATGGTGAAAAAGATGTATGAATTATTTGGGAATTTTTGTGGACCATTTGGTATTTTAAAAAATCAAAAATGAAAAGGGATTAAAATGAAAATTGAAGAATAAAAAAATGAGGAAGGGGTGCATTCAGTAAGAAAAACAAGTACAAAAGTGTTTGGGCTTATGCGCTAGGAGTATGATTATCAAGGATAGCCCAATCCATTGACACATTGAACACTAGCTTATGGTGAACTCTCAGTCAACCATTGACTTCACTCCCAGCCTTATGATTCATCCTACACACACCAATTGGTCAAGGTATTTAAAACAGATGGTCCACATGGATGACACATGATAACAAGGATGGGGACACACACACACACTAGCACTCAGGTTCACAAACTTAACACGTGAATGGCATGCCCTTAATTTATTCGCTGACACCATATGGGACGTTGGATCAAACACATCTAAAGACTAGGACTTAAAATTAAAAAATAATTAGGGCTACTGTTCAGGTCACCCGGAGAAGACCTCTGGTCATCTTCTCCGGTGAGGTCACCATCTTTAGAACCTTCAAAATCCCCAGAAATCAAAGATACATATGCCATTAGAAAGCTTAAACTACGCACATTTAAAATCCACAAACAAAACACACAAAACCAACATGAATAGAGAGAATCGAAGCCAGTCAGCTTGCCCTAACTTTCATGATCTACACTCCTATGGAGTCTATCAACTAGCTAGTGTCAACATGCTTCTATTAAGCTCCAATCATCAAAAAACAAGCAAAAATGAACAAAATCGTGCAAGAAAAAAGTTGAAGTGGAACCTGCAATTGAAGCTCTTCGAATGTTGAAGAAAACCAGAGAGGAGGTTCCAAGGCTTGCTTTCACTTGATCTTGATCTTCAAAGAGTGAAATAAACACTCTGAATCACTGAATTCTTGTCAAAGTGTAAAAAATGCAGAAATTCAGTTGAGCTTGTTCTTAGAGATTCAGTTTGATTTATCCATGGAAAATGTGTTGAGTATGAAGGTGATGATGAATTGATGAAGAATGGAGTGTGTTGATGAAGAACAATGCAAGCTGAGAGAAAAATGTACAGTGAAATCTTCAATTTGCAGAGAGAATTTTCAGAGCATTTGAAGTGTAATTTCGAGAAAATGGCAAAGTTATGGTGCAATTATGTTAGAGAAGCCTTTTATAGGTGTGGTTAGAAGTTAACTACTATATTTAACAATTATAACTAGAGTTGAGTTAACTTGAGGTGAAAGAAGCAAAATGAAGGTGTTTGGATCAATGGAGTGAAGCAGAGTTAACTTGATTCGTGGCTGGTGTTAATGTGTGATGTGTAAACACCCCAAATTTTCCCTCACTTTTTCTCACACCATGGATTATGATCTCATTTTGCATAAACACCTCATTGCATCTCACATTGCATAAACAACTTCATCAAATCATTGCATGACTGCATAATTAAGGTTTTTTGATCAGATGAATTTTAGAAGTGATCCGAGCAATCTATGAGGCCTTGAAGCATTCCAAGAGGGTCCATGAGGGGTCTATGGTCTTGTTATATCTCCAAGGATGATTGGTAGTCACAAACTGTCAAAGGATTGCACAGAAGTCTAGGCAGAGCTAGGGTTTTCCTCCACAGATGACCAAAATTAGGATTTGGGTTTGAGGCCCTTAACCTAAATTTTTTGGTCACTATTGATTCTAATGGTCTTAAATTGTTATGAAGAGCATGTGTACCAAATTTGATGAAGAAATTCACTGTGGAAGTCATCTGATCATTGGGTAACTTCTTGAGCAAGTAAAGTCAAAATCAGGGCATCTGAGGCCTCTATCAAGGGTACCAAAGGGTCATCATAATCATTTTGAGTCTCTATGATCTTTATTTGATCATTGAAGTGGTTGGAAGTTCACAAAGTTGAAGAATTTTGAGCCAAATGCAAACTTGCTATTTTTGGAAATGACTTGTAATGGAAACTTTCCGTTTTGGGAAAGATATTCAACCTATTATTTCATGACCAAAAATGCTTCAAATGAAAAATTCTCGGACATGAAATTTGTAGATTATGTCTTCCCATTTTCAAAAAGTACAAGAACATGTCTTGATTCATCCTAGAACTCAAGATATGGCCTTTCAAAGTTGGCAAAAATCCTATAATTTTCAAGTGTGCACCAAAGAGGGATTTTTGCAATTTCACTTGCCAAGCCATTTCATGACCTCTAATCAACTTCTAAATGTCATACCAACATAATGCAACACATTTCAATCAAGATTGCACCAAAAATCACAAGATTATATGCCTTGCACTTCAAGAAATTCCAAAGAGGGAAATTTGCAAAACCTATGATATCTCTTCATCCACTTGTTACAACTCACATGTTTCAATCCAAGGGCCATCCATGAACTCAGCTGAGGCCATACACCCATTCTCTTAGTATGGTGTAATGAGTTCACTAATCCTTGATTGGAGATTAAACTCATTACTTAACACTAAACAAAAACCCAAAAACATCTTAATAATCACATGTAGGTTAATGATCTTAATCCTTCATCATTAAGGTAATTAAGTTGAGATGCTTATCTCACACTTAAGTAGGCTCATTATCCCTAATCAGGGGTGATATAATGAGTTTACGACCCTTAATTAAGGCTTAAGCTCATTATCTTATGCAAAACACCAAAAACAATAAAAAACTGAAAACACAAAAACAAACAATAAACGTCTCCTCTAGGATTCTTTTCTCATCACACTCATTCTAAAAACGAGAATTCGCTTCTCCTGTCTAATGCAAGAAAGTTAGCACTCGAGCCAGACGAGTCATACACTTGAGCATATACAAGCAAGCAGTTCACACAAAAACACTAAGTCTCTTTGAGTCGAACTACGATGTTCTGACTTCCTCATTGCACGAGAGGATACGTAGGCATAACTTAACAGTTATCGAACAAAAGTTTATGTGTCTTCCCCTCTTTCAGCCTTCTTTTTAAGCCTCAGTTCCTGAGCCATTCACACTTTTTGTACTGACACCTGTACTTTCTTTCCCTAGCTCTTGCACACAGATAGCACATACACCTACCCCTTTAAACACAATCTTGTAAGCGTGGATCCCGTCGAGTACGACGGACGATCTGGGTGCTAATACCTTCCCAGGTCGTAACCAACCCCCTTTCTCAATTTCTTTGGTTCGCAACCGTCTTATCCATACCCTTCCAGGTTTATGCAGCATTACCTTTCCTTCGGGATAAAAATGCCTAGCTGGCGAATCTATTCAACCTCAACCTCCAACTTCGCCGACAGTTCGCGTTTGCACCAGGATGAAAATCCGGGGAGCGATAGCTTGGCGACTCTGCTGGGGAGAAACTTGCAACCAGGGTTTTTGGTTCTCTTGTGGTTTTCTCCTAGCGCTTGTTTGTTTGTGTTTATGGGGGTGTTATGTGTGCTTTTTGTTTATTGCTTTATTTATTGCTTTCTGTACAACTTTATTTATCGCTTTCATTTACTATTTTTATGCATTTCATATTATTATCATATCATAATATGTGCTGGATTTGTTTGGTTTGCTTTGGTAGGAGGGGTATTCCAGTGAGAAAGGTCCAACACAAAGGCCTGAGTGACAGACATAGGATTAAAGTGGGTTCATATTATTTCCCATTCCATTTCGGTCTGGTGTGGGAATATGAAACAATGTTCAAACATGGGTTTCTTCTTGAGAACTATGTGCTACGGATTTCCTGTAGTACTAGGGCTATCTGGGAAGCCTGCTAAGTCTGGATGACCTTTTAGATAACCTTCAGCATCTAAGGTGAATTAGAGGAGGGTCCTTTATGATTAATGTAAACATTGTACCTCTGGGTTAGAAGTGTTTACACTTCTCATAATAGATCCAAGTCTAAGGATCCTTCTTCTAGAACAATACATGTGAGTGGGTGAGGTTGTTTACAGGTTTGCAGGAACCCTTAGCCTCATCATACCCTGTTACTAGATGTTGTTTTAAGGTTACACTATCTTGTACTGATCTTATGAAACCCTGGACTTGTGACTCTTTATTTGAGTCCCCCACCTGGTTACTGGTTCTCAGACCTTCATCCGGACTTATGAAGACTCATGGACCCTATCAAAAGAAAATGACAAATCCAACACCTGATCACAAACCCTTACATATCATCCTGCATACATCATTTTGCATCATTTTAACATTTGTCTATTTGTTTTACAGGGTATCCACATCAACTTTGGTTTGGTTTTGACTGTTCTTCTGCTCAGCCATCTTCATCAGTTATCTTCATCAGAGATCTTCTTCAGTTGATATCTTCTCCAGTTGTCTTCATCAGTTATTTTCTTCAGTTATCTTCATCAGCATCCATTGTCAGTATGGACTCAACCAGGAAGAGCAACATCACATACCATTTCTTTGAGTACCCTCTGGCAGGCATCAGGCAGATTCAGGCTCTCATCACTCCTGATCATGTCCCTTTATTCAGAGAACATTAGGGTGGTATTTTGGACATGATCATGGACTTGGATGCAACACAGAGGAGCATGATTCACACTTGTCTCCAGTTCTATGACCCTCCTCTCAGATGTTTCACTTTCCTAGACTTTTAGATAGGTCCTTTGTTGGAAGAGTTTTCCATGTTGCTAGGTGTCCCTATCAAAAAAGGAATTCCTTTCAATCCTGAGATGACTGCTCCTAAAAATGAAGACATAGCTAAGGCTTTACATTTGGAAGTCACCATCGTTGATCAACATATGACCACTAAGGCTGGAATCCCAGGCCTCCATTTGGATTTCTTAATCACCCAGGCTACCAGTCATGCTGCAGTTGGGAAGTGGGAAATTGTTTGTGCTCTCCTGGCTCTTAGTATATATGGAATCATCTTGTTTGCAGACAAGCCTAAGTTTGTAAGCAAGAATGCTATCCACATCTTCCTGCTGAAGAATCTCATTCCTACCTTGTTAGGAGATTTCTACTACTCAGCGCATCAAAGGAATGAGAAACAAAGGGGAAGACTAGTAAGATGTTGTGCACCTTTCTTCTACAGTTGGTTAGTGAGACACATGTCGAAGGCGAAAGCTTTCCTAAATCCTCATCAGTCAAGGAATTGGGCTAAGAGAATGATTGCCCTTACATCAGAAGACATCAGATGGTGTACTCAGAACACCAAGGGCAGGGACATAATTACAAGTTGTGGACAGTATCCTAATGTACCTCTTATTGGAATGAAGGGTTGCATCAACTACAATCCTTTGTTGTTCAAAAAACAGTTGGGATATGCATTGGTACATCCCCCAAAGGAGCAAGACTTAGCAAAATCTCTTTACTGTGCCATTCTGAATAATCATGCCATCGTCCGACAAGCAGCCTGGGCTTGGGACCACATACAGATAAAAGGGACTGCTATTCTTGGCAAGTGTAACAACATAGCTTCAGCTCAGTACATTGATTGGTCTCGCATCAGAGGACAGACCACCCGCATGCCATTCACCCTGGAAGATGTGCCAGGGCCGTCATCAGTAGAGCCCATAGCTACAGTGAGTCTGGAGGAATTTGATAAGCTGAAAGAGAGGAATACCCAACTTTCTGAAGCTCTGAAGAAGATCCTTTGGGAAAGGAATGAAGGTCGTCTGGATATTGAGAGGTTAGAGAAACTCCAGATCGAGCATATGACCAAGATAGAAAAGGCAGAGGACTTCATCAGAAAAGCCCGAGCAGGGGAATTGTTAATGAAGAATGCTTGCAAATAAGCTAAGATTCAGAAAGCCAGAGCTGAGCATTATTTGGAAGAAAGTCAGGCTAGGTGGATCAGGATCACTGAGGCTCATTTGCAAGAGGATAAGAAGACATAGGCTAAGATTGAGCAATTGGAAGCCAATGAGAAGAAGAATCAAGAAGCACTCCTAGCAGCACAGAAGGAAATATCCAAGTTGAAACTTCAGGCAGGGTTGAAGAGATCAAAAGACCAAGACAAGTACCAGAAGTTGACAAGTGCCATTGCCACCAGGAACCTTCTTATCAGGACCATCACAAAACATCCAGTTGGACCAGTGACTGATGCTCTCCTGAAGGAAGTCAAGGAGGATGACTTTGGGCTGGATGTTTGATTTCTTTGTACTTGTATTTTATTTTGGTTGTACTTTATTTCTCATGGTGATTTTGTTGTATTTCTCGACTTAATTGTATTTTGACCCACCATGGGAACTTGTTGTAATCATAAACTATATATCTTTTGCATTTATAATGTATGGTTTATGTATTACCTGGATTTTCTCTTGGACTTCATTTCTCTTCAACATCTTCATTCCCAGAGGTCTGGAAGGTCAAAACCAAAGAGCCAAACCGGATACCCTTGGAGGACAAATAGACATAATTCATTGCATACTAACCTCATTCTTTGTTTTGTAGGTGTTTTTGTTGTTGTTTTCTCACTTTTCTATTGTTTCAGGAAACATTGCTCGTAGGAGGGTTTTCCCCATCAACAGAGTTCACTGGTATCCAACCAGAAACAACCTTCCGAGCTTACAGATGGACCAAGTTCAACAAGATTTGACTGGAGTTAGAACTCAGATGGCTAATGAGAGAACTGAGATGAGGGCTCAAATGAACCAGTTCATGGCAGTAATGACTGGGTTGGCTCAGAGCCAAGAAATATTAGGAGAGTTAGTTGAGCGGAAAAATTCAGAAGAGAATCATCCAGGTACAGGAGGTACTAGTAACAATGATCACGGGCAGCCATGAACAAATCCTCCAGAGTTTGGGCCTCACCTCAATCCTGAAGTCAATGTTATTGGAAATACCCAAAGAAACACTAGAGGTCGTGTCTTGCAAGAAGACCCTCAAGAAGAACAATTTACAGTAATTGGTGCTGGGGATGAAGCCTATGATCGTCGTCGGGACGAAATAGCGGAGAAGCTGAGATCTTTGGAGTCCCAAAACTCTTTGGGATTTGATGTAATGGACATGGGTCTAGTTGAGGGAGTCAGGATTCCTCACAAATTCAAGCCTCCATGCTTTGAGAAGTACAACGGTACCTCTTGTCCTCGTACCCACCTTCAATCTTTTCTAGGAAGATTAAAAGCTTATACCATGGATGAAAAATTGTGGATGTTCTACTTTGAGGATAGTTTGACCGGGGCATCCCGTGAATGGTATTCTCACCTATCTAGAGCTATTGTCAGGAATTGGAAGGACTTAGCTGAAGCTTTCATACGCCAGTATCAGTACAACTTAGATATGGCTCCCAATAGGACCCTTCTGATGGGTATGTCCCAATCTTCAAGAGAAAGGTACAGGGAATATGCCCAAAGATGGAGACAACTTGTTGCTTCTGTCCAGCCTCCTATGTCAGAAAGAGATATGGCTGACATGTTCATGAATACCCTGCAAGGAACCTACATTGACCGACTTGCTGCCTATTCTTCCACTAGCTTTGCTGATGTGGTTATAGTTGGTGAGAGAATTGAGAGTCTGTTGAAGATGGGGGAAATTTCAGACAACGGTGCTAGTTCCAGCAATGCAAGGAAACCTTTCTCAGGACCCAGGGCCGGCCCTAGGGGTAGGCTACCAAGGCTACCGCCTAGGGCCTCACATTTGTATTTTCTTTTATAATTTTAATTAATTAATTTTTTTAAATAATTTTATAAATTATGTTATGTAATAATTAAATAATACATTGATGCCACTTTCACTATATTAAGATATTAAGGAAATGTAATAAACAAAAAAGAGAGAATAATAATTTTATTAAATTATTCTTTTCTTAAATAATGAGAAGGGTGTTTGGATGAGTTACTTTTATTATCAACAGAAATACAATACTAAATAAATTGATTATAATAATTTAATGATTTTACATTATAAAATAACTAAAATATAATAATTAAAAAAATATTTTTATTATATTAAAAGTATGTAGTTTTAAATTTCGCCTCGGACCTCGAGAAGTGTTGGGTCGGCCCTGTCAGGACCTCACAGGACAGGTGAGACCAACTCAGTGCATATGGGCAGAGGTAGGCCTCAATACATGCCAAGATCAGTGGCTGCTGTCACCATTCCAGCTCCAGCACCTCAACAATAGTATCCTCAACAACATCACTTCCCACAGCAACAACAGTTCCCCCCACAACAGAGGTCCTATAACAACAATAACAACCAACAACAACGTCTGTTTCAACAAAGAACTTCACAAATCAATAGGGTTATCAATCCCATTCTGATGCCCTATGCTGCCTTACTTCCACAATTATTAAAGCTCAATCTGATCGAATTGAGGACTCTGGCCCCACCAGATCCTCAGAATCTCCCAAGAAACTATGATATCAACGCCAGATGTGCCTTTCATTCCAACGCACCTGGCCATACAATAGAGAAGTGCAGAGCTTTACACATGAAGGTTCAAGATTTGATTGATTCTAAGGCAATCAACTTTGTACCCCCTCCAAGTGTTACTAAGAATCCTATGCCTAGCCATGGTGGGCCTAGGATAAATGCCTTTGAGGAGGATCAACCAGTAAGCCTAATTGACAGTGTTGCAAGTATTCAAACACCTCTGGTCGAGGTTAAAGCCCAGCTTTTGAAGTGCCAAGTGTTCCCGGGTTGTGAAGCCCATTGCGAAGCTTGCAAGATTTCTACCAACGGTTGAGCAAATTTGAAGACCGGTATCAACAATCTTATCAAAGAAGGCATTTTAAAGATCACTTCAACAGTTATAGCTCCTACAACATCAACAACCATTCCTCCTACAACTCCAACACATATCATTCCATCGGATGTAACAGATATCACTCCTACAACTTCAACAACAATCATTCCAACAGATTCTTCTACAACATCAACAACCATCCCTTCTTCAACTTCAACAGATATAAGTTCAACACATCCTTCTACAACAACAACCATCAATGAGGACATTTCCACAGTTACCATTTACTATGACCCGGAAACAATCCATGTTCCAGATTCTTTCAACAACTCACATCAACATCTCCATCAACATCAGCAAACCTTCATCACCTGCACCATCTCCCATCAGACCTCTTGTCACAATTTATTATGATCCACAAACTGTCTAAACTCCTTCTTCCGCAGCAATCAGTCTGGTTACTATCACGGTGCCTGGACCGGTTCCATATGACAGCAGCAGCGCCGTGCCTTGGCATTATGGCTCGGATTTGTATTGCGACAGAAAGAAAGTTACTCTTGATTCTTCAAATTTTTCACCACAGATTGATAATGTAGGGGGAGGCGGATGCTTCACTCGAAGCAGACGTCTTTTTGCCTCACAATTCCCAAGAATTAATGCTGAAGCAGAAGCTGCTGCCAAGGCTAAGGGCAAGAGTGTGGTGCCTGAAGAACCTATTGCCAAGGAAACTCATAAGACATCCTTTGACTAGGATGTAGACGAGTTCATGAGAATAATCAAAATGAGTGACTATAAGGTTGTGGACCAGCTCCATCAGACACCCTCCAAAATCTCTATTCTATTTATACTAATGTGTTCCGAAGCTCACATGAATGCACTTCTCAAAGTCCTGCAAGCAGCTTACGTTCCAGAAGAGATTACAATTAATCAGCTAGAAATGGTGGTTTCTAATGTCAATACTAGTCTTGGACTAGGGTTCACCGATGCTGATCTAACTACGGAGGGCCATAACCATAATAAGGCTTTGCATATCACCTTGGAGTGTAAAGGTGTTGTTCTTTCTCATGTCTTGGTTGACACTGGTTCATCTATCAATGTCTTACCAAAGAAAGTCTTGGTTAAGATGGAGTACGATGGTCTTGCCCTTCGTCCAAGTAACCTGGTGGTGAGAGCCTTTGACAGTTCTAAAAGATCGGTTCTTTGGGAAATTGAGCTTCCTGTAGTAATTGGCCCACAAATCTTCAAAACTATCTTCTACGTGATGGACATTCAGCCTGCCTACAGCTATTTGTTGGGTCGACCATGGATTCATGCCGTTGGCGTCGTGACATCGACCTATCACCAGAAGGTAAAATATGAATGAGAGGGCCAAGTTATCACAATCTGTGGGAAGGAGGACATCTTCGTCAGTCATCTAGCTACTTATAAGTATATTGAGATGGATGGAGAGATCCATGAGACAATGAGCCAAGGGTTTGAGGCTCTCAATGTCAATGAAGCAACAAATGAAGTGTCTGGAACTTCAATCTCTTCTTACAAGCAAGCTCGGAAGGTTGTTGAAGACGGGAATGCCCAAGGCTTGGGTAAGCTGCTGCAAGTTCAGGTCAAGGAAGACAAGTTCGGGTTGGGTTACAAACCATCCCGACAGGTCCAAGAGGAGGCTGTTGAAGCTCCCAAGTTTATCGTTGGGGGTATGCTGACCCCAAATGCAATCAACAATGTGGAAGACGAGGCTGAAAGCGACTTCAACCTGGAAAGCTGGATTCGTCCAAGAGTCCCAGGCCAGCAAGTCCTCAACTGGTCTTCCCAGGAAATTATAAGGATTACTGCTGCAGAGTAATTATTATTTCCTGTTTAAGCATGCATCAAGTCTTGCATCTTGCCCAAGGTGTCAGAACTCATTTTGTAATAGGACCATATATGTATTTTGTGCAAATGAATGATTAATGAACAATGGAAATCTTTTGCAAACAATCTTTTCGCTCACTCTTTCATTTTTGTTATTTTCGCACAAAACAATAAATGGCAATGTTTTTCTCAAATAAATAACTTCATTCACTTTTTCCTAAATAAGATAAAATCAATCACTAAAATGAACAAATCTCAACACTTGCAGAGATAATCCTCCAGATTGCACCGACAACGACACTGCTATGACCTTGTATGACTTTGACAATCCAATTAAACAAGCAGATGAAGGGGTTGATGAAGACTTTGATTTTCCTGAAGAGTTGGCCAGGTTATTGAAACAAGAGGAAAAAGTGATTGCTCCTCATCAGGAGGAGGTTGAAACTATCAATCTTGGTACCGAGGAAGATGTGAAAGAGGTGAAGATCGGGGCCAGTCTGCAACCTCTAGTGAAAGAACAACTCGTCAGTATGCTTCGGGAATATGTTGACGTCTTTGCTTGGTCCTATCAAGATATGCCAGGTCTAGATACAGATATTGTCATGCACAGGTTGCCATTGAAAGAAGATTGTCCGCCAGTTAAACAGAAATTACGTCGTACTCGCCCAGATATGGCCATGAAAATTAAAGAAGAAGTACAAAAGCAGTGGGACGCCGATTTTCTTGCTGTAACTAGTTACCCTCCGTGGGTTACTAACATTGTACCCATACCTAAGAAGGATGGCAAGGTGCATATGTATGTGGATTACCGGGATTTGAACAGAGCAAGGCCGAAAGATGATTTCCCATTACCTCACATTGATGTTTTGGTAGATAACACAGCTCAGTTCTCGGTATTTTCCTTCATGGACGGATTTTCTGGATACAATTAGATTAAGATGACACCTAAAGACATGGAGAAGACAACCTTCATCACACCTTGGAGCATGTTTTGCTATAAGGTAATGTCGTTTAGTCTGAAGAACGCCGGTGCAACATATCAACGGGCTATGGTAACATTATTCCACGATATGATCCATAAAGAAATCGAGTGCTATGTGGATGATATGATATCCAAGTCCCAAACAGAGGAAGAGCATTTGGTAAACCAATTGAAACATTTCAAGCGTATGAGAAATTATCAGTTAAGGTTGAACCCTAACAAGAGCACATTCGGGGTACGTTCTGGTAAGCTGCTGGGTTTTATTGTAAGTGAAAAGGGAATTGAGGTTGATCCCGATAAAGTAAAAGCTATTCAGGAAATGCCTGCACCTAAGACTGAGAAAGAAGTTCGAGGGTTCTTAGGTAGATTGAACTACATCTCAAGGTTCATATCTCATCTCACTGCAACCTGCGAACCCTTGTTCAAGCTGTTAAGAAAAGAACAAACAGTCAGGTGGAACGATGATTGTCAGAGAGCTTTTGACAAGATCAAAGAGTATTTGCAAGAACCTCAAATTCTCATGCCCCCATTCGAAGGAAGACCTCTAATCATGTACCTGACAGTTTTAGAAGAGTCAATGGGGTGTGTGTTGGGCCAGCATGACGAGTCTGGTTGAAAAGAGTATGCAATATACTACCTAAGCAAAAAGTTTACCAACAGTGAACAACGTTATTCACTGCTCGAGAAAACTTGTTTTTCTTTAGCGTGGGCTGCTCGCCGACTAAGACAGTATATGTTGACTCATACTACCTTATTGATCTCAAAGATGGATCCAGTCAAGTACATATTTGAGAAGCCAGCACTTACCGGAAGGGTTGCAAGATGGCAAATGATTCTAACCGAATATGACATTCAGTACACCTCTCAGAAAGCCATCAAGGGCAGTGTATTGTCTGACTATCTGGCTGAGCAACCCATTGATGATTACCAGCCTATGAGATGTGACTTCCCTGATGAAGACATCATGTTCTTAAAATCAAAAGATTGTGAAGAGCCTATTCACACTGAAGGGCCTGACCCAGAAGAAGCATGGACTATGATGTTTGACGGGGAAGTTAATTGCAACGGCCGTGGAGTTGGTGTAGTGCTTATTACACCTAAAGGAGTCCATATGCCTTTCTCAGCAAAACTCACCTTTGCCTGCACTAACAATGAAGCAGAGTACGAAGCTTGTATCATGGGTCTTGAGGAAGCCATTGACCTCAGGATCAAAACCTTGAATGTATTCGGAGATTCAGCTTTGGTAATCAACCACACCAACGGTAAGTGGTACACTCATCAGGAGCATCTGATTCCCTACCGTGACTATACGAGGAGATTGTTGACCTTCTTCACAACAGTTAAGATTGAATACATCCTTCGAGATGAGAATCAGTTTGCAGAAGCTTTGGCTACCATTTCATCCATGATCAAAGTACAGGTCGCCAATTATGTACCTCAGATTTTGGTATCCAGACTGGACAATCCGACATATGTATTCTCTGTGGATACTGTCACTGATAACAAGCCTTGGTACCATGACATCAAATGCTTCTTAGAAACTCATACATACCCACCCGGGGCATCGTCAAATGATAAGAAGACATTAAGAAGACTAGCTGATAGTTTCTTCCTCAATACTGATGGTTCTTTGTACAAGCGAAACTTCGACATGGTCTTGCTCAGATGTGTTGACAAGAAGGAAGCAGACCTACTAATGCACGAAGTACATGAAGGTTCTTTCGGTACCCATGCCGGAGGACATGTAATGGCAAATAAATTGTTAAGATCAGGTTACTATTGGATCACAATGGATGCAGACTGTTGTGCCTATGCCAAAAAATGCCACAAATGCCAGATCTACGCAGATAAAGTGCATGTGCCTCCGAATCCTTTGAATGTAATGTCTTCACCTTGGCCCTTCGCCATGTGGGGAATTGATATGATTGGAAAGATTGAACCGACTGCTTCAAATGGTCACAGATTCATCCTGGTAGCCATTAATTACTTCACCAAATGGGTTGAAGCAACTTCATATGCAAACGTCACCAGATAAGTGGGAGCTAGATTTCTGAAAAGAGATATCATCTGTCGATATAGAGTTCCCGAGAATCATTACTGATAATGGTTCCAATTTGAAAAACAAGATGATAGCTGAGTTATGCCGGGACTTCAAAATTCAACATCACAACTCTTCTCCTTACATGCCAAAGATGAACAGCGCTGTTGAGGCAGCCAACAAGAATATCAAGAAGATTGTGCAGAAGATGGTAGTCACCTACAAAAACTGGCATGAGATGCTACCATTTGCCTTGCATGGGTACCGAACCTCTATCAGAACATCTACTGGGGCAACACCTTATCAGCTTGTGTATGGTATGGAAGCAGTCCTACCTATTGAAGTTGAATTACCCTCCTTACGGGTAATGATGGATGTGAAACTGGATGAAGCAGAATGGTTCCGATCTCGATACAATCAATTGAGCCTGATTAAAGAGAAAATGTTAGCAGCTATCTTTCATGGGCAGTTATATCAAAAGCGAATGAAGAAAGCCTTCGATCAGAAAGTCAGACCTCGGGAATACCAAGTGGGGGAGCTTGTTCTGAAAAGACTTCTTCCTCCTCATACAGACCACAGGGGAAAATGGACGCCGAACTACGAAGGCCCATTCATAGTAAAGAAAGTTTTCTCTGGTGGGGCACTGATGTTCACTACTATGGATGGCGAGGATTTCTTAACTCCTGTGAATTCAGATGCAGTTAAAAAATACTTCGCATAAAAGACCCGCTGGACATAAAAACAGAATGTAAGTCCAGGGAAAAATAGGGCATCCCGGCGAGTCAAAAATAGAATAAAAGACTTAGGCAAAAATAAGGGAAAAACAAAAAAATGTACACCCGCTGAGTTGAAAAGCCACATCGGATAACTCATGCAAAAATGGGTATTCCGGTGGATTGAAAACCCGAAAGGGCGATCCATGCAAAATCAGGGAATAAGCGAACAACTGCATTCTGAATTCGTCTGTATCACTCATAACATGGCAAGCTTCGAAAGGACAAAGTGTCAGTCAGAATCAGCCTTTTTCAGAAAGCAAGATAAGGAGAGCGTTTAGGTCATACGGGTCATAGCAAAGAAGCTCACTGGAGCGTCGTCTTCAACATTGCCAACACTTTTACTTTCTCAATTTATAACAATCTCCTCCTTTCAGGGATTCGCTTCTTCACTGTACTTGCCTATTCAGGGCACACAAATCAATAAAATCAGGATTTTCAGTCACACTTTGTTTTGTACATTTTTGTTTCGTTTGCAAAATGTCCAAAGTTCATAATACAACACTTGCATGAAAACACATAAGCCATTTTCAATATATGCTTACAGGAAATATGTTGCTCTCAGATAAATCTAACTCCTATGACGGAATCCGGTTAAGGATACCTCGGAACACTTGTGCGTTTCCTTTGTCTTAACAGGTTGCAGGTACTCAAGGCAGACAGTCTTTCATAGGATGGGGCATATCAAGCATTTTCCCCAGCCAAGCCAGCAATCACATCATCAGCAGGACTCCTTGACAGAAGTATTTCCCCACGAAGTTTTTATCTCCCCAAACGATCTTTTGAGAAATTCATCAATCCCCAGCGTATCGCTTGGACGAAGGAGTTACAGCAGATTACTACCCAGAAGTTCTCTCCTCCCCAAGCAGGAATTCCCGAGCAATGCCCGGACTTCTTTTCCTCCGCAGAGTTGCTAGGATTACTCTCTCCTCATCTAGTCACCAAGACTTTCTCATCCTCAGCTGAATTGCCAGGGTCTTCCATTCCCCAGCAAGTTGCCAAAGTTCTCTTTTTCCTCAACCAGTCGCCAGGACTGTCTGCTCCCCATCAGAGTTGCAAAGACTTCCCTTTTCCCCGGCTGAGTTGCCTGGACTGCTCTCCCCGTCAATTTTCCAGATCTTCCCTTTTCTTTAGCTATTCGCCAAGGTTTTCTCCCATCCCCAGTATGTCGCCAGCAAGACTATCTCTAGTAGAGTCGCCCGAGATCAATCCTCCCCAAGCAGAAGCTTCCCCAGCAGGGATCCCCACAGGGTTCCATAGAAAGGTCGTTCAGTGATCCTTTCTCCCTGCATATCAGCCAATGATCTCTCTCCCCAGCGGAATTCTTCCTCCATACAGATCACCCAGAGATCTTTCTCCTTGCGGGATCCGGATCTCGGGTCGGTTTTCTCATTTGCATAATCATAGCATTGGCATCGCTTTTCCCCAAACTAAGCGTAGCATTCTGTCTAATACGGAGCATTACGGTAAAAATCAAACATTTGCATAATCATAAGCCAGATTCGAGCCAGTCACCTGCAAATATCAAAATCACTGCACCAGCAATATATAAAATTCATATCCCTTGCAGATAAAATCCAAAACATCCCCTTTGCACACTCAAATACAAATGCTTGTTCATATTTATACATGCTCTTTTCGACACTCGTCCGTGTCATCTTTCCCCAGTGAAGTCTCCATAATCCTTTTGATATTCGTTTGTATCTTACTTATACAGAATTCTCAAACACTTTTTCATTCTTGTACATACTCTATTTAATACTTGTCCATCAAACACCCGTCTGTGTCCCTTGCTCAATCCCTTTTGGCACTCGTCAGTGTCTTGCACATACTTTCCTAGCAGATCAATACATGTACATACTTATGCATAAGTCTTTGATACTCGTCCGTATCTTGTATATATCACTCCTCGGCAGATCAAACACTCGTCCATGTTCCTTGCTTAACCGATTGATACTTGTCCGTATCATCATCCTTAAACACGTGTCAGCGTTTGTTTCTACTGATACTCGTCTGTATCATGGTTCTAAGGATGCTCGTCCGCGTCTTTGGTCTATACACACTATCAAACACTTATACCTTTCATTTTAAAATGTAAGCACTTGTCTGTGTTTACATCCCCACAGAAATAAAACAACTTTTTCTATCCGGCATTCGTCCTATGTCGTGATACTTTCGGCAACCGTCCCCTGCCAGGTGATCGTCCTTCACCTTTGGATGACCGTCCCTCATCCTTTCCCCATGGAGTCCCCATTGTTGGAACCTTCTATCTGGAATTCGTCATATGTCGCGATATTTTAGAGCAGTCGTCCCCTGCCAGGTGATCGTCATTCACCTTTTGATGACCGTCCCTCATCATTTTATCTGATGGTCGTCCCCATCGTTGATCTTTGTTATCCGGCATTCGTCCTATGTCGAGATAATCCCCCAAGAGCAGTCTTCCCCTGCTAGGTGATCGTCCTTCACCTCTTGATGATCGTCCTTCATCATGCTTGACCGATGGCCGTCCCCATCGTTGATCTTTTCTATCCGACATTCGTCCTATGTCGTGATAAAGAGGAGGTTGTCCCCTGCTAGGTGATCGTCCTTCACCTTTGATGACCGTCCCTTGTCAAATATTTCATTTATTCTTTAACCCGATGGTCATCCCCGTCGTGGTCCCTTTTCCTTCTCCTGATGATCGTCCTTCATCAGTTTAGCCCGATGGCCGTCCCCATCGTTGTTTACTTTACTTTCCAGTCTGATGGCCGTCCCCATCAGTGTTTTTCCCACTTTTTCAATCCCTAGAGAGTTTTATTTCTTTACTCGATGACCGTCCCCATCGTAGTCTTTTCTTTTTTTGATGATCGTCCTTCATCACTTTACCCAATGGTCGTCCCCGTCGCGGTTTTTTTATTTCCCAGCATGATGGTTGTCCCCGTCATTGCTTTACTTACCGTTTTACCCCCCCAGCAGTCATCCTCTGCTCGATGGTCGTCCTCCATCGCTTATACTTGATAAGCATACTATACTATCTTTTATAATTTATATCCCTTTTCTTCTTCTCCCCAGTGAGTGCAAATTTCGGACTGTCTTTGGTATTCAACCACAAGTTATCCTGTTTGTCTGTTAAGCCAGGCGCTTACATCCTGCATAGCTAACTCATACTTGAATAGAGGCAGCTATATACACCCCAAATTTGCCCTCAATATTTCTCACACCATGGCTTATTATCTCATTTTGCATAAACACCTCATTGCATCTCACATTACATAAACAACTTCATCAAATCATTGCATGACTGCACAATTAGGGTTTTGTGATCAGATGAATCTTAGAAGTGATCTGAGCAATCTCTGTGGCCTTGAATCATGCAAAGATGGTCCATGAGGTTTCTATGGTCTTGTTATATCTCCAAGGATGATTGGGAGTCACAAAATGTCAAAGGATTGCACAGAAGTCCAGGCAGAGCTAGGGTTTTCCTGCACAGATGACCAAAATTAGGGTTTTGGGTTTGAGGCCCTTAACCTCAATTTTTTGTCACTCTTGATTCTAATGGTCTTAATATGTTATGAAGAGCATGTGTACCAAATTTGATGAAGAAACTCACTGTGGAAGTCATCTGATCATTGGGTAACTTCTTGAGCAAGTAAAGTCAAAATCAAGGCATTTGAGGCCTCTATCAAGGGTACCAAAGGGTCATCATCATCATTTTGAGTCTCTATAATCTTTATTTGAACATTTAAGTGGTTGGAAGTTCACAAAGTTGAAAATTATTGAGCCAAATGCAAACTTGCTATTTTTGGAAATGACTTGTAATGGAAACTTTCCATTTTGGGAAAGATATTCAACCTATTCTTTCATGACCAAAAATGCTTCAAATAAAAAATCCTTAAACATTAAAGTTGTAGATTATGTCTTCCCATTTTCAAAAAGTACAAGAACATGTCTTGATTCATCCTAGAACTCAAGATATGGCCTTTCAAAGTTGGCAAAAATCCTATAATTTTCAAGTGTTTACCAAAGAGGGATTTTTGCAATTTCACTTGCCATGCCATTTCATGACCTCTAATCAACTTCTAAATGTCATACCAACATAATGCAACACATTTTGATCAAGATTGCACCAAAAATCACAAGATTCTATGCCTTGCACTTTAAGAAATTCCAAAGAGGGAAATTTGCAAAACCTATGATATCTCTTCATCCACTTGTTACATCTCACATGTTTCAATCCAAGGGCCATCCATGAACTCAAGTGAGGCCAGACACCCCTTCAAATAGCTTCTGCCATGGCCCATGCTTGTGGTACAAAACTTTTGACTTTTTTGCAATTTGCCCATACCAATCAAATTGTGCCACACCAACTCCTCTGGCCAATCAAGACATCACATACAAGCCTCAAGCAACTCATTTCATAACACACATTAGCCTGAATCAAGCCATAACTCAAGAATCCAAAAATAACTCAAGAACTTTATCTCTTCAAATCTGATCACACAAGCCACAAACCTCAAAACAAACTTCACCAATCATCTCCAAATGGTCTAAGGATCACAAAGCACCTTTTAAAAGCCTTAAAACATAGCCAAACAAAAACACGATTCCTGGTGTAGAGGAGCTGTATCTCTCAAACCAAGCCACATAAACTTGTTCTAAGCATTGCAAAATCATCAGAGAGTTCATTGGAGGTGGATTGAACAAAGAAAGAGGCCAGAAAGCTCAAGGAGTGAAAGCTTCAACTCAGGTAGCCATCTCAAACTTTTTTTTCCAGAAGCTTTGTTTTATGTTTTGGAAATGTTCCCCATGCTCCCCTGATCACACTGCACTTGTTGTTTTTGAAAATGGTGAAGGAATGAGCATGAATCATATCTCTGAAATTTTGACCTAGAAAAATGTTTGGTTCGATTCATGAGATTAATGAAAAATAATTTTTTTTTGGGGCTGGATTTGTGTTTAGGGAGGTTCATAGATCATTTCTAGAGATTTTGGTAGTGTTTCATGGCCTAAGGTGGAAGTCGGGGTGAAGATCTCGCCAGAGAAGATGACCGGAGCTTGCTCCGGTCACCTGAAAATGTTTAGGGTTTGTAATTAGGGTTAATCAGCTTGTTTGAATCTGGGCCCTTGAATCATGATTCTCGCGCGTACGAATGGCTAGGATTAGATCATTAAAACCCTAATTCTGATTAATTAGTTTTAATTAGGATTAATTAATTAGCCAGAATGAATCCTGACCCTTCAAACACGCGCGCAGTCAACCAATCTCCCTCATGTTTGAATCCTGGCCTTTAGATCATTTGACTTTCCTTTTATTTCATTTTTATTTTCATTTTATTGCATTTTCTTTCACATAATTATTTAAAATACCAAAACACTTTCAAAAAATATCATTTTCTGCATTTTTGTTTCAAATAATTTTCTTAACCTAAAAACATTTTTTATTTTAATTTTTGCATTAAAAAATTATTTTTAAAATATTAAAATGTTTTATTTAATTAATTAATTGATTTTAATTAATTAAATATGCATTTAGGTTTCTAAAAATCACCAAATAATTCATGAAGCATTCTTAAACATTTTCAAACATTTTCAAACTCACCATACAAATTTCTTTTTAGGTTTGATCACATTTTCACTATTTTCTTTGAATTAGGGTTCTTAAATTTCACATTTTTTAACCCTAACTTGAAAAATTCATTTCTGCCTAACCATGTTGAGTTTGAACTTGATTCTTTTTGCATTGTTTCTCATACTGCATCTAGTTTCTAGTTTATTTATCTCATATTTTTGTCATGCCATTCCATTATTTTGTATGTCATCTTAGACATCTTAGGACATGTTTGAAACATTGATTGATCATTGTTGCATCATTTTGGCATGCTTTGCATTCATTTTGTTTCATGAACTTCTATGTGTTTTCATGCCCCTAACATGCTTCATTTGCACTCATTCTCTTGTATGATCATATACATGACATGCTTATGCCTTTTCATCATTTCATACACTATTTTCATTGCATTTACACTTCTGATTGTGGTCTTTGCACCTTCATATGCTTTGTTTCCTTTTGCATTTGCATTTTATGCATCTTGTGCTAACATTTCAGGAACTTTTGGTAAGTTATCTGGGAGGTGGATTTGCCTTCACCTCCCACCTCTTCTTTCCATTGCATTTGCATCCTTTAATTGTCTTTGGAGTGAACTTGCTTCACTTGTGTTTCTCTTGCTCCTTCCTTTTCTCCTAAGTTACTTATCTTCTTCAGGAAGTAAGTAACTTATTCTCTCCTCTCTTATCTTTTCATCAGCTTCCTTTCCTTGGTGGCCTTAAAGATCATTTCTCTTAAGCCTCATAAACCATAGGATATACAAGCATGATAATTTTTAGGGTTGTGCATAGTTTCCCCTAGATTTTTACCTTTGAGTCTCCTTGAGTCTCTCTTCTCATCTCTTAATCAGAGGCTAAACTCTTAAAGCTTTAGGACTTTGGAATTAGGGTTATGAATGTATCCTTATCTTAGGATGGAGTGTATAACTTTAATACTTAGTGTTAAACCTTTAATTTGTTTACACCTCTTAATCAAAACACATTAATAATCACTAAGACTTTATCTTGTAACTTGGGACTTACATTAGGGTTCCATCTCTTCCTTATGGTTAAGAGGGACTAACCCTAGTGTTTAATGGACAAGTCCCCCTCAAGTTGTCTTACAAACCATAAAATCCACTTCTTAATCTCACCCTTTAATTAAAATCCATTTAATAAAGGTTTGTTATATAATGAATTTAATCCCTAACCCTGGATTAAGTTGATGAGTCTTTCTCAGCTTAAGTGTTCTCATCTATCATCCTTCTCTTAGGATGGTGTAATGAGTTCACTAATCCTTGATTGGAGATTAAACTCATTACTTAACACTAAACAAAAACCCAAAAACATCTTAATAATCACAAGTAGTTTAATGATTTTAATCCTTCATCATTAAGGTAATTAAGTTGAGATGCTTATCTCACACTTAAGTAGGCTCATTATCCCTAATCAGGGGTGATATAATGAGTTTACGACCCTTGATTAAGGCTTAAGCTCATTATCTTATGCAAAACACCAAAAACAATAAAAACTGAAAACACAAAAACAAACAATAAACGTCTCCTCCGGGATTCTTTTCTCATCACACTCATTCTAAAAATGAGAACTTGTTTCTCCCGTCTAATGCAAGATAGTTAGCACTCGAGCCAGGCGAGTCATGCACTTGAGCATAGACAAGCAAGAAGTTCACACAAAAATACTAAGTCTCTTTGAGTCGAACTACGGTATTCTGACTTCCTCATTGCACGAGAGGATACGTAGGCATAACTTAACTGTTATCGAACAAAAGTTTATGTGTCTTCCCCCTCTTTCAGCCTTCTTTTTAAGCCTCAGTTCCTGAGCCATTCACACCTTTTGCACTGAAACATGTACTTTCTTTCCCTAGCTTTTGCACACAGATAGCACATACACCTACCCCTTTAAACACAATCTTGTAAGCTTGGATCCCTACGAGTACGACGGACGATCTGGGTGCTAATACCTTCCCAGGTCGTAACCAACCCCCTTTCTCAGTTTCTTTGGTTCGCAACCGTCTTATCCATACCCTTCCAGGTTTATGCAGCATTACCTTTCCTTTGGGATAAAAATGCCTAGTTGGCGACTCTATTCAACCTCAACCTCCAACATCGCCGACAGTTCGCGTTTGCACCAGGATGAAAATCCGGGGAGCGACATGATGCAGATCATGACAATTTTGGTGAGGTTGAGTGATATATGGTGAAGTTGAGATCAATTTAGCACAAGTTCAATGCATAAGCTTTTCACTTGTTTGGATTTTTCATGATAGTGCATGGCAACATGGATGTATATGTATACATGGAATGATTTGCACTATTTAAATGAAGCCTTGTGATCATGACTTGGTAACTGAAGTTTGCAAGCCTGGATTGAATAAAACCAGTTCATGATTCAATGCCTTAGCCTACAAGAAATCAGGATGCAAACTATGATCTTCCCTTATGCAAAACTGCAAAACTTCAAGCTCAAGGCATCAATTGAAGCAATTCTTGTGATCAAATTGAAGATAATGCAACATATAACAAGTTTGATGTTTACTCCAAGATGAGATATGGCCTCTAAGTCACTTAAAAACATCATTGAATTCAATGCATCAAGACTGCATACATAGTCCTGAATAAATGGGCATGCCTTGGCTAATATTCCTATGAGATGATCAATGTGAGATTGCCACTTTGACCCTTCATATCTCTCAAACCATTGATCAAATAAAAATTCTCTAAACATCAAAGTTGTAGAGGACATGCCAATGAACAAATTTGATGTTCAAAGAAAATTCATTTAAAGCCTCCTTGATGGAGTAATTTGGCTTGACAAGTTGCACATCACATGTTTGATGAAAGACCTAGCCTGGCGTGCGTGTGTGACTTGTCATGACTTGGTTTTTGCCCTAGTTTGAATGATCATAACTTTCTCAATTTTGATCCCATGAACATGATCCACCTATGGATTTGAAGCTTAGTATGACCTCTTTCATAAAGTCCAAGTGGAATCTTTGTTCGACTTTTATATTGAGAGAAGGCCTCTCTTGAACATGGCTGCAAAATGGACCAAAACATACTATTTTAAGAAACCCTAATTTTCCAAATAAGGCAACTTTTGATTTTCTTGATTATTTATGATTCCTCCATCATTTCTTGATAAAATTTTGTCCAATGATCACTTGTAACATTAATTTCATGATTTTGATCTCAAAAAGTCAGGAGTTGACTTTTTCCTCTACACAGTTGACTTTTCCCCAATTTCTTGATTTTCAAGTAACTGACCAATTGAAGACCTTTTGAAATGATTCAATGGATGATTTTTCAACCCAAGGTACTTGACATCATGTGGAACACAATGGAATCAAGTTTGAACCAAAATTTCATTGAAAAGCCCCATTAATCAGAAACCCTAATTTTAGCCCTTTTTGTTAGGAGGTGTTGCAGTGCTTGAATTCTTTGATCAATCCACCTCTTTCTAAGACTTGAGGAATCATTTGAGATCTTGTGGGAATTTGAGAACCCTTTGAGAATTTTTGGGAAGCCATGTGACCCTTCCATTGCTTTTGGATAATCACCAATTTCACCAGTCATTGATCACAAGCACTATGCCTCTAGCTGTGAGTGTTATGCTTCAATTCTCTATGCAAGGATGTAGGATCATGTATGCAATTGATATGCTAAATGTCATGACATGAGAGGGAAAATTTTGGGGTGTTACAACCACCTCCTCAACCTCATATTCAATTCTTTTTGATCAAACAAGTAATTCAAACTTTTATGATCGCTAAACACTTCAAATTTTGAACCAAATAAATAATATATCCAAACCTTTAGCAAAAATACCACAACAACCAACTCTAAGTCGTGAGTAGGATAATCCCTATCATGAACTCTTATATGTCTCTAAGCATAAGCAACTACTTGACAATTTTGCATCAGAACTCCACCAAGACCTATCTTTGAAGAGTCACAATAAACCACAAAGGACTCATTCGGATCTGGCAAAACCAACACCGGAGAAGTCGTCAACTTTTTCTTTATTTCCAAATAAATTTCCTCACGAGCAACATCCCATACATACGCTTTACCCTTTCAAGTCAATTGCGTTAATGGCAATGCCAACTTAGAAAAACCCTCAATGAACTTATAATAATAACCAACCAATCCAAGAAAACTACAAATCTCAGTAGCAGACTTCGGAGTCTCCCACTGCAACACTGCATCAATCTTCGAAGGATCCATAAAAATTCCACCACTTGAAATCACATGGCTGAGGAAACTCACTTCCTTCAACCAGAACTCACACTTTGACAACTTAGCATACAATTTATTTTCCCTCAATACTTGTAACACAATCTTCAAATGTTATGCATGATCTTCTTATAATTTAGAATATACCAAGATATCATCTATAAAAACCACCACAAATTTATCCAGATACTCATGAAAGATACTGTTTATATATTCCATGAACATACCAGGTGCATTAGAAACTCCAAACGGCATCACAATGTACTCATAATGACCATACCGCGTTGTGAAAGTTGTCTTCGGAATATCATCATCTTTAACTCGAATATGATAATAACCAGGTCTCAGATCAATCTTACTGAACATACAAGCACCTACAAGTTAATCCATCAAGTCGTCAATCCTCAGAAGTGGATACTTATTCTTGATAGTCACCTTACTCAATTGTTGATAATCAACACACAATCTCATGCTACCGTTTTTCTTCTTAACAAGCAACGTTGGAGCATCCCACGGAGAAACACTAGGTCGAATGAATTTCTTCTCTAACAATTATTCTAATTGTTTTTTCAACTCACTCAACTCTGAAGCAGACATCTGATAAGGATCCATCAACACCAGACTCGTACCTGGTATTAAATCCACAATAAACTCAATTTCATGTTCCAAAGGTAAGTTACTTATATCTTTCGGAAATATATCAGGAAACTCACAAACTACCGGCAATTCAACACTGACAGCTTCACAATCAACTTTCAATAATATAAACACCGCAAACATCAAGGCTTCATTCGCTAGAAGTTCATCCATTTTCTTAGCAGATAGGAACATGAACTCGCAATTCTTGCCTAACTCAGGAAACTCCATAGTCTTACTATAACAGTTAATATGAATATAGTTGAATTCCAACCAGTTCATACTAAGGAAAACATCGATCTAGTGCAAGGGTAAGCACACAAAATCCATCACAAAATTCTTCTCAAAGACAGTCAAAGGGAACTTCAAGAAAACAAGAGTAGTAGTCACATAACCATTAACAAGAGTCTCTATTATCATATTACCATTCACATCAGACAATTTCAAACCCAATCTAGTAGCACACTCAAGGGAGATAAATGAATGTGTAGCTCCAGTATCAATAATATCAATCAACTCAACATTGTTAATAAAGCAAGTACCTTGAATCAAGTTTTCCTTCTTGGGAACTTCTGAACCAGCCAAAGCAAACATTCTTCCATTAGTCTGGGAAGCAGTGGCAGTCTTTTTTGGCTTCTGGCATTGAGTAATGATATGTCCCTGTTCACCATAATTTAAATAGTTCGGACCCTCATTCGGACAATCACCAATTCTATGCCCAGTCTTACCACAACGGTAACATCTCATAATCTTTTTGGTAAACACATAAGCCTTGTGACCTGGCTCTCCACACTTATAACACTTAGTAGGTGCATTAGAGGCTCCCTTACTTGGCTTCTTCTCATCTGATACCTTATGTTTCCCTTTGTCAACTGGAGTCACATAAGGTTTCCCTCTAAATTGACACTTATCTTTCTTTTCACTTAGTTGTTTATAGTGAGCAAATTGAGTTCTAACATCCTCATTGTAAATTCGAATCTTATCCACCAGTTCTGCATACCTACGAATTTGTTGGCATCCGATCCCCTGCTTAATCTCTGGTCTCAGCCCATTCTCAAACTTGAAACACGTAGAAAGTTCAGAATTTGTGAAGTTGTAGTGAGGACAAAACTTCACGAGCCTCTCAAACATGACACCATACTCTACTACAGTCATATTTCCTTGCTTCAATTCAAGGAACTCCACTTCCATCTACCACAAGCATCCTCAGGAAAATACTTCTTAAGGAACTCTGTCTTAAACTTAGTCTAAGTCACCATAGTTCTAGTATCCTCTAAACACTTACGGGTATTATCCCACTAGTCCTCAGCCTCCTCAGACAATATATGGGTACCAAATTGTACCTTCTGCACATCAGCACATGCAATCACCATGAAAATTTTCTCAATAGCTTTGAACCACTTTTGTGCGCTCCCTGGATCACGAGTTCCTTAAAAAATCGGTGGGTTATTCCTCTAAAACTTCTCCAAAGCACGAAACCTATCATGTGCATTATTTTGAGTCGTAGTCTGAGCAAAAGGTGCAATAGCATCAACAAGAGCATGCGTGTTGTTTCCAGCCATTCTGTACAACACTCACCACATCAAATAATAAAATAATTGTTAACAAGTAACGACTGACAATAGAATGACAACAAAAAAACTTGGTCGGAAATACTGATCTGATCTAATACCACTAATGTAACACCCTTCTACCCCACGAACAATTATAGAAAAATATTTCATATTATCAGATTAAAAATCAATAAGAAAGGTTCCATATATATTCAAAACATCATTAGTAATCATTGTCATGTCCCGTAACACGGGTTACACATTCATCATTAGCATAATAATTAACAACTACACATCGGAATCATACTTATAATTCAAGTCAATTAAAAATTCTTCATAAGAAATACATCCAATTCAAATTAACATCAATAATATGAAAATTTCCAACATAAACTAAAAGAAACGTGAGGTTCACAAACTATTCCTAACCCGATGTTACACGACACACAACATGACACCTCTTAAAACACTACTAAAACGACAAAAGAACGCTCTAAGACTCAATCCTCTAGCACCGCAAGTCTACTCTAGGTTATCTGCAAGTTACTCATATAAGAGGTAACATTTCCAAGCAGGCAGGATGAAAAATTACAATTCATTATAATAATATAAGGACATGGAAAATAAACAAAATACACAACAACAACGTCATAGCATCATCAACAAATCTTCACAACGCAATCACATTTACATCATTCATATGCAACGTCAACTATAATGAAATACAAATAATGCATGTGGTGCTTATTCTACATGGATGGACACTGGCCATCAATCCTCCAAAAGAAGCATAACATAATCAACATATCACTTTAATCCGCACAATGGAATTGAAGCTACCAATGGACCAAAATCCCAACATAATATGCTACAAAATGCAATGATGCTAATTCTCCTCAATTCATCCAAAATCAACATGTGTGAAATTCTGGTATCAGGTACGTGATGTCGAAAGCGATGTCATAGAATAACTATCTGAGTACAAATAAGATAAACATAGAATACAACAAAGCAGTAAAAACACAGAATTGTTAACCCAGTTCAGTGCGAACTAACCTACTATGGGAACTACTAACCTAGGAAGGAAATTCACTATTAGTAGAACAATTCAAAGCCTAAACAGTCCCAATTTACAACTTCTCACATGAACCTACCCAATGCAACTTCTACCTAGAATACCACATCTAGATATGAGAAATCACTATCTCACTCCCCCTCAATCACACACTGTGATAATCAACCAATACTTTCAAATAAAACAGAAGAACACTTCCAAAACACAACACCTTGATCTTGCTTAAAAGATTTGATCAAGAACAAACACTCATGCTTAAAAGCTTAGAGTGGACAAAATTACAACTCAAAAATTAGTCCAATTCAAACATCTAGGAGATGTAGAATGGCTCATAAAACACACACAAGGAAACCCTAAAAACTCAAAAGCACTTAGCCTCACACTAATACAATATTTCGTACAAATAAATTAGGTTAAACACCAAATATAAAGCATTTTGAATGGTCCTAGATCTGATTAAAAACTTCCTCAAAAAGATCACATGAATTATGCAAGAAAATATCTTCAATAATCTTCAAAAACTAACGCATAACAGCTTCTGATTTTGACAACAATACTCCCTTGATTTTCGCGCTACCTGGAGAAAAACAAGAGATCAAATACCTGCTAAGAAAACATAAATTAAATCAATACTTTATGTATTTAGTAAGTCCTAGAGCTGTCAAGACAGATGTTACAACATTTGATCTGACATCACAGAAGCACTGCACAACAGAAGATTATCAAGCATGTCAAGGACATCTTATAAGACATTAAGGCAAAAGATAATGTTTTTCAACAAATGCAACCAAACTAAGAACCTTAAATCTCCTCCTTTTTTAAATTGTGGCTAAAACATTATCAACACTAAACAACTAGAAGGAACTAACTATTAGAGATCAAAGCAGCATAAGACATAAGAAACAACATTCTGGTTGCACAAGGTAGAACACTTTGGTACTCTCCCCCTTTTTAGCCATGATAAGACAACCACACCAACGACTGCTCCCCCATAACACAAAATTCCAATCATAGGGGAGAGAGAGATAGAGAGAGAGAGACCACACCAGCTTCTAGAATCAGTAGTAGAAGCAACATTGTTTTCAGATTTTAGAACATTGTTCTTTGCAGCAACTTTCTTTCCAGAGATAATGTTCTGAGCAATGTCTTCAACATTACAGTCTGAGTAAATAGCATACACAACAACATTCATCAACTTACTCTTAGCAAGAGAAACAGAAACAACAAATTTGTATTTCCTTGTCTTGATCTTTATGCCCCATCAGAATTTACACTTTTTATCCATCCATTATTAACATGTACAAAATAACACAATTGCAGTAGGAGAACTGAAAAATCTTGGCCAGTTTTCCCACACAACTTTAATTGCTATAGATCCTCATTGATGCAAATTCCAAGTTTTCCCCTTAAAATCTCAAACTAATTAGCATCCAAGGCTTTAGTGAAAATGTCATCCAATTGTAATTCAGTGGCTACATATTCTAAAGCAACAATCTTTTCTTCAACCAGTTATCTAATAAAATGATGATGAATATCAATATGCTTGGTTCTGCTATGTTGAATAGGATTCTTGGAGATGTTGATAGCACTCAGATTGTCACAATATAATGTAATGACATCTTGTGAGACATTGTATTCTGTCAGCATTTGCTTCAGCCACACCAGTTGAAAATAGTTGCTTCCAGCTGCTATGTATTCAACCTTAGCTGTGGATAGAGAAACACAATTTTTCTTCTTATTGAACCAAGATATCAGATTGTTCCTCAAAAAGAAGTAACCTCCAGATGTGTTTTTTCTATCATCAACATATCCTGCCTAGTCAGCATCCCAATAACCACTTAGCACATAATTGGAACCATGCGAGTATAACATACCATAGTCACATGTACCATTGACATACTTCAAGATTATTTTCACTTGGTTGATGTGACTTACTTTGATATCAGCTTGATACATAGCACAAGCACCTACAACAAACGCAATATCAGGCCTGCTTGCTGTGAGATATAGTAAGCTTCCAATCATACATATATACAGACTTTGATCCATATTCACACCCTTTTCATCTTTAGACAATTTCAGATGAGTAAGAGCATGTGTCCTTTTATGGCTAGCATTCTCCATTCCAAACTTCTTAACTATATTCTTGGCATATTAAATATGAGATATGAATATAGAGTCTTCCATCTGTTTGACTTGAAGACCAAGAAAGTAATTTAATTCACTAACTAGGCTCATCTCATTTTCAGTCTGCATCTGTTTGACAAAATGTTGGACCATCTTATCAGACATCCCACCAAACACAATATCATCAACATAGATTTGAGCAATCATGAGCTTCTTTCCTTCTTCTTTAACAAAAAGAGTCTTATATATGCTGCCTTTCTTGTTTCAACAAGAAATTTTATAAGTCTCTCATACCAAGCTCTTGGAGCTTGTTTTATTCCATATATGGCTTTCCTTAACTTATAGACATGATTAGGTAAATTAGGATTAATGAATCCTTTGGGTTGTTCCACATAGACTTCTTCATTTAAGTAACCATTCAAGAAGGCACTCTTGACATCAATTTGATATAATTTGAACTTCAAGATGCAAGCAACTCCAATAATAAAATAGATTCAAGTATGGAAATAGGAGCAAAGGTCTCGTCAAAATCAATCCCCTCAACTTGAGTGTATCCCTGAGAAACCAATCTTGCCTTGTTCCTTGTGACAACTCCCTGTTCATCAGATTTTCTTTTGTACACCCACTTGGTACCTATCACATTTGATCCTTCAGGCCTTGGGACAAGATCCCAAACTTCATTCCTCTTGAATTGAGCTAACTCCTCTTGCATATCATTGATCCAAAAATCACCAGTTAATGCTTCTTTGATATTCTTTGGCTCTATCTTTGACACAAAATAAGAGTTATAGATTATCTCCCTTGATCTTGTAATTACTCTCCTTTATCCAGCTCTTCTATGATGAGGTCTTTAGGATGATCTTTCTGAATCCTAATATAGGGACCTTTGTTAGTTTGATTAGCTTCAGGCTCAGAACTAGAGGGTTGTTCATCAATACTTCTGTCTTCAGTTTCTGCTGGAGTTGCATTCTAGAATGTTTCAACATCATCTAGGACCTCAACTTCTTTATTCAAGTCTTGGTCATCAACAACAACATTTATAGACTCCATCATTACTTTAGTTCTGGAGTTGTAGACTCCATATGATCTGTTGTTGGTAGAGTATCCTAGAAATATTCCTTCATCACTTTTTGGATATAACTTTCTTATTTGTTCATGATCTTCCAGGATGTAGCATTTGCTTCGAAAGATATGGAAGTATTTCACAATAGGTTTTCTTCTTTTCTATAACTCATACAGAGTAGTTGAAGTACCTTTCCTCAATGTCACTCTGTTGTGGATGTAGCATGCAGTATTCATTGCTTCAGCCCAAAAATGATAAGGCAATTATTTTGCATGTATCATAACTCTAGAAAATTCTTGAATAGTCCTGTTTTTGCATTCTACATATCCATTTTACTGAGGAGTAATAGGAGATGAGAATTCATGACTAACTCCTTCAGAGGAGAAAAATTCAGTAAACTTGTCATTCTCAAATTCCTTCCCATTATCACTTATGATTCTAATAACATTGATTTCCTTTTCCCTTTGGAGTTTTTGACAAAGATCTCTGAAAACTTCAAAAGCTTCTAACTTTTCTCCGATGAAATTTATCCATGTATACCTTGAATAGTCATCCACAAGAACATAAGCATATTTCTTTCTAACCAAGACTTTCTACCTGCATAGGTCCCATCAAATCCATGTGAAGAAGTTCTAATAATTTTTATGTAGTAAGATGTTGGATCTTCTGATGTGATATCTTAGTTTTCTTTCCTACTTGACATTCTCCACACACTCTTCCTTCTTCAATCTTGAGCTTTTGAATTCTTCTGACAGCTTCCATAGATATAATTCTCTTCATACCTTTCAGATTCAAGTGACCAAGTTTCTGATTCCAGAGTTTGACTTCATCTTCTTTGGCAAGTAAGCTAGAAGGATCATTACTAGAATCTTGAGACACTCATAGGTAATAGTTGTCTTTAGATCTGACTCCCTTCATGGTCAATTCTCCTTTCTTATCTGTAACAAGACATTCAGACTTAGATAAATTTACCTTCAGACCTTGATCACATAGTTGACTGATGCTAATTAGATTAGCATTCAACCCTTTTACATGTAAAACATTGTCAAGTCTAGGCATTCCCGAGCAGTCCAGTTATCCAATTCCATTGATTTCTCTTTTGGCTCCATCTCCAAAAGTAAATAAATTAGTAACATGAGGTCTCATGATCACCAGCAATTTTGTAACACCTGCCATATGTCTTGAGCATACATTGTCCAAATACCAGTCATTGTTTGTTGAAGCCATGATGGAGGTATAAGCTATCAAGCTATTGTGACCAACCTTAGGAATCCATTGCTTTCTTTCCTTAAGTATGTTCTAAAATAGAACATGTTGAGGGGAAGGTTTAAGATATCCATAGAGTTTGAAACAATAAGGCTTCAAGTCACCAAACTTTCCACAGTAGTGACACCTCCATCTATGGGAATTTCTTATTCTTTGATTTACATGTCTTTTGTTACTATGTTGAGACATCTGATTCAACATCTTTGGTGTAAACTCAGAATGAGAAGAATCTGATTCAGGTTTTCTTCTTTTGTCAAATCCTAGTCCAGTCACATCTCCAACTATCTTCTCCAATTTTGAATTTTTTAAATGATTTTGATTTTGAACCCAAACAAACACTCCCTTATGTATAAATTATTCAACCATGATAAAAAAAACATTCCTAAGTGAATTTACAATGATACACATTCCATAATACAAGATTTCTAACTAAACAGAACAACATTTCTCAAAAGTGCTACAACTAACTTTAAGTGAGAGAAAGTGAAAAATATTTTTAGAGATAGAGATAGTGAGGAGTGAGATAGGAAGCTCACATTTTATATATGTGAAATTTTAAAGGGAAAAACCTCTATATATAGGCTAAAGGTAGAAATAAAAAAGGAAATTTTCATGGGCCAAAATTAATGTGCCAATCGATTGACACCTTACTCTAATCAATTGACACATTGCTCCAACTGATTGGAAGCCATACAATAATTGATTATGAAAGTTAAATATGAAATAAAAGATCTAGAAACTTTGCCCTTCATTAAGATATTGTCACAAACATATAATGACAACTTTTGCACTAGTCCAATCGATTAAGTATGAGTGTCAATCGAGTGGACAACACAAAATTTTGTCCAAAACTATTTTGACAGTTCCCGATTCAACTGGCACAAATCTAATACATTTTTAGGGATATTTTCTTAAGAAATAAAAGCTTAAAATTTTTTAGTGTGTGTTTTTTATTTAGTCGTATAACTTTGCAAAAAAAAACCTTTGTGTTTTAACAAAACATAGTTCACTCAGACGCGACCGAACAAACTTTTATATTTCCTCTCTTTCATACTTTGAAGCTTCAAGACTTGTCAATAAACCAATAATATAGACACTTTCTTGAATCTTTATGGAGATAAGGCTTGAGATTTATTCATGTTGAGTACCATCATCATAGTATGTTTGCAATGATTATCAAATCCTAACTTGCCTACTTGCATCTTTTATCGCTTGTGATATTTAAATTCTCATAGATTGTAGAGGTTGATGTTCCAATTTTCATACATATTATATTATCAAACCCTCATTTTATTTGTCATCATCAAAAACACTTTATCAAGAGCTTATTTGATTACATGCAAAACATGGTTCCATAGATAATATATTATACAAGCAGATCATTGGCTCATTGAGGTATCTTTGTAGTACAAGCCTAATATTTGTCATATTGTAGGATTTGTTTGTACACTTATAGAGGATAATATGACATATTAAGGTACAATTGACTATGGAGTACTCATAACAAACCAACAAAATGCAAGAACAGAAGTTAAGGTGTATGTTTACTCTGATTCAGATTGGAATGGTGATCAAGATGATAGAAAAAACACAACTGGACACATGCTCATGCTTAGAGCAATACCAATCTTATGGAGTTCAAAGAAGTAAGAAAATGTGACTTTGTCTTCATGTGAAGCAAAATATGTTGATGCCTTTCATGTTGCATGCCAGACACTTTGGTTAGACTTGTTGCTTGAATAATTGAATGTGAGCAATTGTGTGCAAATTAAGTTGCCAGTAGACAATAAGTTAGCAATTGATTAGGTAAACCATCCTATGAGCCATGGTAGAAGAAAACACATACAAATAAGGTACCATTTCCTTTGGTATCAAGTTGTTAATGAGAGACTGAGCATTGGACATTGCATGACTGAATTGTGACTGACAAATATCTTGACAAAACCCTTAAAGCATGGAAGATTTGAAAGGTTTGATGGGTTAATGGAAATGAGGAGCTTGAAAATTTTGAACTAGAAAGAATATTGAAGTTATTTTAGTTTTTAAACATGATTATTAGTGACAGTTAGAAAGTGTTGCCAATATAACTTGCAACACAAGTAAAGTGTTTTTATATTTTATTTAGTTAAGTTAGTCATTGCATTTCTAGCCATTTTAATAGTTCTTCCATGTAAATATTATTTTCATTCCAATAATATCTCTCCCTCAATCACTCTTAATTCCGTCTAAATTTTCTTTAGAAACTAAGTTACCTAACATGTAATTTTTATTTCTTTTCATCAAGTATTGATGAATTTCAAAACGGTATATGAGATGCAAATTGCGATACTTCAAAAATCAACTTATCTAAAAATAACAATCATCTAAAATGTAATATTCATAAGTTTAGAGTGGTTATAACATACCACTAAAAACTTACGAACGAATTCGTCAAACAACACAACATTTACAAAAATCCCAACGTAGTCATGCAAGACATCTCCCATGGAGTAATGGAGTATTCTAACTAATTATTTTTATTGTATTATTTGTATTATTCAAAATTAATATCATTAATGTGTTTTTAATCATATTAAGTTATATTATTTTAATTAATTTTTAATTTAACTGAATAAATAAACCAATACAACCTCCACAATTAAAATGGTAAAATTCTAGAAAGGGATCCTCTACAATAACCATTTTCTTCATTAAGATCAAAGTCAATTAAACATAATCCCTGAATTATATATTCTTGTCATCTTTCACTCTATTTATAAAAACAAAATCTATATTTTAAATTCATTCAATAATTAATATATCAAATTTATATTTTGTCTAGATATATTATTAATTTAATAAATTTAAAAAATAATTTTTTATATACATAAAATGGGAAAAAGTATGTATACTTCGAGCGGAGTTAATTAAAGGTACAATGAATGTAAAATTTATGCATACATTCATAAACATGATAATGATTCGAGTTTACCATTAAAAAAAAGTGCAAACAAAAGTATGAATACTTCAAGTATTGGGTTCTGCGTGTTATGCTCTAACACAAAAATTTCTAGGAGGTTTTGATGAGAAGCCTTGAAGAATGGCTGAGTCAATAGACTTGTCTGGAATCCACTTGGAGGATTCATTTATTTGAGTAGGTTTCTACTTTTGACTCTTGTCTACTTGTCTATGGTTGGACTCAGCTTTTATGCCAAACCAAGCTGATACGCCATATCCTTACGATGTGATGCCCTTTCTTACATCGATGTACTTTCACTATTTTTTATAAAAAACTAATATTTTCTTATTAGTTTATAAATGAAGTTGATAAATATTTACAAAGTAAAAGATTCAACAACAAAAAATTTCAACATTTGATTTCTGACTAAGTTGTAAATATTCCATTAAGAAATTCCTAAAAACATTGGTCATGTCATATCATTATCTATGGTATTTGCATTCATGTCATGCTACACATGCGTCGGTGGCTAATGTGTTATTTTGAGTTTTTTTTTTTTAATAAATTATTTTAACAATAGAATATTAATACATCCACCCTTAAATATAAGACTTCGTTAAATAAATTACGGGAATTAAGAAAATTGATTAGAATATTAAATTTATTGATTTTTTTTTATAATTTTACAAGTTTATCTTTAGAAGAAAAAAATAATTAATGTGTATGTAACTGTATTTATTACAAAGTGCAAAAAAATATGTGATATAATTAGGAATATGTGTGGAAAAGAATAATTAATACACTTTGAAAGTTGGAGAGGATCTTATAATAAGGGACAAGACAAAAAAACTCAACAAGGTCTTATAATTAGGGACATGGATGATATTAAATAAAATACAAAATAAAAATTAATTTATAATATTATTCCATCAAATAGAATTACACAACGATTGAATAGAAATTTAATGGCATGCTCGATCGTAACGATTATCGATTCCACATCCGGCGTATTCGCTTGCTTTCGAGGTCTTCCACGATTTTTCTAAGATGTTTGGGGTCTCCTAGTATTCGCCTGAGGAAAATGTGGTTGGTGCGAGGGTCGTGACATATCTTACAAATTTTCAATCATATCTCCCTAGTAGGGTGTTGTCGTAATCGAGTTCGATGCATATGTTGTCGTAGTTGAGTCGTATTGGTTGGATTACATGTAGGCGAGTTGGTTGGTTAAATCATGACATTGAATAGTGTTGGAAACAAAGCAATGGTTCTTGTGGTGTTTGAAAGGCATGTGTTGGTTGGATGTTTTGGCGATGTGATGTTTGAATGCTTTAGTTGTGTAATGTTTGGGTGTTTTAGTGGTGTGATGTTTGAGTGTACTTTGGTTGGGTACTATGGTGGGATGAGGCATAATCATTTGCACCATCAGGGTTATAGTAAGATATGGTGGCGACATATGGATGTTGGTGGTATGAGGCATGCTTTGGTTTTGTGTTTGGGTGTATGGCATGAATTGGTTATAGGGTTGTGTGTATTGACGACACATCTCCCTAGCAAACTTTCTCCAATCGGAATAATTTTGTTGGATATAAAATCTTAGTTTGTGTAATTGTCCCAAACACGTCGGGGGTATGGGATTTGTTGTTGCATGCCAAACTGCAGTTTGACACAATCACTCTGATGCATCTCCACGGTAATGAACTTGATGATTAGTATTTTTGTAGTTTAAACTGTAGCATCCTCAGGGTTAACTTCATGGTCGAGACCCATATACTGCCTTCAGATAAACCGTATAGGAAAAATACATGATTAGAAGATTTGTAAATTGGTAATATTAAAACTAAATTAATGAGATGAAGATTGTTTAGTTGTAATACATCATATGATCCATGGTGATCTATAAGATTTGATATACCATTATAGCGTGTTTGAGACATTTGTTGTAGTTTACCCTAGAACAGACCACATAAACCAAAAAATAGTGAAAATAAATTATCAACAATTAGTCGTAATATAAAGTAAGCAAGTGAAAACATTGAGATAAACTTACTTTGTTGCATAGGGGAATGTGAAGTTGTTCTCGTTGACAGAGGCGAGTAATGGTATTCTCGACCAACCCCATGCTTGGAGCAAACAAACGCAAGAGTAAAACAAACAAGTACTATTTTGTGTGTTTTTACATAAAAAACTATATAAATGAAGAAAAAAAACAGTCGAACCTCGACTATATGTTCCTATTTTATTTATGTTTCTTAATAAAGGCGAAGACATAATATTTACCATGTTATCAGTAGTTTCAGGAAATAAAAAATGACCAAATAGTAACATAATATAACATCAGTTTTTATTATTTTTTCATCCTCCGTTGATTCTTCGATTAATATCATATTTGAACAGTGTTATTTAAGCTACTTTAAATTAATACCTTGACCCCTTCCTGTGTCTTCAAACAAAGGGGCACCCAAAAGTTGTTCTCACATTGTGTTATATTGGTTAACTCTACCATTAACAATCATACCTTCAATAGGTAGACCCAACAACATGTACACGTCCTCTAGGGTGACGGTACATTCATTGAATGAAAGGTGAGATGTGAGTGTATCGGGTCTCCATCTTTCTACCAAAGTGAAGATAGATTTGTAATCATCTGAGTATGAGTCTATGTTGAGTAAATGACAAAAACTGGCTACTCGTAAATATGGTTCTATCAATTTGTCGTGTAAGACATATTCATGTACACGACATCGAAATCTCTTTGGATCCTAACAAAAAATAATTAAGGAAAAATACTTAAGGAAGTAATACATTTGAAATAATGACTTATAAACTCTATAATATTGTTGATAGTTCCTATATGTGTCTCATCAATGGTTAATATAGCCATATTTTTGAATGCTTTTGCGTGTTTGTTACTAATAAAATGTATATGTTGATTATTTTTTATGGAAATGAGGAAAGAAATATCCATATTTATATAGTAAGAAAACATTCATGTGAAAGTTTTTTGCATGCAACTTACCACTAATGTGCCATAGTTTATGGCACATGGGCTTATTTTTGTACACATGCGCCAATCAAAGTGACGTGTTTTAGGGCCATGTATGCAGTGCAACATGGCAGACTGGCAGGCTAGACTCAGGTTGGCATGCATGCAATGTTGCAGAACACGCGATAAGTCATTGCCTATGGCACCTTTGTGAAGAACATAAAGCATGCGACATTACCTATGGCTCATGGGCTCATTTTTGCCATGTTGTTTGGATCCTATTTAAGTGCATGTGTATTAATTTTAGAACCAACTCACATTACAATATCATCACCAATATAATAAAATACATTGCGTTTCACAATAAATAGATGATCCAATTTATCACATTTGGATCCTATTTTTGACATTTAAATGTGACTTATCCGTTTTTAATTTTCGTAATACCGATGTTAATCGATTTACAATAAATAAATGAACACATTTTTCACATTTGAAAGAGAGAATAGAAAAGAAGTTGTAATATGGTCCAGTGACAAATAATTTACAAAAATCCAATTATTTTTGCCAACAACCAAGTCAAGTTTTTTCAGCTAAAGGTCCAAGATGATGAAGATGTTCAAAATATGTTTCTTAGTCATAAACATTTCGGGTTCAACAATATTGAGTTGTATATTTTACTACAAAATCAATTGTCTTAGATCATTGATCTATCACAAGTTTTTTGTGAATCAGACGACGAAGAACAAGCCGAAATCGATGATGTTGACAAGGTGGAAGAAGAAGATGAGATATTAGTTGATCATATGGTGAATGATGATGTTGTCGACCATGAGCAAGATTCGTTACCTTAGGGTCATGTGTATTGTCTTCCTCAATACATGACAAACTTGAACCTGGGTACAAATGAACCATCCTCATATATATTTTACAATTCGTATATGCAGACAGTAGGATCTTTAAAATTGGGAGACAGGTTTTGCATAAAAGAATATTCTATGAGAGTTATTAAAAAAGTATCACATGGAAATCTCATTTGATTATACCGTCGATCTCACTAATGTGACGATGTACAAGTTTATGTGTTGTAATGTGCTCTGCATGTTCCGGCTGACAACATCTTACCGGAAAAGATGTGATTTTCGGGAGATAGGTTCTATGGATCTAGCTCACACTTGAATAATCACCAATCTGATGCAGGATCATCGCAAACTCAACTCTTAATTAATATGCGATGAAATTTTGTCTGCCATTAGCAAGGATCCATCATGTAAGGTAATTACAATAATCATGCATATTGTTACATGATACAATTATACTCTCTCGTACTAGAAGGCATGAATAACTAAGATTAAGGTGGTTGAACGAGTATTCATAAATTGGAAGGATTCATACAAATAACTTCCACAATATTGGGTGGCACTTAAGATTTATTCTTCGGGTATTGTTGCAATTTTGGAGACCATGTTGGCATATACCCCAGACAAGACTTGTGTTAGTGGAAATTGAATATTCCATCGACTCTTCTGGGTGTATGAACCATGCATAAAAGTTTTTGCATTTTGTAAACCTATTATACAAATTGATGGAACATGGTTGTACGGTAAATATAAGGGAACGCTACTCATGGCAGTGGCACAAGATAGAAATAGCTACATTTTTCTAATCTCATTTGCTCTGGTTGAAGGGAAGACTGCTGGTGGATGGAGTTTTTTCCTATAAATCTTTGATTATACTTTTCTCCACAGCCTAGCTTATGCTTGATTTCAAATAGACATCCATCTATTGAGAGTGATTACAAAAACATTGATAACAACTGACAAGATCATCCTTCTATGCATGTCTACTGCATTAGACACATTGCTTAAAATTTCATGTGGGAGATTACATATAAGATGTAACACACGTATTTAATTAATTAATTTAATTAAATATTGTCGCATAATTTCCTGATTAATTGTTGTTAGGTTGGTTTTTTGTGTCGTTCGTGTTGTCGAGTTGTTTAAGCTGTTTAAGTTGGTTTTACGTGGCAGGTTAAGTTGTGTTTGGGTTGCTTAAGTTGATTAAGTCAGATTAGTTAAGTAGAATAAATAAAATAAGTGTTAATGAGATAATATTAAGTTGGGCTTAGTTTTGTAGTGTGAGAGTAGTAAAGTTGGGGGTTCTATTTTAGGCCCATTAGTAATTAGGTTGATTAGTGATAATTAGTAAAATTAGACAAAAAAACCTAATTAGGGAGTAATCTGAATTTTGAAAAAGGAAGAATAAGTCTTAGAGGGAGATCAAGAAGAGGCTAGGTTGAGGATTTTCGCGGATATTTTTACGGCGAATTCAAGCTGCCTTCAATCCAAGGTAAGGGTGGGGTTCAAATTCCATAACCGGGACTAGATAATTTATATGTAGGTTGGGTTTTCGTATGATTTTCGTTGTTGCGTTTTGTATGAATTGTTATGTCGATTTTCATGCTGATATATCATGAAGTATTATGTTGTTTTTGTTGAAATTGTTGCTCTACAAGTTATGTTGTTGTTAAAAATCATTGATGTTTCTGTTGTAGTATGTGTTGTTAGACTGGTTGATGCAGAGTACTCGTGTAGAAAAGGAGATAGGACTCGTAAAATCAGTCATAGAGATTAGTATATGAACATATACAAAAAAATTTGAGTGTAAAATCGAGGTAGAAACCCAATTAGGCTTGAATGGAGTGATGAAATTGTGAAATTCGTAGTAGAGGTGGAATTGTAGGCTTTCTGGTGGTTTGCGTAATAGATTTGGAATTACGTGTAACACACAGGGAATTATGCGTAACACACCCCAGTACGCAGAAATTATGCGTAAGGGTTTGGACATTATGCGTAACATGATGGGCAATACGCGTATGGGCAGATTGGGTGCAGAAAAATGCAGTTTTTGGCGATTCGTCTTGTTTTCGCATCTATTTCGAGTTGGATTGATTCTAGACTTTAAGTAAAGATAAAATAAGTTGATTTTAGTATGAATGAGGACTAGAAATAATTAATTTAGTTAACCAATCGACTAAACCGTAAATTGTCGTTTTCTACGTTGAAGTTTTATTAACTTGTATGAAGTTGTGTTGTCCCGAATGTGGGGAAATTATTAAGTTACAGGTCTTTCGACCAACATTGATTCAAGTTGTTGTGTTGTTAAGCTGTTAATTCATGTTGTTGTTGTTGTTGTATATCATTCATAGTTGCATACATTTGCATATTTTAAGTTGGAGCGAATGCTCGATTCAAGTTGGCCTGGATTGGCAAATAAGTTGTTGATGCCTCGATAAACTGGCAAGATTTCAAGTTGGGAGTTTACTCCAAATGGCACCACATGCATATATAAATTGAGCCGCATTCAAGTTGCATTTTATTTATGTCGGTATAGGTTGTTGGTTGCAAATTGTAAGTTGATGTTGCTTGTTGTGTGAAGTGGTGTGATTATATGATTTTCTTGCTTACATATTGATTATCATATCCTGTTTATGTTATTCGATATCTCACCCCTTCTGTTTGAATGTTGCCCTTTGTTGGTAACGTGCAGGTAACCAAGAGTCCAGTACTTAGTAGTTTCGAGTTGGTATTTGTCGCTCTGATACGTAGCACTTCAAGGGGATGAACGCATATTTTATTTTATGTTAAATTTCTGTTTAGTTGAAGAATTTATTTGAGATGTTTTATGTTGAAAAACCTGGTTGAAGTATTTGATGTTGATTTTATTAAAGTTGTTTTAAAGTTGTAGAATGTTGAATCTGATGCGTTGTCTTCAGAGTATTTCATTAATGAAGCTTTGTTTGTTGATTTTTTTAAAGTTGAAAATGTAATATCCCATATTTTGGTGAATTATTATATAACTCTGATTTAAATATTAAAGTCTGGTAGAAATGGGGTGTTACATTAGTGGTATCAGAGCAGGTGGGTCTGTCTGACCAAGTTGTCGAGTCGTAGTTGTCTAACAATTGAGTATTGTTATGTGGTTCTAACTCTTGTTGTGTTGTAGTGTTAAGTTGAGATGGCAGGAAGAAATGATGATGCGATGGCTGCTGCAATGCAAGCAATGGCTCAAGCTATGCATAATTTACCGAATGCTGGTGGGAATGATGAGTCTCGTACTTGTGCGATATTTTAGAGGGAGAATCCGTCTACCTTCAAGGGCAAGTATGACCCTGATGCTACATTGGTCTGATTGAAAGAAATTGAGAGAATTTTTCGTGTGATGGATTGCACAGAAGGTTTGTTATGGAACTCACATGTTGGCAGTTGAGGCTGATGATTGGTGGTTGGAGACCAAAGAAAGGTTGGAAGCTGCAGGTGAAGAGATCACTTGAGTTGTTTTTTGTAGAGAGTTTATGAGGGAGTATTACCTAGAAGTTGTGCGTGGTAAGAAAGTGATTGAATTTCTTGCGCTGAAACAAGGGAATATGTTAGTGACTTATTATGCTGCAAAGTTTATGGAGTTGTCGAAGTTCTATATGCACCATGATGCAGCGACTACTGAATTTTCGAAGTGCATCAAGTTTGAGAATGGGTTGCGCTCCGAGATTAAGAAAGTTGTAGGGTATCAGAAGATTCGTGTTTTTGCTGATTTGGTTGATAGTTGCAGGATCTTCGAGGAAGACAATAATGTTCATTACATGATTGTTACTGATTGAAGGGGCAAGAATCAGCAGAACCGTGGCAAGCCTTATGATGCTCCAGCTGGTAAGGGTAAGCAGAAAGTTGCTTCGGGTCAGAGAACTAGTGGGGGAGAGGCTCCTGCTGGTATTGTTTGTTTCAAGTGCGGGCAAGCTGGGCATAAGAGTAATGTGTGTACTATTGAGGTGAAGCGTTGTTTTTCGTTTTGGGAAAGCTGGGCATGCGATATCTGATTGCAGCATAAAGAGATGATTTGCTTTAACTGTGGTGAAGAATGACATATCGGTAGCCAGTGCCAGAAGCCAAAGAACACAAATCCTGGAGGAAAAGTGTTCGCTTTAGCTAGGACTCAGACAAATAATGAGGACAAGCTCAACAGAGGTACGTGTTTTATTAATATTATTCCTTTAATTACTATTATTGACATGGGTGTTACCCATTGTTTTATTGTTGTTGATTGTGTTAAGAGGTTGGGTCTTAAGCTGTCTGAGATGAAAGGAGAAATGGTAATAGAGATTCCGGATAAGGGATCAGTGATTAGTTCTCTAGTGTGTTTGAGTTGTCCATTGTCTATCTTTGATAGAGACATTTATGTTGATTTTGTGTGTTTTCCGTTGACTGGGATGGATGTAATCCTAGGTATGAACTGGTTAGAGTATAACTATGTTCATATTAACTGTTTTCATAAGTCGGTAAGGTTTTCTACTCCAGAAGAGGAAGGAGTTAGATTGTTGTTGTTTAGAGAGTTGTAGAAGTTGATGAAAGAGGAAGCCCAGATGTTTTCGTTGATGGAGTCGTTATCTGTAGAGAGTAAAGCTAAGATTAAAGATTTGCAAGTAGTGAAGGAATTTTCTGAGGTTTTTCCTGATGAAATTCTTGATGTACCGCCTGAAAGAGAAGTTGAGTTTGGGATTGATCTTGTACCTGGTACTAGACCTGTTTATAGGGCACCGTAGATGATGTCCGCATCTGAGTTGGCTGAAATAAAGAAGCAGTTAGGAGAGTTGCTTGAGAAGAAGTTTGTAAGACCAAGTGTATCGCCGTTGGGAGCTTCAGTTTTGTTAGTAAAGAAGAAAGATGGAAGTATGAGTGTTTGTGTGGATTATAGACAGTTGAATAAGGTAACAATTAAGAATAAGTATATGTTACCAAGAATAGACGATTTGATGGATCAGTTGGTAGGTGCTCGTGTGTTTAGCAAAATCGTTTTGAGATCAGGATATCATCAGATTAAGGTGAAAGATGAGGATATTCAGAAGACGGCGTTCAGAACACGGTATGGAGATTACGAGTATTCGGTGATGCCTTTCAGTGTGACTAATGCACCGAGAGTATTCATGGAGTACATAAATCGTATTTTCCATGCTTATCTGGACTGTTTTGTAGTTGTGTTTATAGATGATATTTTGGTTTATTCCAAGTCAGATGAAGAGCATGCAGAACATTTGGGAACGGTATTAGAAGTTTTGAAGGATAAGAAGTTGTATGTGAAGTTTTCCAAATGTAAATTTTGGCGGAAAGAAGTCAGTTTTCTTGGCCATGTGATTTCAGGTAGTGGTATTGTTGTGGATCCTTCTAAGATAGATGATGTATTGCAATGGGAAACTCCAAAGTCGGCTACTGAGATTAGGAGTTTCTTGGGATTGGTCGGCAAAGGTTCATTGAAAGGTTTTCTATGTTGGCACTTCCATTGACTCGGTTGAATTTTAAGAGTAAATCTTTTGTGTGGGATGTGCAATGTGAAGAAAGTTTTGAAGAGTTGAAGAAGAGATTGACGTCAGCTCCGATTTTGACTTTACCGAATTCAGAGGAACCATTTGTTGTGTATTATGATGCTTCATTGATGGGTTTGTGAGGCGTTCTTATGAATAATGGTAAGGTGATTGCTTATGCGTCAAGACAGTTGAGGGTTCATGAAAAGAACTATCCTACACATGGTTTGTAACTTGCTGCAGTTGTTTTTGTATTGAATATCTGGAGGTATTATCTTTATGGTTCTAGATTCGAGGTGTTTAACGACCATAAGAGTTTAAAGTATCTGTTTGATTAGAAAGAGTTGAATATGAGGCAACGAAGATTGTTAGAACTGTTGAACGACTATGATTTTGGTTTGAATTAACATCCAGGTAAAACTAATGTTGTAGCAGATGCTTTAAGTCGGAAAACGTTGCATATGTCGGCAATGATGGTTAAGGAGTTAGAGTTGATTGAGCAATTTCGAGATATGAGTTTGGTTTGCGAAGTGACGCCGAAAAGTGTTATGTTAGGAATGTTGAAGATTAATTATGATTTTCTGGACAATATTAGAGAAGCTCAGAAAGTGGATGTGAAACTAGTGGATATCATAGTTGATTGTGGCGAGTCTGAGAAGAATGGTTTTAAAGTGGATGCGCATGGTATTTTGAGACTGCATGATTAAATTTGTATACCTAATGATGCTGAAATGAAAAGAATGATTCTTGAGGAAAATCATAGAAGTAATTTGAGTATTCATCCAAAAGCGACTAAGATGTATCAGGATTTGAAGAAGTTGTTTTGGTGGCCTTGGATGAAGAATGATGTAGCGCGTTTTGTGTATGCCTGGTTGGTTTGTCAGAAATCGAAAGTTGAACATCAGAAGCCTGCTGGTTTGATGCAACCATTAGAAATTCCAGAATAGAAATGGGATAGCATTTCGATGGACTTCGTAACGGGATTGCCTAATACTTCAAGAGGGCATGATTCGGTCTGGGTGATTCTTGATAGGCTTACAAAGTCGGCTCATTTTATTCCTATTAACATCAGTTTTTCAGTATCGAAGTTGGCTGAAATTTATGTCAAAGTGATTGTGAATTTGCATGGTGTTCCTTTGTGTATTGTGTCGGATCGAGATCGGAGGTTTACGTCGGAATTTTGGAAGAGTCTGCAAGAAGCATTGGGTTCTAAGTTGAGGTTGAGTTCATTGTATCATCCTCAGACAGATGGTCAAACTGAGAAGGAGATTCGGTCGTTGGAGGATTTGTTGAGAGCTTGTGTAGTTGAGCAAGGAGGTTCTTGGGATGCTTATTGTCGCTCCCGACAAATGAAAATGGATCCAGATGAAGGTACAGACGCGAACGATCGGCGAAGGGAACAGTGAGAACACACAGCCGTGAACTCACTGGAGAATGAATAGAGTCGCCAGCTAGGCATTTTTATCCCGGAGGAAAGGCAATGCTGCATAAACCTAGAAAAGATGGATAAGACGGTTTGCGAACCAGAGAGACTGAGAAAGGGGGTTGGTTACAACCTGGGAAGGTATTAGCACCCAGATTGTCCGTCGTACTCGACGGGATCCACGCTTAAAAGATTTGTGTTTTAAAGGGGTAGTGTCGGTGCAATTTGTGTGCAAAAGGGCTGGAAAACAATATGTACAGGTGTCAGTGTAAAGGAAGTGAAGTGTATAATGATGTGTCAGTGTAAGAACAGGAGTGAAATTCTCAAGATCATGAGGCTAAAGAATGAAGCTGAAAAGAGGGGGAATGTACAGAGACTTTTGTTCGATAACTGTTAAGTTATGCCTACGTATCCTCTCGTGCAATGAGGAAGTCAGAACACCGTAGTTCGACCCAAAGAGACTGAAAGATGAATTGACTTGTGAACTGCTTGCTTGCCTATGCTCAAGTGTATGACCTGTCTGGCTCAGGTGCTAACTGTCTTGCATTAGACGGAAGAAGCAAGTTCTCGATTGTGAGTGAAGATGATGAGAAAAGAATCCCGGAGGAGACGATTATTGTTTGTTTTTGTGTTTTCAGTCTTTTATTGCTTTTGAAAGTTTGTCATAAGATAATGAGCTTAAGCCTAAATCAATGGATTTAGTAAACTCATCACATCTTCCCTCTGATTAGGGGTAATGAGAATACTTTAAGTGTGAAGTCAGATTCTCACACTTAATCACCTTTGATGCAGGATTAAGATCATTAACCTACTTGTGATTATTTAGATGTTTTTGTGATTTTGTTTAGTGTTGAGTAATGAGGTTAAGCCATAATCATGGATTAAACAGACTCATTACACCATCCTAAAAGAAGGATGATAGATGAGAATGTTTAAGCTGAGGAAAACTCCTCAACTTAATCCATGATTAGGGATTAAACTCATGACAAAACAAGCCTTTGATTAAGTGGATTTTATTTAATGGTATGATGATGAAGTGAGTTTTATTGTTTGTAAGACAACTTGAGGGGGACTTGTCCATTAACACTAGGGTTAGTTCTTCTTAACCACTTAAGGAAGAATTAGAACCCTAATGCAAGGCCCAAGTTACAAGTGTGATGTCTTGATACTTATTAAATGAATTGATTAAGAGATTTAAACACCTTAAAGATTCAAGACTTAGGATTAAAGTTATACACTCCATCCTAAGAGAAGGATGCAGGCATAAGCTTAATCACAAAGTCTTAAAGCCTTTAGGGTTTAATCTCTGATTATGAGGTGAGAAGAGAAGACTCAAAGAGAGACACAAAGGTAAAACTAAGAGGGGAGACTAATCAAAACCCTAATCATTGTCATGTTTGGTTGTTCCTAAGGTTTGTGAGGTTTACAAGAGAAGAATCTTCAATGGAACCAACAGGAAGCAGATGAAAGGATCAAGAGAAGCAAAGTAACTTGCTTCATTCAAGAAGTCAAGTCACTTGAAGAAAGAAAGTGGGAGGAAGAAGAATGAGCAAGCTCAAACTCAAACACAAATAGAAATGCAGCAATGGATGCAAGAGAGATGAAAAGAAAAGGTATGAGAAGTGAAGGCAAATTCACTTCTCAAGTTTACTTACCACCTGAAATGTTAGAAAGGAATGCAATGCAATGCTAAATGAAATGAAATGACATGATGCTAGACCAAACCAGAAGCATGTTGATGATGATAATGATGTTATGAGGTGCTGCAAACATGAGGCAAGGCATGGAGATGTTCATACAAGATTATGGATGCACATGATGCAAGTTAAGGAGCATGAACAAGCATGAAATGTTATGAAGCATACAAGACAAATGAAATGGCAAATATGTAATGCAATGATCAAACATGCTTCCTACATGTCTTAAGATGTCAAATGGATCACAAGAATGCACAAAATGCAAAGACAAGTCATGTTATGCAAAGAAATGCAAGAAGGATGCAAATGGAAGCCCAAATTAGGGTTCATGGATCAAACATCAAACAAAAGTCCAAAACAGAAACAAAACCCTAAGATAAAAATGGAAAATGGCACTCAAAGAAACCCTAATCCTATGCTAAACCAAGGTTCAAAGGGGAGGTTCCAACTCTTAACCAAACTCAAGATATGAATTTTCTAAGTTATTAGGGTTTTTTAGGGTTCTTAACAAAAGAAATGCCAAACAATTAGAAAATGAGGAAACAAGTCATGGCCATTTTATCCTTGAAAATACATGCTAAACATAACACAATGCAAGAAGAATCAATGTCTCAACCTTCTCCAATAGGCATAAATGAATTTTTGAACTTATGATCAAAATAATGCACAAAATATGATTTAATTCAATGAAAAATTCTTAAAGTGCATCAAGATCAAAAAAGAAATTTGGTTTGAAGGTTGGACAATGTTTCTAAATGTCTTAGAACATTTCATGAATTTTTTTGTAATTTTTAAATACCTAAAAGTATTTTTAATCAATTAATTCCCATTAATCAATTAAAAATAATCTTTTAAATATTTAAAAATACTTTTTTAATGATAAAAAATAAAATAAAAATATTTTTGTGTTCTGAAAAATAATGAAAATCTTGACAAAAATTTCCATAATTTTTAAACATTTTTTGCTATTTTAAATAAATTAAACAAATTAAATAGAAAGAAAATGAAATAAAACAAAATAAAAGAGAAAGTAATCTGATCCAATGATCCAGATTCAAAGTTGAAATGAAAAGGTTGACTGGCGCGCTAATGAATGGCCTAGATTTCACTTCAGCTAATTTTTGATTTACGAATTAATTAATCCAGATTAAAGAAAGTCAACTGGGATTAGGGCATAATGGGATGATCCTGGGCGTCCAAACACGCGCGAGTCAACACATCCAAGGGACCAAATTCAAACTTCATTAAACACAGGGATTAAACCCTAATCATTTTCAGGTGGCCGGAGAAGACCTCCGGTCGTCTTCTCCGGTGGGAACCCCACCTGAAAACTTCTAAAATCCCCAAAACGCAACTAAAATGAAATCTAAACAAACAGAAATCCTTCCCATACTCCACTGAACCAAAACCCCAAGCTAAAACTCATTTATATTCCCTCAATCACATGAATCGAAACAAAACATTTTTAGGGCACGCGAGTTTCAGATACAAATTAAATGCTCAAAACAAAGCCATTTCAAAAACTAAAGACATCAGGATGATCAGGACAACACAAAGAACAAGTTTGTAACAAGAAAAATGATTTCTGGAAAAATAATTTTCAAGCTACCTGAGATTTGAAGCTTTCAGTTTGAAGACTTTCTGGTCACTTCCTTCAGTGCAAACTCCTCCACTTGGTCCCCAGAAGATGTTTGAATGCTCAAAAGGAGTTTAAGTTGGCTGGTTGATGAGTTTCGAAAGCTCCTGCTCAAGCTTGATCAGAAATGGCAATGGTGTTTCTGGAGGTTTCAGGTCATGGTGATGGGTTCTATGTGATCCTGAGGATGAATGGAGAAGGTCTGGAGTGTTTGTTTGTGTGTTTGTGAGCTAGGATGAGAGTTTCGAATGAAACTGCAGAGTGAGGTGAGGAATGGCAATGGAGTGTCCAGGCTGTTTCAGGCTTGGTTCTTGGTTGCTGGGTGGTCTATGGAGCAAGGTGAGATGATTGGTGAAGATGGTTTTTGTGTTTGTATGCTGTGTAGAGAAATTCGAAGGCTTGTGCAATGTGGGATGATTTTGTGAATGTTGTGAATGAGTGAGCTTCAGCCTTGCCTTCTCATATCTTTGGCTTGCCAAGGGATATTGTATTATAATCCTATAGGTCAGATGATGTGACCTGGCCTATAGTGATTGGTAAGTTTACTTTTGCTCAAAATCCACTTTATGTGTAAGAGAGGTATGGTGAAGTGCTAGGCAAGGACATGGGCTGGTTATGGCGCAGCAAAGTGAAGGGAAAGGCTAGGCTTGGTCCAGCATTCAAGGCATCAAGTTGGTGAAACATGATCATGAGTTTTGCAACTTGGTTACCTTTTGGTTCATATGGAAAAAATCTTGTTGCATAAGCCATGAAACATGAGGCACCTTGGTTCAAATCTGACTTTTAGAAGTCACATGATCATGTTAAGTGCATTAGAAGCCCATATGGTGACTGAATTGGCCTTGAAAGGAGAATTTGCAATTTTTGCCTTTGGTGCATAACTTGAAAATCAATGATTTTTGCTAACTTTGCCACACCATAACTTTTGATCCAAAAAGAATTTGATCATGTTCTTGTACTTTTTGAAAAGGGAAAGATGAGATCTACAACTTTCATGACCAAAGTTTTTCCATTTGAAGCCTTTTTGAATCATGAATCAAGGCTTGAAAAATGACCTAAAATGATGCATTCTTGAAAAGTCAACTATGCCCAAAAAGTCAACATTTGCAAAAACCCTAAATTCTTGATTTCTATGAACTTCAACCTTCTTCCATGATCAAATAAAGATCATATACACTCAAAATGATGAAGATCACCCATTGGTTGGGTCATTGGGGGCCTCAGATGCCCTGATTTTGCACTGACTTGTCTGAAAAGTCAACCCTTGATCAGATGACTTCCCCATGGAATTTCTTCATGAAAATTGATATGCATACTCCCTATACCATATAGAGATCAATGGAAACAAGAATGACCAAAAAATTTGGAGTTATGGCCTCTGAAACCAAAACCCTAATTTTCAGTCAACTGTGCAGTTCATCCTGGCTCTGCATCCACTCAAACCCTAGTTCTTGTGATTCCTATGCAATTTTTACTTTGAGGAGATGAAATATGATATAAGAACACACATGGACCACTTTGAATTGATTGGTGGCCTTTGGAGTGCCTCAAGAAGCTTTGGGATTGCTCATATCACAAACCCTAGGTGCAGATGACTTAGAAACTATCCAGTGAATCAAAAATGAGATGTGAGATGATATGATTGTGTTTATGCATATGAGATGACCATAAGCCATGGTGTGAATGGGTGAGGGCAAATTTGGGGTGTTTACAGCTGCCCCTATTCAAACATGAGTTAGCTGTGCAGGATGTAAGCGACGGCTTAACAGACAAACAAGATAACTTGTGGTTGAATACCAAAGACAGTCCAAAATTTGCACTCACGGAATGAAGAAGAAAAGGGATATAGATTGTAAATGAAAAATAAAGTATATTGTAAAGTGTAGGCGACGGAGGACGACCGTCGAGCAGAGGACGACTGCTGGGTAAAGAGCAATGACGGAGACGGCCGACATGCTGGGGATAAAAAGTGAAGCTAAGACGGGGACGGCCGACTAGCTGGGGAGAGTAAGAATATGATGGGGACGGCCATCGAGATAAAAGTTGTAGCATTCTCTGGGGATTAATGAAACGTGACGGGGACGGCCATCAAGTTCATAAAGGTAACCAACGATGGGGACGGCCATCGGGCTAAAAAAGGAAAGGGGACCACGACGGGGACGGCCATCGGGTTAAAGAATAAATGAAATAAACAGTTGATGGGGTACGGCCATCAAAGGTGAAGGACGATCACCTAGCAGGGGACGGCTGCTCTGTTGGGGATAAAGGAAATATGATGGGGACGGCCATCGAAGGTGGAGGACGACCACCTGGCAGGGTACGGCTGCCGAAAATATCAACGATGGGGACGGCCATCGGATAGAAAAGGTCAACGATGGGGACGGCCATCGGACGAGCATGATGGAGGACGACCATCAAGAAGTGGAGGACGACCACTTAGCAGGGGACGGCTGCTCTCGAGGTTTGTCATGACATAGGACGAATGTCAGATAACCAAAATCAACAATGGGGACGGCCATTGGATAAAGTGATGAAGGACGATCATCAAAAGGTGGAGGTCGACCACCTAGCAGGGGACGGCTGCTAAAATCAACGATGGGGACGGCCATCGGATGAGAATGATGGAGGACGACCATCAAGAAGTGGAGGACGACCACTCAGCAGGGTACGGCTGCTCTCAAAGGTATCATAACACAGGACGAGTGTTAGATAAAAAGAAAATTTGTTGGTGATCTACTGGGGATAAAGTAAACACGGACGAGCGTTTACATCCAAAAAGGTATAAGTGTTTGGTATTGTGTATAGATTAAAGATGCGGACGAGTATCCTTAAGGCTATGATACGGACGAGTATCATGTAGAAACAAACTGACACATGTTCAGAGATGATGATACGGACGAGTATCAACTGGTTAACAAGGAACACGGACGAGTGTTGCATCTGAAAGAAACCTTCTGGGGAATAGTAGACACAGACGAGTATCTATATTCAAGAAGACATAAGTGTTTGACACAGTGTATGGATTAAAGATGCGGACGAGCATCCTTAAGACTATGATACGGACGAGTATGTAGAAACAAACATTAGACGCAATGTTCTGAGATGATGGTACGGACGAGTACCAACTGGTTAACAAAGAACAAGGACTATTGTCGAATCTGTGGGGATATGAGCGATGACGTATACAAGATACGGACGAGTATCTGTATAGGTACCATGAGTAGTGAGTATTGTATTGTATAGATGAGTGTTTATCTGCTGGGGAGAGTGACACGGACGAGTGTCAAGAGAGAAAAGTATAATATTAACAAGTATATGAGTTGATGAAAGTGTAAGTGACTGCGCTGGGGATATGACACGGACGGGTGTCAAAAAGGGTGTATATACAAGTATATGTGAGTGCAAAGAGGACCTCTTTGGCTTTCTGCTGGGATATGACACGGACGGGTGTCAGGACACATCTGCAATAAGGGTGATTTGTTTGTAAAGAGTGTTCAGGCGACTTTACTGGGGAAAGATGACACGGACGGGTGCCAAAAGGTGTATATACTGGTGTTTGTGATTTGAGAGGCAGCTGCTTTTGCTGGGACTCTGGTGGGGACTCTGGGGGAAAGTAATCTGTATTCTGATGAATGGTTACTAATCACAAGCGTTCAATTCACAACATGACTTATGATTATGCTATGTATTTGATTTTTGCCGTAATGCTCCGTATTAGACGGAATGCTACGCTCTGAGGGTATAATATGATGCGAATGCTATGATTATGCAAAGAGGCACCGATCCGGAATTCGGATCCCATTGCGGCGAAGATCTCTGGATGATCTGCTTGAAGTGAACATCCCAGCTGGGGATGAGATCATTGGTAAATCTAGTGACGTATCTGTTTGGGGATATAGGTCACTGATTGACATATCCTTATAAATGAGAAACCCAGCTGGGGTTTGTAGAAGCTTCTGTACTCTGTTGTGACTTCTCCGTGCGTTGCTCTTCTGAATAAAGGCTTGAAGCTCTGTGGGGAGATGATTCCCTGATTTCTGCATCCTGTTGAGGAAGAATGGTCGGTGCTTCAACTGGGGAATGCTGTTGGCAACTCAGCTGGGGAGAGTAATGAGAGGCAACTCGGCTGGGGAGAAAGCATCCTGAGTGTTAAGCCTGTTTGTTGATTTGGCAACTTTGCTGGGGAAGTGGGCACTCTCCCGTGCCACGTGGAAGATAGACCGAGTTGATAGTGATTTGCCCACTTGCTGAGACGTAACCTGCTTGCCCCAGGTTGCGTTCTGGATACCTGCAATCCTGCAAAGGTAAGGAAACGTACAAAAGGTCCCGAGGTATCCCTTACTGGATTCCGTCATAGGAGTTAAGTACTTTCGAGAATAATCACACTCCCTGTAAGCATGTGTTTTTTTTCTTTTATTTTTAGAGAAAGGCATCTGTACTTATGCAATTGTATTTTAGAGATATCAGACAACTCTTTGCAAAACATAAATGTAAAAACGAAACATGACCGAAAATCTGATTTTATTAATCCATGTGCCCTGAATTGGCAAGATACAGTCAAAGAAACATATCTCCTGAAATGAGGAGATTGTTACAAATTGAGAAACAAAATGCTGGCAGTGTTGACGACGCTTTGAGGGAGCTTCCTCTTCTGCTATGACTCGTATGACAATGACGTTCTTCTCGTCTTGCTTTCTGGAGAGAGTTGATTCTGATTGAAGCTTGATCCTTTGGAGCTTACCAAGTTGTAGGTGATACAGACGAATTCAGAATGCAGTCGTTCGCTTATTCCCTTATTTTGCATGGATCGCCCTTTCGGGTTTTCAATCCATCGGGATACCCATTTTTGCCTGAGCTGTCCAATGCGGCTTTTCAACTCAGCGGGTGTACATTTTTTATTCATTTTCCCTTACTTTTGCCCGAGTCTTTTATTCTGTTTTTGACTCGCCGGGATGCCCTATTTTTGCCTGGACTTACATTCTGTTTTTATGTCCAGCGGGTCATTTTATGCGAAGTATTTTTTTACTGCATCTGAATTCACAGGGGATGGGAAATCTTCACCATCCATGGTGCTGAGCATCAGTGCTCCACCAGAGAAAACTTTCTTTACAACCAATGGTCCTTCATAATTTGGAGTCCATTTGCCCCTGTGGTCTGTATGAGGAGGGAGGATTCTTTTCAGCACAAGATCTCCCACTTGGTACTCTCGGTGCCTGACTTTCTGATCGAAGGCTTTCTTCATTCTCTTCTGATATAACTGCCCATGACAGATTGCAGCCAATCTTTTCTCTTCGATCAGACTCAGTTGCTCGAATCGGGACCGAACCCATTCTGCTTCACTCAGTTTAACATCCATTAACACCCGTAACGAGGGTAGTTCAACTTCAACAGGTAGGACTGCTTCCATACCATACACAAGCTGATACGGTGTTGCCCCAGTGGACGTTCTGATTGACGTGCGGTACCCATGCAAGGCAAACGGTAGCATTTCATGCCAGTCTTTGTATGTGATTACCATCTTCTGCACAATCTTCTTGATATTCTTATTTGCCGCCTCAACAGCACCATTCATCTTTGGTCTGTAAGGAGACGAATTGTGATGTTGGATCTTGAAGTCCCGGCACAGTTCTGCCATCATCTTGTTGTTTAAGTTGGAACCATTATCAGTAATGATTCGCTCGGGCACTCCATACCGACAGATGATATCTCTTTTCAGAAATCGGGCTACCACTTGTCTTGTAACATTTGCATACGAGGCTGCTTCGACCCATTTGGTGAAATAGTCAATGGCGACCAAGATGAATCTGTGACCATTTGAAGCAGTTGGCTCAATCTTGCCAATCATATCAATGCCCCACATAGCAAAGGGCCAGGGTGAAGACATGATGTTCAAAGGATTGGGAGGTACATGCACTTTATCTGCATAGACCTGGCATTTATGGCATTTTCTAGCGTAAGCACAACAGTCTGCATCCATTGTGACCCAGTAATAACCCGATCTTAACAACTTCTTAGCCATGGCATGCCCTCCTGCGTGGGTACCAAAAGATCCTTCGTGCACTTCATGCATCAACAGATCTGCTTCTGTCTTGTCAACACATCTGAGGAGTACCATGTCAAAGTTCCTTTTGTATAAAGACCCATCAGCGTTCAGAAAGAAACTTCCAGCAAGCCTTCTCAAAGTCTTCTTATCATTGGAAGATGCCCCAGGTGGGTATGCTTGATCCTCCAAGAAGCACTTAATGTCATGGAACCAAGGCTTATCATCTTTTACAACATCCGCTGCAAATACATATGCTGGTCTATCAAGTCTAGACACTGAAATCTGGGGTACAAAGTTAGCCGTTTGAACTTTGATCATGGATGAAATGGTAGCAAGAGCGTCTGCAAACTGATTCTCGTCCCGAGGGATATACTCAAGCTTGACTGTTGTGAAGAAAGTCAATAACCTCCTTGTATAATCCCTGTAAGGTATCAGATGATCCTGGTGTGTGTACCATTTTCCGTTGGTTTGATTGACTACCAAAGCTGAATCCCCGCATACGGTCAATGTTTTGATCCTGAGGTCAATGGCTTCCTCAAGACCCATAATGCAAGCTTCGTATTCAGCTTCGTTGTTAGTGCAGTTGAAAGTGAGTTTTGCCGAGAAAGGCATGTGAACTCCTTTAGGTGTAATGAGTACTGCGCCAACACCACGGCCATTCATGTTGACAGCCCCATCAAACATCATAGTCCATTCTTCCTCCGGGTCAGGCCCTTCGGTGTGAATAGGCTCCTCGTGATCTTTTGCTTTAATGAACATGATGTCCTCATCAGGGAAGTCAAACCTCATAGGCTGGTAGTCGTCAATGGGTTGCTCAGCAAGATATTCAGATAGTACACTGCCTTTGATGGCTTTCTGAGATGTGTACTGTATGTCGTATTCTGTGAGAATCATCTGCCATCTTGCAACCCGTCCAGTAAGAGCTGGCTTCTCGAAAATGTACTTAACTGGATCCATTTTTGAGATTAATAAGGTAGTGTGGGTCAACATATACTGTCTCAGTCGGCGAGCAGCCCACGCTAAAGCACAGCAAGTTTTCTCGAGCAGTGAATAACGTTGTTCACAGTCGGTAAACTTTTTGCTTAGGTAGTATATTGCATACTCTTTTCGACCAGACTCGTCATGCTGACCTAGTACACACCCCATTGACTCTTCTAATACTGTCAAGTACATGATCAGAGGTCTTCCTTCAACTGGCGGCATAAGGATTGGAGGTTCTTGCAGATATTCCTTGATCTTGTCAAAAGCCTTCTGGCAGTCTTCGTTCCACCTGACCGTTTGTTCCTTCCTTAACAGCTTGAACAAGGGTTCACAGGTTGCCGTGAGGTGAGATATGAACCGGGAAATGTAGTTCAATCGACCTAAGAACCCTCGAACTTCTTTCTCAGTTTTCGGTGCAGGCATCTCTTGAATAGCTTTGACTTTATCTGGGTCAACCTCAATCCCCTTCTCGCTTACAATAAAGCCCAGCAGCTTACCAGATCTCACCCCGAATGTGCATTTGTTGGGGTTCAACTTTAGTTGGTACTTCCTCAGACGCTTGAACAACTTCAGCAGATTTACCAGGTGATCTTCCTCTGTAAGGGACTTGGCGATCATATCATCCACATAACATTCTATTTCCTTGTGGATCATATCATGGAATAATGTCACCATAGCCCGTTGATATGTGGCGCCAGCATTCTTCAGTCCAAATGGCATCACTTTGTAACAGAACGTGCCCCAAGGTGTGATGAATGTTGTCTTCTCCATGTCTTCAGGTGACATCTTGATCTGATTATATCCTGAAAATCCATCCATGAAGGAGAATACCGAGAACTGAGCCGTGTTATCCACCAATACATCAATGTGAGGTAATGGGAAGTCATCTTTCGGGCTGGCTCTGTTCAGATCCCGGTAGTCAACACACATTCTTACTTTGCCGTCTTTCTTAGGCACAGGTACTATGTTAGCAACCCACGGCGGATAGCTAGTTACAGCAAGGAACCCGGCGTCCCATTGCTTTTGTACCTCTTCCTTAATTTTCATAGCCATGTCTGGGCGAGTTCGGCGCAGCTTCTGTTTAACTGGTGGGCATTCTTCCCTCAAAGGCAGCTTGTGCACGACTATATCGGTGTCCAACCCTGGCATGTCTTGATACGACCAAGCAAACACATCAACATACTCTTGAAGCAGATCTATCAGTTGTCTCTTCACTGAGTCTTGCAGGCAGGCCCCGATTTTAACCTCTTTCACGTCTTCGTCTGTACCAAGATTAATCACTTCAATCTCCTCCTGGTGAGGAGTAATAACCTTTTCCTCCTGTCTTAACAACCTGGCTAGCTCTTCAGGAAGCTCATGTTCTTCATCAACCCCTTCATCAGCTTGATTGATTGGATTGTCAAAGTCATACGATGTCATAGCCGTGCTGTTGTCGGTGCAGTCTGGAAGGCACTCTCTGCAAGGGTTAAGTTCGTTCATTTTAGTGATTGATTTTAATCTTGCTTTAGAAAAAAGTGAAATGAAGTTATCATTTTGAAAACACCGCCATTTATTTTTTGTACAAAAAAGAAAAATGGCAAAACAGTGAGCATAAAAGAAAAAGACTCGTTTGCAAAAAGATGTCTGATATTTCATTAATTTGATCTTGTTTGCACAAAAGTACAGATGGCCCTGATTACAAAATGAGTCTTGTCATCTTGGGCAAGATGCAAGACTTTGATGCATGCTATAAAAATACAGGAAATAATAATTACTCTGCATGAGTAACTCTTATAATTTCCTGGGAAGACCAGTTCGAGACACTGCTCCCCGGGATCTTTGGACGAATCCAATTCTCCAGATTGCGCTCCTCTTCCAGCTCGTCTTCCAGACAGTTGATAGCATCGGGGGTAAGCATCCCCCCACTGACAAAACCAGGCTCTGCAGCAGCCTTTGCTTGATGTTGAGTTGGTTTGTAACCCAACCCAAATTTGTCCTTCTTTTCCTCCACAGCTAAAACCTTGCCCCAGCCTAGGGCAGTTCCTTCTTCAACAACCTTCCGGGCTTGTTGGTAAGATGACATGGAGATTCCAGATACAGCAGATGCTTCATTGACATTCAAGGCTTCAAAACCTTGGCTCATTGTCTCATGGATCTCTCCATCCATCTCAATGTATTTGTAGGTAGCCAGATGGCTAACGAAAATATCCTCTTCCCCACAGATTGTGACAACTTGACCTTCCCACTCAAATTTTAACTTTTGGTGAAGGGTAGACGTTATTGCGCCGGCGGCGTGAATCCAGGGTCTACCCAACAAACAGCTGTAGGCGGGCTGAATGTCCATCACATAAAAGATAGTTTTAAAGGTCTGTGGGCCAATTGTCACAGGCAGCTCAATCTCTCCCAGAACCGATCTCTTAGAACCATCAAAGGCTCTTACTACCAGGTTGCTGGGTCTCAATGCCAATCCATCATATTCTAACTTCACCAGAGCCTTCTTTGGTAAGACATTCAGGGAAGAACCTGTGTCCACCAGCACATGAGAAAGGACAGCTCCTTTGCATTCCATGGTTATGTGCAAGGCTTTGTTGTGATTGCGGCCATCCGCTGTCAAGTCAGAATTGGTAAACCCTAGCCCATTGCTAGCAGTAACGTTTCCAACCACGGTTTCCAACTGGTTGACAGTAATCTCCTCAGGCACGTAAGCTGCGTGCAGGACTTTAAGTAGTGCATTCCGATGGGCTTCGGAGCACATAAGCAGTGAGAGGATAGAGATTTTGGATGGCGTCTGGTGAAGTTGATCCACAATTTTGTAATCACTCTTTTTGATGATTCGCATAAACTCATCAACTTCCTGATCAAATGGAGTTTTCAGGGCTTCTTTGGCAACTTGGTCTTCCTGCACCGGGCCTTTTCCTTTTGCCTTGGCAGCAGCTTCTGCTTCGGCAGTAGGTCTTTGAACTTGTGAAGCAAAGAGACGTCCGCTTCGAGTGAAGCCTCCGCCTCCCCCCACATTATCTACTTGTGGTGCAGGTATTGATGTTTCAAGAGTGATTCTTTTTCCTTCGCAGTATACGTCAGAGCCATAGTGCCAAGGGATGGCCCTATTGCTTTCATATGGTACTGGTCCAGGCACCGTGACAGTGACTGGACTGATCGCTGTTGCTGAAGGGACTGTAATTGTTTGTGGATCATAAAAGATTGTAACTGGTGCTCTGGTGGGAGCAGCACCTTCTGAATGGTAGGCGGAATTATTTTCAGGATCATAGAATATGGTAACAGTAGAGACATCTTCATGATTGATTGCTGGTGTTGTAGGAGGTACTGTTGGAAGGACTGTTGTTGTTGTTGATGGAGATTCGAAATGGAATGAAGCTGAAGTTGTAGCAGGAGGAACTGTTGAAAACTGATCATTTGGAAGGATAGATGAAGTATTTGTTGATGGTGCTGATGAATTGTCGGGAACAATAGTTGCTGCAGTTGTAGGAGGGTCTGAAACCGTTGTTGATGAAGTTGTCGGATTTGTCGGAAATGATGTAGTGATCTGTAGCAAGCCACTCTGAATAAGGCTGTCAATGCCATTCCTCAGGTCTTCACACCCATTCCATGAAATATTGCAGTAGGGACACCCTAGTTCACACCCCGGAAATATTTGGTTTTCACGGAGTTGAGCTTTGATTTCCACCAATGGTGTCCGGATCTGATCCACACTAGTTATTAAATAAGACGGTTGGTCTTCTTCAATAGCATTAATTCGGGGACCACCATGGTTTGGCATTGGGTTTTTATTGACATTGGGCGGAGGTGCAAAATTCAGAGCCTTGGAGTCTACCAAGTCTTGTACCTTCATATGCAGAGCCCTGCATTTTTCTGTACTGTGACCAGGTGCGTCTGAATGAAAAGCACACCTAGCATTAGAGTCATAGTTTCTTGGTAGACTGTTGGGATCCGGAGGTGCCAACGTTCTTAGCTCAACTAGGTTGAGTTTCAGAAGTTGTGGCAGCAAGGCAGCATACGGCATTGGGATCGGGTCGATCACTCGGTTAGCTTGGGATGGCCTTTGTTGGAATGGCCTCTGTTGATTGTTGTTGTTGGAGTTGCTGTTGTTGAAGTTTCTTGGAGGATATTGATTCTGATGATATTGAGGTTGTTGTTGGAAGTTTTGTTGAGGAGGTTGATAGACTGGCTGAGGATGAGCTGGAGCAGGGATGGTGACTGCTGCTATTGACCTTTGAACATATTGGGGCCTACCCCTGTTGGTGTGAATGGCATTGGTCTCGCCAGTTCTTCTCGGGCCTGTAAAAGGCTTTCTCGTACTACTGGACGAGCTTGCACCGTTGTCTGAGATCTTTCCCATTTTTAACAGGCTTTCAATTCTCTCCCCAGCTATAACAACATCTGCGAAGCTAGTGGAAGAGAAAGCAGCCAACCTGTCAATATACGTTCCCTGGAGAGTGTTCATAAACATGTCTGCCATTTCTCTCTCAGACATTGGTGGTTGAACAGCAGCAGCAAGCTGTCTCCATCTTTGAGCATATTCTCTGAAACTCTCCCTAGATGACTGTGACATTCCCATTAGGAGGGTCCTGTTGGGTGCCATATCTAGATTATACTGATACTGTCTGATGAAGGCCTCTGCCAGGTCCTTCCAGCATCTAATTGTTGCTCTTGTCAGATGGGAATACCACTCCCTCGAAGCTCCAGTCAAGCTGTCTTCGAAGTAGAACATCCAAAGTTTCTCATCCATTGTATAGGCCTTCAGCCTTCCCAGAAATGATTGCAAATGAGTCCGGGGGCATGAAGTCCCATTATACTTTTCGAAACAAGGAGGCTTGAACTTATGGGGGATCCTGACCCCTTCTACCAAACCCATGTCCATGACGTCGAACCCCAAAGAATTTTGAGATTCTAAGGACCTCAACTTCTCAGCTATCTCTTCCAATCGTCTATCATAAGTTTCCTCTCCAGCACCCATTACTGTAAATTGGTCCTCCTGAGGATCTTCTTGAAGTACCCTGGCTGCAGTAGCTGTTCCTTGAATGTTTGCAGGAATATTAATCTCAGGATGGAGATGTGGACCAAACACAGGGGGGTTAACATGTGGTTGCACCCTTTCATTGTTACTTGTGCCAGCAGTCCCCACATGGGGCTCCTCTTGATTCCTCCCTTCTACCAAAGTTCTGAGCCTCTCCTGGCTTTGAGCTAAGTTGTTCATCACTTCCATGAATTGTGTTATCTGAGTTCTCATCTCCAGCCTTTCGTTGGCCATCTGGTTTCTGACCTCTGTAAGGTCCTGCTGCATCTGATCCATCTGGATTCCCGGAAGGTTGTTTCTAGTTGGGTACCTGTGTGGCCTGTTGAGGGGAAATACCCGGCGGCGAGCAATAATTCCTGAATATCACAACAGAGGTTAGCAACAACAAAACAAAAACCTACAAAACAAACAAAGAGGTTAGCATGCAATGCAGTTATGCTTATTTGCCCTCAAGGTATCCGGTTTGGTCTTCAGTTTTGACCCTTCCAGACCCTTGAAGATGCTGCCGTTGAAGTTGCTTTTGAAGTAACCCAGATGGAAACTAACACAAATGTATTACAAAGGTGAAATAAATACAACTTGTTCATTTTACAACACAAGCCCTCAAAGGGGTCAAAATACATCACAAAAAAGCAAAAGTACATGGAATAGGGATAACAACAAGCAAATGATCAAACTCCAAGGCCAAACTCATCCTCACGAACTTCCTTAAGAAGTGCTTCGGTCACAGGATCAGCCGGATGCTTCGTAAGATTTCTGATGAGAAGGTTTCTTGCTGCAACAGCTGCAGTCAACTTCTTGTTCTGACTTTGGTCCTTAGACCTCTTCACTCCTGCTTTGATTTTTAGCTTTGAAATTTCCCTCTGGGCTGCTGCCAGGGCTTCTTCCATCTGTTCCATCTTGTCTTGAACTCTCTTGTCTTCTAGAGTACGGGCCTCAGTGATCCTGACCCACCGGGCTTGACTCTCCTTCAGGTACAAGTCTGTTCTTGCTCTCTGGAACTGGGCTTCTTTACAAGCATTCTTCAGAATCTGTTCACCAGCTTTAGACTTGTTGATATAATCTCCAGACTTCTCAATTTTAGTCAAGTGTTCCACTCTTAACTTCTCCAATCTCTCAATCTCCCTCACACCTTCACTCCTTTCCCGGAGGGTCTTCTGCAAGGCCTGGGTTAGCTTCTCATTTCTTTCCTTCAAGCTCTCAAACTCCTCCAAACTGATGGTGGCAGGGGGTGGTGCTGAAGATGACTCAGGCATGTCTTCTATGGTAAAGGGCATTCCAGAGAATTGGGCCCTAGCATGGGACCACTCATAATATTGTGCTGATGCCACATTATTGCACTTCCCCAGAATGGTGATTCCCTTGGTTTGAACATTATCCCAGGCCCAGGCAGCCTGCCTAACAACAGTCAAACTAATCTTGTTCTCACAGTAGAGGGTCTCAACCAAGTCTCGCTCCCTGGGAGTATGGACCAGTGCATAGCCTAATTGCCTCCTGAACAGCAGAGGGTTGTAGTTGATACTTCCCTTGACCCCTATTAAAGGCACATTGGGAAAGTGCCCACAGCTTGTAATGATATCTCTGCCCTTGGTGCTTTGAGTACACCATCTGATGTCTGCTGAAGTGAGAGTAGTGAGCCTCTTAGCCCAGTTGCTTTGCTGATGAGGATTTAGGAATGCATCTGTCCTGGGTAGATGCTTGAGAAGCCAAGCATGGAATAATGGAGCACAACACCTCACTAGCCTGCCTCTCTGCTTCTCATTCCTCTGATGCACTGAGTAATAGAGATCACCTAACAAAGTTGGCACTGGGTTCTTCAGGATGAACAAATGGATTGCATTCTTGCTAATGAATCGAGGCTCATCTGCAAACAATACAATTCCATATACACTTAAGGCCAACAGAGCACAAACAGCTTTCCACTCCCTCAGGGAGGCCTTCAGACTAGCTTGAGAAATTAGGAAGTCCAGATGAAAACCAGGGATCCCAGCCTTAGAGGCCATGTGCTGCTCAATCAAAGCAGGTTCCAGGTGCAGAGCTTTTGCTACCTCTCCATTGCTTGGGAAAGCCATTTCAGGGCTGAAAGGGATTTCCCTCTTGATAGGCAAACCAACCAAAGATGAGTATTCTTCTAAAAGAGGCCCCAACTGAAAGTCTTGAAAGGTGAAGCATCTCAATGGGGGGTCATAAAACTGAATGCAGGTGTGGATCAAACTCCTCTGAGATGGGTCCAGATCCATGACCAAGTCAAGTATATCCCCATAATGCTCCCTGAACAAAGTTATGTGCTCTGGAGTGATCAGGGTTTGGATCCTCCTGATATCTGATAAGTCTGGTTGGAAGAAATGATAGGTGATGTTGCTTTTCTTTGGAGCCATGATGCTGAAGACTGAGTAGAGTGCTGATGAAGATGCTGAGGAGTGGGCCACTGACTGGCTAGTGCAAGTAACTAAAGTATATGGCTGATAAGCTGAAGCAAGTGCTGGTGGAGATAGGTCAGTAATGCAGATGGGGTCAAAACCAAAACCAGATGAAAATGGATACCCTGAAACACAAATAAGCAAATGTTAATATGATGCAATGAGTATGTATGCAAATGATATGCAAGGGTTTGTGACTGAGCTGGATCTGATCAAAATGCCCTGATATAGGTCCAAGTGTGTTCAAGAATTCCAGATGGAGGTCTAAAAATCCAGTAACCAGGGTGGGGGACTCAAATAAAGAGCCACAAGTCCAGGGTTTTAGAATCACAAGAACTATCCAACATGGAGCATTCTTAACAAAGTCAAAGTGACAGGGTATTCTGAGGTCAAGGTACCTGCAAACCTGTAAACAGCCCAACCCCTTCACAGGTGGTGATCTAGAACAAGGATCCTCAGACTTGGATCAGTTATGAGAAGTGTAAACACTTCTAACCCGGAGGTACAGTGTTTACAATAACCATAACAAATCCTCCTCTAATTCACCTCAGTTTCCGAAGGTCAATACTAAAAGGTCATCCAGACTTAGCAGGCTTCCCAGATAGCCCTAGCATTGCAGGAAATCTGCAACACAGAGTTCTCAAGAAGAAACCCATATCTGAACCGTGTTTCATATTCCCGCACCAGACCGAGATGGAATGGGAAAGAATATGATTCACTCTAGCCTAGGTGTCACTCAGGTCCCAGGTATAGGACCTTAACTCTCAATGAATCACCCACCCACCAAAACAAAGACCAAATCCAGCCAGCAACAATGACAGTATGATATATAAATGCAGTAAAGAAAGCAGTAAAGTAACTGTACATAAAGCAATAAACAAAAATAAATACAAGCACAAACAGGCACATAACACCCCAGTAAACACAAATCAATCAAGCGCTAGGAGGAACCCACAAAAAGAACCAGAAGCCCTGGTTGCAGTATAAGTGTCCCCAGCAGAGTCGCCAAGCTGTCGCTCCCGACAAATGAAAATGGATCCAGATGAAGGTACAGACGCGAACGATCGGCGAAGGGAACAGTGAGAACACACAGCCGTGAACTCACTGGAGAATGAATAGAGTCGCCAGCTAGGCATTTTTATCCCGGAGGAAAGGCAATGCTGCATAAACCTAGAAAAGATGGATAAGACGGTTTGCGAACCAGAGAGACTGAGAAAGGGGGTTGGTTACAACCTGGGAAGGTATTAGCACCCAGATTGTCCGTCGTACTCGACGGGATCCACGCTTAAAAGATTTGTGTTTTAAAGGGGTAGTGTCGGTGCAATTTGTGTGCAAAAGGGCTGGAAAACAATATGTACAGGTGTCAGTGTAAAGGAAGTGAAATGTATAATGATGTGTCAGTGTAAGAACAGGAGTGAAATGCTCAAGATCATGAGGCTAAAGAATGAAGCTGAAAAGAGGGGGAATGTACAGAGACTTTTGTTCGATAACTGTTAAGTTATGCCTACGTATCCTCTCGTGCAATGAGGAAGTCAGAACACCGTAGTTCGACCCAAAGAGACTGAAAGATGAATTGACTTGTGAACTGCTTGCTTGCCTATGCTCAAGTGTATGACCTGTCTGGCTCAGGTGCTAACTGTCTTGCATTAGACGGAAGAAGCAAGTTCTCGATTGTGAGTGAAGATGATGAGAAAAGAATCCCGAAGGAGACGATTATTGTTTGTTTTTGTGTTTTCAGTCTTTTATTGCTTTTGAAAGTTTGTCATAAGATAATGAGCTTAAGCCTAAATCAATGGATTTAGTAAACTCATCACATCTTCCCTCTGATTAGGGGTAATGAGAATACTTTAAGTGTGAAGTCAGATTCTCACACTTAATCACCTTTGATGCAGGATTAAGATCATTAACCTACTTGTGATTATTTAGATGTTTTTGTGATTTTGTTTAGTGTTGAGTAATGAGGTTAAGCCATAATCATGGATTAAACAGACTCATTACACCATCCTAAAAGAAGGATGATAGATGAGAATGTTTAAGCTGAGGAAAACTCCTCAACTTAATCCATGATTAGGGATTAAACTCATGACAAAACAAGCCTTTGATTAAGTGGATTTTATTTAATGGTATGATGATGAAGTGAGTTTTATTGTTTGTAAGACAACTTGAGGGGGACTTGTCCATTAACACTAGGGTTAGTTCTTCTTAACCACTTAAGGAAGAATTAGAACCCTAATGCAAGGCCCAAGTTACAAGTGTGATGTCTTGATACTTATTAAATGAATTGATTAAGAGATTTAAACACCTTAAAGATTCAAGACTTAGGATTAAAGTTATACACTCCATCCTAAGAGAAGGATGCAGGCATAAGCTTAATCACAAAGTCTTAAAGCCTTTAGGGTTTAGTCTCTGATTATGAGGTGAGAAGAGAAGACTCAAAGAGAGACACAAAGGTAAAACTAAGAGGGGAGACTAATCAAAACCCTAATCATTGTCATGTTTGGTTGTTCCTAAGGTTTGTGAGGTTTACAAGAGAAGAATCTTCAATGGAACCAACAGGAAGCAGATGAAAGGATCAAGAGAAGCAAAGTAACTTGCTTCATTCAAGAAGTCAAGTCACTTGAAGAAAGAAAGTGGGAGGAAGAAGAATGAGCAAGCTCAAACTCAAACACAAATAGAAATGCAGCAATGGATGCAAGAGAGATGAAAAGAAAAGGTATGAGAAGTGAAGGCAAATTCACTTCTCAAGTTTACTTACCACCTGAAATGTTAGAAAGGAATGCAATGCAATGCTAAATGAAATGAAATGACATGATGCTAGACCAAACCAGAAGCATGTTGATGATGATAATGATGTTATGAGGTGCTGCAAACATGAGGCAAGGCATGGAGATGTTCATACAAGATTATGGATGCACATGATGCAAGTTAAGGAGCATGAACAAGCATGAAATGTTATGAAGCATACAAGACAAATGACATGGCAAATATGTAATGCAATGATCAAACATGCTTCCTACATGTCTTAAGATGTCAAATGGATCACAAGAATGCACAAAATGCAAAGACAAGTCATGTTATGCAAAGAAATGCAAGAAGGATGCAAATGGAAGCCCAAATTAGGGTTCATGGATCAAACATCAAACAAAAGTCCAAAACAGAAACAAAACCCTAAGATAAAAATGGAAAATGGCACTCAAAGAAACCCTAATCCTATGCTAAACCAAGGTTCAAAGGGGAGGTTCCAACTCTTAACCAAACTCAAGATATGAATTTTCTAAGTTATTAGGGTTTTTTAGGGTTCTTAACAAAAGAAATGCCAAACAATTAGAAAATGAGGAAACAAGTCATGGCCATTTTATCCTTGAAAATACATGCTAAACATAACACAATGCAAGAAGAATCAATGTCTCAACCTTCTCCAATAGGCAGAAATGAATTTTTGAACTTATGATCAAAATAATGCACAAAATATGATTTAATTCAATGAAAAATTCTTAAAGTGCATCAAGATCAAAAAAGAAATTTGGTTTGAAGGTTGGACAATGTTTCTAAATGTCTTAGAACATTTCATGAATTTTTTTGTAATTTTTAAATACCTAAAAGTATTTTTAATCAATTAATTCCCATTAATCAATTAAAAATAATCTTTTAAATATTTAAAAATACTTTTTTAATGATAAAAAATAAAATAAAAATATTTTTGTGTTCTGAAAAATAATGAAAATCTTGACAAAAATTTCCATAATTTTTAAACATTTTTTGCTATTTTAAATAAATTAAACAAATTAAATAGAAAGAAAATGAAATAAAACAAAATAAAAGAGAAAGTAATCTGATCCAATGATCCAGATTCAAAGTTGAAATGAAAAGGTTGACTGGCGCGCTAATGAATGGCCTAGATTTCACTTCAGCTAATTTTTGATTTACGAATTAATTAATCCAGATTAAAGAAAGTCAACTGGGATTAGGGCATAATGGGATGATCCTGGGCGTCCAAACACGCGCGAGTCAACACATCCAAGGGACCAAATTCAAACTTCATTAAACACAGGGATTAAACCCTAATCATTTTCAGGTGGCCGGAGAAGACCTCCGGTCGTCTTCTCCGGTGGGAACCCCACCTGAAAACTTCTAAAATCCCCAAAACGCAACTAAAATGAAATCTAAACAAACAGAAATCCTTCCCATACTCCACTGAACCAAAACCCCAAGCTAAAACTCATTTATATTCCCTCAATCACATGAATCGAAACAAAACATTTTTAGGGCACGCGAGTTTCAGATACAAATTAAATGCTCAAAACAAAGCCATTTCAAAAACTAAAGACATCAGGATGATCAGGACAACACAAAGAACAAGTTTGTAACAAGAAAAATGATTTCTGGAAAAATAATTTTCAAGCTACCTGAGATTTGAAGCTTTCAGTTTGAAGACTTTCTGGTCACTTCCTTCAGTGCAAACTCCTCCACTTGGTCCCCAGAAGATGTTTGAATGCTCAAAAGGAGTTTAAGTTGGCTGGTTGATGAGTTTCGAAAGCTCCTGCTCAAGCTTGATCAGAAATGGCAATGGTGTTTCTGGAGGTTTCAGGTCATGGTGATGGGTTCTATGTGATCCTGAGGATGAATGGAGAAGGTCTAGAGTGTTTGTTTGTGTGTTTGTGAGCTAGGATGAGAGTTTCGAATGAAACTGCAGAGTGAGGTGAGGAATGGCAATGGAGTGTCCAGGCTGTTTCAGGCTTGGTTCTTGGTTGCTGGGTGGTCTATGGAGCAAGGTGAGATGATTGGTGAAGATGGTTTTTGTGTTTGTATGCTGTGTAGAGAAATTCGAAGGCTTGTGCAATGTGGGATGATTTTGTGAATGTTGTGAATGAGTGAGCTTCAGCCTTGCCTTCTCATATCTTTGGCTTGCCAAGGGATATTGTATTATAATCCTATAGGTCAGATGATGTGACCTGGCCTATAGTGATTGGTAAGTTTACTTTTGCTCAAAATCCACTTTATGTGTAAGAGAGGTATGGTGAAGTGCTAGGCAAGGACATGGGCTGGTTCTGGCGCAGCAAAGTGAAGGGAAAGGCTAGGCTTGGTCCAGCATTCAAGGCAGCAAGTTGGTGAAACATGATCATGAGTTTTGCAACTTGGTTACCTTTTGGTTCATATGGAAAAAATCTTGTTGCATAAGCCATGAAACATGAGGCACCTTGGTTCAAATCTGACTTTTAGAAGTCACATGATCATGTTAAGTGCATTAGAAGCCCATATGGTGACTGAATTGGCCTTGAAAGGAGAATTTGCAATTTTTGCCTTTGGTGCATAACTTGAAAATCAATGATTTTTGCTAACTTTGCCACACCATAACTTTTGATCCAAAAAGAATTTGATCATGTTCTTGTACTTTTTGAAAAGGGAAAGATGAGATCTACAACTTTCATGACCAAAGTTTTTCCATTTGAAGCCTTTTTGAATCATGAATCAAGGCTTGAAAAATGACCTAAAATGATGCATTCTTGAAAAGTCAACTATGCCCAAAAAGTCAACATTTGCAAAAACCCTAAATTCTTGATTTCTATGAACTTCAACCTTCTTCCATGATCAAATAAAGATCATATACACTCAAAATGATGAAGATCACCCATTGGTTGGGTCATTGGGGGCCTCAGATGCCCTGATTTTGCACTGACTTGTCTGAAAAGTCAACCCTTGATCAGATGACTTCCCCATGGAATTTCTTCATGAAAATTGATATGCATACTCCCTATACCATATAGAGATCAATGGAAACAAGAATGACCAAAAAATTTGGAGTTATGGCCTCTGAAACCAAAACCCTAATTTTCAGTCAACTGTGCAGTTCATCCTGGCTCTGCATCCACTCAAACCCTAGTTCTTGTGATTCCTCTGCAATTTTGACTTTGAGGAGATGAAATATGATATAAGAACACACATGGACCACTTTGAATTGATTGGTGGCCTTTGGAGTGCCTCAAGAAGCTTTGGGATTGCTCATATCACAAACCCTAGGTGCAGATGACTTAGAAACTATCCAGTGAATCAAAAATGAGATGTGAGATGATATGATTGTGTTTATGCATATGAGATGACCATAAGCCATGGTGTGAATGGGTGAGGGCAAATTTGGGGTGTTTACACTTATCTTCCATTGATCGAGTTCGCGTATAATAACAGTTACCATTCTAGTATCGGAATGGCACCTTTTGAGGTGTTGTATGGTCGGAGGTGTAGGACTCCGATGTGTTGGTATGAATCTAGTGAGAGTGTGGGGCTTGGACCTGAGATAGTTCGAGAGACTACCAAGAAGGTGAAGTTGATTCGAGAGAAGATGAATACTTCTCAAATTCGACAGAAAAGTTATCACGATAAGTGTAACACCCCCTTTCTATACCCCCAAATAATCAATTAATCATTTAGGCACAAATTAAAAATTCAATCAGAGTATAATTAAAACATAGTATAAAAGAGGCATGTCACATTATATATGAAATTAAAACATCCAACACCTCATCATTTAACGATATGCAACAATGGGGTAACTTGCAACAGAGGGATTTAATCCTTACACCCATACCTCAACATTAAAATAACAACGGAAACTAAACATTAATCAACATCAAACATATATACTTATATATATCATCAAGTTTGATCCACCACATAAATCATGTTTACATAAGCATTCATCACCAAGATACATATACAAACGCATCACAAAAAGGAATCAAGCCAACCCTAGCTCCCCGGTGCTACATATTAGAGTCGACCGACCAAAAGAATGAAGACACGCTTCACAAAAAGACCTCCAGCAAACCTACTATGCAATGCCTCATAGAGCCTCATAAAATAGCAGAAGGGTGAGAAATATTATCATAATAACAATGCATATAATTATATATCTTAACATAAAAATACACATATACATATTCTCACCACAATTCATCACACATCATACATATACATCACAATGTATATATACAAACCAAGCATATTCATCATGCACAATTTCACCATTTCACATCATTCTACATAAACATATACATTCATGTTTATTCACCAATTTCTATCATTCCGCATAAACATACATTATTCATGTTTATTCACCAATTTTCAATTATAGATGATAAATGCAAATCATAGAGACCGACTCACGACTCTATGCAAATGTAATGCGGTACCTACTCAATCATCTCAAGTTCACTCAGGAACTCATTGGAACCATCGCTCGTTACCTAAAGTAACTCCCCGTCGGGCATACAATGTTCACCCATTGCTCACACCCCACATGGGCACACAAAGTTTATGGATTTCTCACACCCCACACGGGCACACAATCCGATTGCTTACACCCCACACGGGCACACAATCCGATTTCTTACACCCCACAAGGGCACACAATCTGATTGCTTACACCCCACACGGGCACACAATCATTCGTGATTATATCACCCATTTCTCACACCCCACATGGGCGCACAATGTTTATGGATTGCTCACACCCACATGGGCACACAATCTGATTGCTCACACCCCACACGGGCACACAATCATTCATGATTAAATCAACCATTGCTCACACCCCACATGGGCACACAATGTTTATGGATTGTTCACACCCCACACGGGCACACAATCATGTTGTAATCATCGCTCACACCCCACATGGGCACACAATGTTACAACAGATTCACATAGAATCCCACAGTATAAGAATGTATACATTATGCTTCATATGCAAAATGACCCACAACATTCTTGAAAATGCATACATATTCACAGTATAACTATGCATTCATCTCATACAATCACAAACAAATTATACATATTCGCATCAATTACGCCAAATGGCAACGAACTCTTTCACTATCAACATGCATTCATATTTACTTCACGAAATGCATTTATTTGCCAAACGACCACTATACCACAATCAACCCCACAATTCCTTAACTAACATAATTCGTTTTATCGGAGAAGTCGGGTAAAAGTCGGCTAAAAATTACATCTTTTAACATCATTAGTTTCTACATGTTTTTAGCTTTGAATCGATATGTGGAATGTTTAAAATAGATACTCGGATCAAAAGTATGAATTAAAACACAAAATTCCAACTTCCAGGTCTCGCTGAGCGAAAATGTTTCTAGATAACTCGTTGAGCGAGGAATCGCTTGCTGAGCGAACACTGCGATTTCAGCAGCAGCTCAGTCGCGCAACAGTCATACCAAAAGGGTTCCAAACCCCACCAAACCTCAACAAACATGATCATTAACATGTATTAACTATCATACTTCGATTATTTCAAGTTTCAACCGATTAATCTACCAATTTCTTAGATTTTCATCAAAAACCCTAAAACCTCATATTCTCTAAACTTCTCCAAAAGAAAAACCCAATCAATCTAACACATACATAATCATACACAATGATAAGATAACAATATTTCACACCCTTACCCGATTGTTTCGATTCCTAGGAGCTATCTTGAAGAATTTCCTAGCTTTCCCTGTTTTCCTTCTCTTTTCTCTTCTTCTCCTTTTCTTTCCTTTCTATTTCTTTCTATCTCTCTTTTTCTTCTCTTTCTACTCTTATATCTTTCTATCTATTTCTATTTCTATTTTTCTACCAAATATCATTTTTCTCACAAAATATAATTCTACATAATTTCTAACTTATTAATTAGCAAATGTCTAAAATACCCTCCAATCTAATTTTACTCGAAAATTCTCAAAAGGGTAAAATAATATAACACATCAACATATCACATAAACACACCAATTTCATAATTAAAACAATTATCACTCAATTTGAATAAAAGACTCAACAAAAATGGGAAATAATCGAATCGGGGCGTTACAACTCTTCCCCAATTTAGAAATTTTTGTCCTAAAAAATATTACCTAATTCAAACAACTCTGGATATGGCTCTCGTATCCCACTCTCTAATTCCCAAGTCATATTGCCTTCTGAAGCGCCTCCCCACGCTGCTTTCATAAGCGCAATATCCTTGCCTCTTAGCTTCTTGACTACACGTTCCAAAATCCTAATCGTTAAAGCTTCCACCGTAAGGTTATCTCTCACTTCAACCTCGTTCATAGGAATAACATGTGACGGATCCGGAACATACTTCCGAAGTTGCAAAATATGGAACACATCATGCAAATTCGAAAGATTCGGAGGCAACGCCACACGGTTAGCCACAACACCAACACGTGCAGTAATCTGATACGGTCCAATAAAACCAGAAGTCAACTTCTTCAACTTCAAAGCACGACCCACACCCATAACCGATGTAACTCTCAAAAACACATGGTCGCCTTCCTAAAACTCAAGATCTTTCCTTCTCTTGTCATGATAGCTCTTTTGTCTAATTTGAGAAGCTCTCATCTTCTCCCGATTAAACTTCACCTTCTCTATCGTTTTTTGTACCATCTCCGGTTCAATTACCGTTCTCTCACCAGTTTCATGCAAACACAAAGGTGTTCGACATCTCTGACCATACAAAGCCTCAAATAGTTCCATACTTATACTTGAATGAAAAATCTTATTGTAGGTGAACTCAATCAACGCTAAATAACTATCCCAAGCACCACCTTACTCTAGCACACAAGCACGCAATAAATCCTCTAACGATTGAATTGTCCTCTCGGTTTGACCATCCGTTTGTAACACCCCCTTTCTATACCCCCAAATAATCAATTAATCATTTAGGCACAACTTAAAAATTCCATCAGAGTATAATTAAAACATAGTATAAAAGAGGCATGCCACATTATACATGAAATTAAAACATACAACACCTGCTCATTTAACGATATGCCACAATGGGGTAACTTGCAACAGAGGGATTTAATCATTACACCCATACCTAAACATTAAAATAACAGCGGAAACTAAACATTAATCAACATCAAACATATATACTTATATATATCATCAAGTTTGATCCACCACATAATTCATGTTTACATAAGCATTCATCACCAAGATACACATAATAATGCATCACAAAAAGGCATCAAGCCAGCCCTAGCTACCTGGTGCTACATATCAGAGCCGATCGACCAAAAGAATGAAGACACGCTTCACAAAAGACCTCCAACAAACCTACTCTGCAATGCCTCATAGAGCATCATAAAATAGTAGAAGGGTGAGAAATATTATCATAATAACAATGCATATAATTATATATCTTAACATAAAAATACACATATACATATTCTCACCATAATTCATCACTCATCATACATATACATCACAATGTATATATACAAACCAAGCATATTCATCATGCACAATTTCACCATTTCACATCATTCTACATAAACATATACATTCATGTTTATTCACCAATTTCTATCACTCCGCAAAAACATACATTATTCATATTTATTCACCAATTTTCAATTATAGATGATAAATGCAAATCATAGAGACCGACTCACGAGTCTATGAAAATGCAATGCGGTACCTACTCAATCATCTCAAGTTCACTCAGGAACTCATTGGAAACATCGCTCGTTACCTAAAGTAACTCCCTGTCGGGCATACAATATTCACCCATTGCTCACACCCCACATGGGCACACAATGTTTATGGATTTCTCACACCCTACACGGGCACACAATCCGATTTCTCACACCCCACACGGGTACACAATCATTTGTGATTAAATCACCCATTGCTCACATCCCACATGGGCACACAATGTTTAAGGATTGCTCACACCTCACATAGACACACAATCCGTTTGCTCACACCCCACACGAGCACACAATCATTCGTGATTAAATCACCCATTGCTCACACCCCACATGGGCACACAATGTTTATGGATTACTCACACCCCACATGGGCACACAATCATGTTGTAATCATCGCTCACACCCCACATGGGCACACGATGTTACAACGGATTCACATAGAATCCCACAATATAAGAATGCGTACATTATGCTTCACATGCAAAATGACCCACAACATTCTTGAAAATGCATACATATTCACCATATAACTATGCATTCATCTCATACAATCACAAACAAACTATACACATTCGCATCAATTACGCCAAACGGCAACAAATTCTTTCACTATCAACATGCATTCATATTCACTTCACGAAATGCATTTATTTTCCAAACGGCCACTATACCATAATCAATCCCACAATTCCTTAACTAACATAATTTCGTTTTATCAGAAAAGTCGGGTAAAATTCGGCTAAAAATTACATCTTTTAGCATCATTAGTTTCTACATGTTTTAAGCTTCGAATTGATATGTGGAACGTTTAAAACAGATACTCGGATCAAAAGTTATGAATTAAAACACAAAATTCCATCTTCCAAGTCTCGCTAAGCGAAAATGTTTCTGGATAACTCGCTGAGCAAATACTGCGATTTCAGTAGCAACTCAGTCGCGCAACAGTCATACCAAAAGGGTTCCAAACCCCACAAAACCTCAACAAACATGATCATTAACATGTATTAACTATCATACTTCAATTATAGCAAGTTTCAACCGATTAATCTACCAATTTCTTAGATTTTCATCAAAAACCCTAAAACCTCATATTCTCTAAACTTCTCCAAAACAAAAACCCAATCAATCTAACACATACATAATCATACACAATGATAAGATAACAATATTTCACACCCTTACCTGATTGTTTCGATTCCTATGAGCTATCTAGAAGAATTTCCAAGCTTTCCCTCTTTTCCTTCTCTTTTCTCTTATTCTCCTTTTCATTTCTTTCCTTTCTATTTCATTATATCTCTCTTTTTCTTTTCTTTCTACTCTTATATCTTTCTATCTATTTATATTTGTATTTTTCTACCAAATATCATTTTTCTCACAAAATATAATTCTACATAATTTCTAACTTAACATTAATTAGCAAATGTCTAAAATACCCTCCAATCTAATTTTACCCGAAAATTCTCAAAAGGGTAAAATAATATAACACATTAACATATCACATAAACACACCAATTTCATAATTAAAAAAATTATCACTCAATTTAAATAAAAGAATCAACAAAAATGGGAAATAATCGAATTGGGGCGTTACAATAAGCGAAGGAAGGATTTAGAATTCCAAGCTAGTGATCACGTGTTCTTAAGAGTTACGCCTGTGACAGGTGTTGGGCGAGCGTTGAAGTCTAAGAAGCTTACTCCCCCTTTTATTGGTCCGTATCAGATTTCAGATAGAGTTGGGAATGTTGCTTATAGAGTGGCTTTACCGCCAAATTTGTCGAATTTACATGATGTGTTCCACGTGTCGAAATTCTGGAAGTATATTTCAGATCCTTCTCATGTGATTAGCATGGATGATGTGCAAGTACAGGATAATCTCACTGTGGAGACAATGCCGATAAAAATTGAGGGTCGTGAAATGAAGACTTTAAGAGGCAAAAAGATTGCTTTGGTGAAAGTTGTTTGGTTGGGCGCTGCCGGGGAAAGTATAACTTGGGAGTTGGAAAGTAAGATGCAGGAATCATATCCTGAGTTATTTGAGCAAGGTAATATTTTCGAGGATGAAAATGTTCTAAGTGAGGGAGAGTTGTAACGCCCGTATTTAGTTAATTAATTTAATTAAATATTGGCGCATAATTTCCCGATGAATTGTTGTTAGGTTGGTTTTTTTTTGTGTCGTTCGTGTTGTCGAGTTGTTTAAGTTGGTTTTACGTTGTGGGTTAAGTTGTGTTTGGGTTGTTTAAGTTGATTAAGTCAGATTAGTTAAGTCGAATAAATAAATAAAGTGTTAATTAGATAATATTAAGTTGGGCTTAGTTTTGTAGTGTGAGAGTAGTAAAGTTGGGGTGCTATTTTAGGCCCATTTGTAATTTAGTTGATTAGTGATAATTAGTAAAATTAGACAAAAAGATCTAATTAGGGAGTAATCTGAATTTTGAAAGAGGAAGAACAAGTCTTAGAGGGATATCAAAAAAAAGCTAGGTTGAGGATTTTCGTGGAGATTTTTACGGAGAATTCAAGTTGCCTTCTGTAATACCTCAAAATTTTCCCTCTCATTTCCTCAACATTTTGCATAGAATTTAGCATAAAAAAATTCATGAAGTAATCAAAAACATTGCATCATGTGTATCATAGTTGAGGCATAGGCATGTGATCATTGAATGGAGCAATTGAAGGCTATACAAAGGCAACCAAGGATCCAAAAAGCTTCTCAACCTTGTGAAAATGGTTCACAACATCCCACAAATCCTCACTTGAAGCCACAAGTCATGAAAATATTTGAATTGATCAAAGGAGGCAAGCAGTGTAACATCTCCTGATGAAAAGGGGGCAAAATTAGGGTTTCATTTCGACTGGGCTTCTCAATGAAATTTTGATCCAAAGTAGATTCAATTTTCTTATATATGATGTCAAGTTCCTAGGTTTCAAATTTCATCCATCGAAACATTTTGGAAGAGGTTCAATTGGCCAGATGACTGAAAATCTGGGAATTGGGGAAAAGTCAACCATGCTGAGAAAAAAGTCAACTCCTGACTTTTTGAGATCAAAATCATGAAATTAGGGTTACAAGGATCCTATGGTTCAAATTTGATCAAGAAATGATGGAGGAATCAAGAGTAATCAAGAAAACCAAAACTTACCATTTTTGGAAAATTAGGGTTTCCAAAAATGGCAAGTTTTGGCCATTTTTGCAGCAACTTCAAGAGAGGCCTTCTCCCAAAATATGAGGGCTATCAAAATTCTACCTTGAGCCAATTAAAGAGGGCATCTTAAGCTTCAAATCCATAGGTATAACTCATTCATAGCATCAAAATTGAGAGAGTTATGATCTTGCAAAGTTTGAACAAATCAAGGCAAACCAGGGCAAAACCAAGGCATGCCTTGCATCCTGCGCGTGTGCCAGGCAAGGAATTCCATCAAACAGGTGGTGGGTCATAATGCAAGCTATTTTTCTCCATTTTAAAGGCTTCAAATGAAATTTCTTTGAACTACAAAGTTGTTTATTGCCATGTTTCCAACAACTTTAATGTTCAAAGATTTTCCATTTGATCAAGGGATTGAGAGTTATGGGGGGTCAAAGTAGGGTTCTCATCCTAATCCACCATAGGCACAAATTGCCAAGGCATGATAAAATCCGTGCAGGCCAATAATTCAGTCATGTTTCATCATGTTCAATGTCACATTTGAGTGACTTAGAGGTTTCATTTGCATTTGGTGTGAACTTCAATCTTATTCTACAAAGAATTCACTTCAGATTGAGCACAAGATTGTCATCATTTGATGCCTTGATGAGGAAGAAACATCTCTTGGAACATCATAATATGAAATATGATTCCTTGCATGATAAGTTACTGAATCATGGGTGAAATTCAAGTCAGTCAAGCATCTAGGCATCATTCAGCTTGCTATGATCACAAGTTCTTCACATTTAGAGTGCATCATCCCATGGGGGCATGATCACATCACATGCCATGCACCTCTTTTGAAATTCAAGCCAAGTGAAGATTTCAAACATTGCACTGCATGCTGCAACCTTGATTCAATCAGCTTCATACTGCATCACATTGCATTAAGCCTCACCATAACAAGCATGAGCTTCATTATACATGATTAAATCCAGCCAGCTTCAACTCGAGCTCCAACAAACTCCACTCACCATAACTGATTCTCAAACTAACTTGACTCAGTTAACGCAAGTTCCAATTGTTCACTGAGCTGGTTAAGATCCTTAACTCTTGCTATATAAGGAATTAACCATAGCTGCATTGAACACACTTCATTTTTCTACTGAAAATCACATCAAATCCACAGAATTCTCTCTGAAACTTATTCTACATCTTGCTTCGAGGAAGCTTCACATTCATCCATTTTGATCCTTTCTTCTTCAATTCATCGTCATCAGCATTTCACACACAATATCCATGGATTGCACATCTTGATTCATCCAGGATCATAACTACATATTCCTGAGGTTCAGCTGCATTTTGAATCGAATCCCCTCAAGCTTCATCAATTCAATCCCAACTTCATCAAACCATCATCAACATCATGTTCATCACTGGTTTCATGGATCAAAGAGCTTGAATACATCAAGATCACATCTCTGCATATTCTCTGCACCAGATCCAATTTAGCAAGATTCTACTCCCTTAGAGTGTTTATTTCACTCTAACAACATTCAAGATCAAGAAAAGGATCAATTCGAGCCTCATCTCTGGATTTCTTCAACTAAAAAGCAACTCTGCAATTCAGGTTCTCTCTGAAATTTCATGTGCATATTTTGCTTCTATTTTGATGGATTTGTTTGCTTTGAAGCTCAATAGGAGCATGTCAACCCCTGGCTAGTTGATTGGCTTCATAGAATTATAGATTCAGTTTTAGGTTGAACTTTGTTTGCCTTCGATTTGGTGATTTTATGAGTGGTAAATGGAATGTGAGGATAGATTGCTGATCACGAAAGTGAGGCGAGTCCATTGATGGTTTTAGATTGCATTTCCATGGAAGTTTGAGGCAAACCCTAGCCAGGGGTCACCGGAGAAGACGACCGAAAACGTCCTCCGGTGACCTGAACAATGCCCTAGATTATTTCCAAGTTTAAAACGTGTCCATTGGATCAGCTCCATCCTAGGGTCATGATTTAGCCAACAAATAAATGATTCACATGAGACTCACATGACTATTTTTGTGAAGAAATTCTCAGCTTCCTTTTCACACCCCCAACTTAGGTAGTTAAGGCCCAGATCAGTTGTTTTTGTTGAGTTTAGCACCCCCTAGGCCCAATCACTTGTTCAGTCCTACTTCAATTTTTATTTCTTTTTTCATCTTTTATTCATTTTTCGTTTTTGATTTTTAAAAATACCAAAACCTCATTAAAAATTCCAAATTAATTCATGTGAGACCCTTACATTTTTTCCTAATTTTCCATCATTTTTGTTCATATTTTTCTTTTATTTTTTAATCAGAATTAATTTCCCAATGAATTAATTTCCTTTTTTCTCATTTCTGACCAATCTTTTTTGTCTATTTTCTTTCTTCGAAACCTCAAAATCTAAATGAATTATTATTTTTGCATTAGTCAGAGGACTCATTGAAATTATCCAACATATTTTTGTTTTGATTTTTAGATCACTGTAAGTCATGATTTGGTCCCATTCTTTCACACATATGCTCATAAACCCTAATCCACTTCCACACTTCATTTGAACACTCAAAAATGAGAATTTTTGTGATATTTTTTGTATGCAAGTCACCCTCTGAATTTGGTATTCAAGTGTCAATTTTCATAATTTTTCATAACCATTTAGTATTTTTCCAAGTTGCTTGGTTCACAAGTCACATTTTTGTTCATTTTTTCCACCTCCTTTGGTCCCATTAGCATAAGGCATTCATGCCTTTACTTTGAGGTCCTAATTTTGAGTCTCTTAGATCCTATAGGATGTCTTTAAGTGTTAAGTACAATCCTTGGGTCTTCACCTTTGATTTTTAGGTTTGCCTTGAGTCTTAAGTCACATATGTCCCATATTAACCTAATCTCACTTCTCCTTCCATCTTAAACACCTCAAATTCAATTTGCACATAAGAAAACTTCATTTTATCTTTTTTTGGTGTCTTATAAGTGTTTTGTGATCATCCATACTTGTTCATCTCATTCTAGAACCTTTTGCTTCTTTTTGAACTTCACTTGTCATCTAAAGGACCTTAAAAACCCTAATTTGGACACCTTGCCTTAGGATGCCTCTTACCACATCATTTGTAAATATTTTCCGAATCTAATTTCCATTTTAATTTGTTGTCAAGCCTCTGGTTTTTGTATGGAAAAGTCAAGTCCCTTTGGTCACTTTTGAATTTTCTTCTAAATCATTGTTTCATCTTTTGAACCATGTTTCTATATGCATTCTCTCACCTTTCAATCTCATATTTGAATACCTTTAACTTGAATACATTCTTTCTCATTTGATCTATTCATTTTCTTCACTTCCATATAGTGTTAAGTTCTGGGTTTTTCATTTACCTTTGATTTTAGGAGATTTTGGTTTAATAAACACTTAAGTTTTCCTTTTAACTTCATCCTTAGGGTTTAGTAGTACCTTAGGACATAGTTTGACTTTAATTCAATTAATCCCTTTAGATACTTTTTAAATGATTTAGCTACTGACTTTTGAAGTGTGTTACCTTATAGGATACTTTAGACTTAGGTATTAGCCTTAGAAGTTCACTAACATCTTTCTTAAGCTAGTATGAGTTCTTACTTAAAGTTTGCCATATTAAATTGTTCAAATTAATTCATCATGCTAACATTTGTCTTGTAGGAGGGGAATATGAGGTAATCATTCTTCATTCTTTTCTTATGCATTTTAATTGTGTTTGCCTTATCATTTGGTGCTTTGTTCATAGGCTCCCCTTTGTTCTTTAGATTCAACTTAACTTCCTTAGGAAGTAAGTTGAATTCTAACTTGCTTTTCTTTTCCTTAGGTTTAGATTACCTCACAAACCATAGGATCACCTTTTGTACATAATAAGATAACTTAGGGTTGTGTCTTAGTCCCCCTTTAGCTTTGACCTTTTGTCTCTTGAGTCTTCTTCTCTCATCTTCAAACAAAATAAAAAACACTTAATAAATGCATGAAAGAATCTCTTGTGTATAGCCTTATTCCATGGGGCACTTACATTCATTCCATCTTGGAATAGTGTAGGCTTGTCTAGCATGATATACAAGTCTTATCAAGAGGTTATTTCACAAAGAAAATCTAAAAGATACTTCTTCACAAAAGCTACAAAAACATGTAATAAGTTCAACAAGCTAGTGAGCTTAGACCCTGATCCTTGGAAACAAGTCTTGGATAAATTCTCCTTGCTTGGTGTGGTTGTTCTACTATTCCATCTTGGAATGTAGTAGCAAGTACACATTCAATGGAAAAGAGTTTGAATTCACTTCTTTGTGCCAAATTCATACAAAACTCTTAAAAAGCAAACAACAAACAATAAGCGACTTTCCTGCGGGAACTTCTTTTCTCACCTCAGTGATTCTCAACACGAACTTGCAACGACTTGTCTCGCATGCAAGATGGTAAACGCACTCGTACCAGATGAGCCTACAACACCTGAGCATAGACATACACAGTTCTAGCCATAAAAAAACACAAACTAATAGTTCCCGCCTTAGTTAGGCGAGCTACGTCGACTCTGATCCTCATTTTCCCGATGAGATACGTAGGCAGCGGGGTAGGGCCCGTTCGAGCACATTCTTTATTTTCCCTACATTTTCTCCCTTCTTTCCTTTCTCCAGTTCCTTTCTCAGTTCCATTCCCATTCCAGTAGCATTTTTATTCAGCAACACTTTATTTCTCACCCTTTGAAACAAAATAAGCAAGCGTGGATCCCGTCGGGTACGACCGACGGTCTGAGGTGCTAATACCTTCCCAGGTCGTAACCGACTCCCAAACCCAGATCTTTGGTTCACAGGACCTTGTCCTTTCCTTCTTCCTCAGGTTTGTGCAGCATTACCTTTCCCGTTCCTTCGGGATAAAAATGTCTGGCTGGAGACTCTACCTTTTCCGCGCCACTTTCACGTTTGTACTAGGATGAAAATCCTGGGAGTGACACCTTCAATCCAAGGTAAGGGTGGGGTTCAAATTCTATAACCGGGACTAGATAATTTGTATGTAGGTTGGGTTTTTGTATGATTTTCGTTGCTGCGTTTTGTATGAATTGTTATGTCGATTTTCGTGCTGATATATTGATGACGTGAAAATACATCGTTTATTTGACTTTATTAATGCATATTTTGTACTCGTTTTGATTTTCATTTGCATCATATTATGTTGGTATTCTGTTTATTTTGTTTATTTCAGGTATTCAACCATTTAAGAGTCGAATGTGAAGAAAGGAAGCAAATCAGGCGAGAAATTGAATAATTTGCACACAAGGAGTAGTCTGGCGAAAATGGCCATAACTTTTGAACCGTAAATCGAAACGACGCCCCGTTCGAAGCGCTGGAAAGCTAACGGAAAGATCTACATTTTTGGAAAAGTTAAGAAGGTTGTCACGGTCGTGATGGACCTGTTACGACCGTGACAAAACAAAAGTGCAGAAAAAATAATAATATACGTAAAGTGGAAATCCATGCACATCACGACCGTCATGGGATGGCCACGACCGTGACACGCCTTTTAAAGGTCTTACGATCGTTACATGGGCGTCACGACCGTGACGCGCTAAATATGAGGAAATATGCCCGTTACACCAATGTTACGACCGTGACAAGCTTATTTAATTTATTTTAATATATATATATGAAGACGTGCAAATGAAAGTGAAGGAGTCTTCACTGACTCCGTATATCTCTCAACCTCAACAACCCAGTCTCCTGTATTTTCTCAACAAATGAAGTGTTGAAGCCCATGATCTTGAATCCCAACTGACAACCTCACTTCTATAAATACCATAGACTTAGAAGAAAAGGGGGGGTGGTTCTTTGAGCCGGTTATTGCCGTGCGAAAGCTCTGCCCATTTTACAAACCATTTCCCAGCTTTTGTTTTCCTGCTGTTTCTGTTTAATTCCCAATTACCCTTTAATAACAATTTCCAACATTAGGAAATTGTTATGTTAATTAGATTTATTTTTAGCCTCAGACTTTGCTTTTAGTTTCGATTCCGAAGCTCCAACCTTGCCGACTTGTGGAAGAGGGAGCTCGAGGAATTAATTGTTATTCAGGTTTTAATTACATTTAATTTAAGTAATATTTTGTTTATGTTAAATTCTCGTTATTTAATTATTGTGAATGCCATAATGTTTTTAAATCATAATTTCTGCTTGTCTGATTTAATAGATATGTCTAGCTAATTATTTAGAGTCCGGCGTATGAGGTCCGTCGTCACCGAAGGGACTCCGTAGAAATTATTAGGTGCGAAATTATGATTGTATGCCTGTTTTGGTTTTAATTTCCAAGTTGAATTTAAATATCTTTGTCACGAGAGTGAGAGGGTATTTAACATGGTTTTGCCACGAGAGTGGGAAATTAACTACGGTTAGAGCCGGCACAGCGAGAGCGTGGGGATCGAACCAGATAGTGGAAATTAGGCAACTTATCTAAAAACAACGAGAGCGCTTTAGAGACGTTTAGGATATTATTAGATTTCAAAACACGTTTCTTAGTTACCAGGCGAGCGAGAGCAAAATCTTGGGATTAGGAAGTGTGGCTTTAGTTAAGACCGCGAGAGCGTGAGGCGGAGTCTTTAAGCTGATATATTCTACGGAACTAGCTATAGTCGTAATTAGTACCGAATTCTATAAAGTCCCTTAGGGGCGCAAAATCTATATCCCGGCCTCGTTTTATTCTTATTTTCTTTCTTAGATTTATTTTAGTTTCATTTCTAGTTTCCCTTAAACCATAAAAATATCATTAGCCTTAGCTTTACAACGCAACGATAGAAAACGATAGGTTGACATTGGTCTATATGGGTTCGATATCTTTATTACTACGCGATAGGCTGTGCACTTGCAGTTAGAAACCGTTAGACGTATAGTTTACCGCGATCAAGTTTTTGGCGCCGTTGCCGGGGACCAAAAGTCAATATTGTTACTCCGTTGTTGCACCGTATAGACTAAGGCATTTTCTTTCTTATTTCTTTAACTATGTTCCACCCAAATTCTTTCTACAATCCCCATTCCTAGTATTTCGAGGAATCTCAAGGATACCATAATCCCAACTTCGAAATACATATGGAAAATTTCAATCCTTCGTCCACCCATTCTCACCCAAATAACTTCTATAACTATGAATTCCAAAATTTTGAGGAGCCACACCCTAATTCTTTCTACAATTACCAACAGCAGGACTCCCAATACCTTGAGGAATCGCACCCAAATCTTTCCGATGATTACCATTCCCAATATTTCGAGGAACCCCAAGAGTCGTACAATTCCAATCTCGAAATACTAATGGAAGATTTCCACACGACGCTATCTCATTTCCGCCCAAATTACCATTCTCAATATTTTGAAGAACCGCAAGAATTCGTTCAGTCCAACCTCGAAACATTTATGGAGGATTTCATTGAAACATCGACCAATGCTAGAATAAAATCTATGATGGAGCACTTTGTGGACGCACAAACTATCCAGAATGAAGAACTTAAAAGACAACATATCGATAATCATGAAACCCTTAGGCGGCTGAACATGATGATCGAGTCCCTCGTGATTCACACTGATGCATTGGAGACCCAAACCTTGCTGCTTGCACTGACACCTATAGGTCCCTCCCTTGAGGAGAATGCTTATGTTATAACAACCAGCAGTGAAAACCAAATTGAAAATCCTGAGGAGAGTGATAATGAGGCTGATGAGAATTATGGTGAGAAAAGAGTTGAGATTGAGACAAATTCACCAACGCCATCTACAAACGAGGTTGTAAAAGAGGTAGAGAATGAAGCACAAATTGTTGATGTTCCTCCATATACCCCACCACATCCTTTCCCGTGCCAGTTTCCAGACTCCAAAACGTATGTGCATGTAAGGAGAATTATCCACGCACCTTTGTCTGAGGTCTTGCATAAAAAGAGAAAATTTCAAGACCAAACTAAGGAAGTCATTAGTGCTAAGAGGGTAAGGTTAGACTTTAAGGTGATGAATGAAATAACTAAGCCTAAACTTGAAAAGCTAATACCTAGCATAGATCCAGAACCACCACCACAAGCTCAAAATAATGAACTACCCCACAGAAGGAAGAAAAGGAAAGGTGAGGGATATGTGAGATGGCTTGATAAGTGGAAATGGAAACCGAAGAGTAACGCTCATAACCGTCAAGCTATCGACGTTAAACAAAACTCTGTGGGGTGGCAACCCACGAGTTTTAATTTAATGTTTTTTTCTTTTATTGTTTTTGTTTGCAGAAAATAAAGAAATGTATCGTTTGTCGCGTCTCAGCTACTTTTAGGCGAAAGATCTCTAGATGGCATTCCCTTTTGATGAGTTGGTGCCCACGCACATTCCTACGAATGTAGCTGCTGGTGGTGACACCGATGATGAGCACTTCCTTCGGAAATAGGCAATATGATGAGCGGCTTCAGGAAAGTGAAGTTTCAGCAGATTCAGATATCTCGTAGTACAAGATGCCGGAGAAGATGTGATCAGCAAAGACAGGGACAACAAGGAAGAATCAGAGCGAATTTGGCCGTGGTAGCAAACAAAGGCATCTATACAGGTTCTATCTTTCCTTTTCCACTTTTTATCAAAACATTGAGGACAATGTTTGGTTTAAGTGTGGGGGAGGAACTTTACCGTTTTCATTTTACTGTCTTCTAGCATATTCACTATTTTTGTTTATTGCATGATGTTTTTCAGTTGTTATCAAATCTCCCCGAAATTTTAAAATCTTTCCATATATTTTCTTTTTTTTGAGGCATGGCACACACTCTGGAAGTATATGGGTTGTCGCTTTAGGCTTGTTAGAGAAACTTGGGTACATTTCAATAACACGGATACTGTTTTGACACCTTAAACCCCCTCGTTATGTAATATCGATTTGAGTAGACATTATGCCGAAACCGTAGTCTCCAAGATTTCGAAAGTAGCTTCTAAGTAGTTTTTATTAGCAGTCGGCACCATCCTATGAACAAACTAAGTAAGTAACCAATGCAAATATGTGTATGATCTCTAAACATGAAAAATGATTGAATTAGAAAAGAAAATGATAGGATAAGTTCCTTTTAAGTTAGATGGCCCTTACCCGACCATTTAGCCTAACGGAGAGGACTCTTTAAATTCGATGGATTAAGAAAAAGAAAAGAAATGAAAAAGAATGAAAAGACGAGATCATTAGACACTAACAGGTTAACTTACCATGTACGGGCAAGGATAACGGGCTTAATGTGATTGCGCTCGAACGAAAAGGAGTGAAAGAGAGCAAGAGACTTAGGTTGAGTTATAATGGCATGATTCGAATTGGTCTGCATAATGATGGAGTTTTTGAAAATTGTGTCATTACGGTATCCTTGGTCTATATTTGTCCAAATTGATTTGACATAGCCTAGTAGCCGCATACGATTAGAGTTCAGTGTGTTTGTGTTTCAAATTGCGCTTACCTTGATTTTTGTTCAGTTGGTTTATTGCTTGAGGACAAGCAAAGGTTTAAGTGTGGGAGAGTTTGATGACGTGAAAATACATCGTTTATTTGACTTTATTAATGCATATTTTGTACTCGTTTTGATTTTCATTTGCATCATATTATGTTGGTATTCTGTTTATTTTGTTTATTTCAGGTATTCAACCATTTAAGAGTCGTATGCGAAGAAAGGAAGCAAATCAGGCGAGAAATGAAATAATTTGCACACAAGGAGTAGTCTGACGAAAATGGCCATAACTTTTGAACCGTAAATCGAAACGACGCCCCGTTCGAAGTGCTGAAAAGCTAACGGAAAGATCTACATTTTTGGAAAAGTTAAGAAGGTTGTCACGGTCGTGATGGACCTGTTACGACCGTGAAAAAACAAAAGTGCAGAAAAAATAATAATAGACGTAAAGTGGAAATCCATGCACATCACGACCGTCATGGGATGGCCACGACCGTGACACGCCTTTTAAAGGTCTTACGATCGTTACATGGGTGTCACGACCGTGACGCGCTAAATATGAGGAAATCTGCCCATTACACCAATGTTACGACCGTGACAAGCTTATTTAACTTATTTTAATATATATATATGAAGACGTGCAAATGAAAGTGAAGGAGTCTTCACTGACTCCGTATATCTCTCAACCTTAACAACCCAGTCTCCTGTATTTTCTCAACAAATGAAGTGTTGAAGCCCACAATCTTGAATCCCAACTGACAACCTCACTTCTATAAATACCAGAGACTTAGAAGAAAAGGGGGGGTGGTTCTTTGAGTCGGTTATTGCCGTGCGAAAGCTCTGCCCATTTTACAAACCATTTCCCAGCTTTTGTTTTCCTGCTGTTTCTGTTTAATTCCCAATTACCCTTTAATAACAATTTCCAACATTAGGAAATTGTTATGTTAATTAGATTTATTTTTAGCCTCAGACTTTGCTTTTAGTTTCGATTCTGAAGCTCCAACCTTGCTGACTTGTGGAAGAGGGAGCTCGAGGAATTAATTGTTATTCAGGTTTTAATTACATTTAATTTAAGTAATATTTTGTTTATGTTAAATTCTCGTTATTTAATTATTGTGAATGCCATAATGTTTTTAAATCATAATTTCTGCTTGTCTAATTTAATAGATATGTCTAGCTAATTATTTAGAGTCCGGCGTATGAGGTCCGTCGTCACCGACGGGACTCCGTAGAAATTATTAGGTGCGAAATTATGATTGTATGCCTGTTTTGGTTTTAATTTCCAAGTTGAATTTAAATATCTTCGTCACGAGAGTGAGAGGGTATTTAACATGGTTTTACCACGAGAGTGGGAAATTAACTAAGGTTAGAGCCGGCACAGCGAGAGCGTGGGGATCAAACCAGATAGTGGAAATTAGGCAACTTATCTAAAAACAGGGAGAGCGCTTTAGAGACGTTTAGGATATTATTAGCTTTCAAAACACGTTTCTTAGTTACTGGGCGAGCGAGAGCAAAATCTTGGGATTAGGAAGTTTGGCTTTAGTTAAGACCGCAAGAGCGTGAGGCAGAGTCTTTAAGCTGATATATTCTACGGAACTAGCTATAGTCGTAATTAGTACCGAATTCTATAAAGTCCCTTAGGGGCGCGGAATCCATATCCCGACCTCGTTTTATTCTTATTTTCTTTCTTAGATTTATTTTAGTTTCAGTTCTAGTTTCCCTTAAACCATAAAAATATCATTAGCCTTAGCTTTACAACGCAACGATAGAAAACGATAGGTTGACATTGGTCTCTGTGGGTTCGATATCTTTATTACTACGCGATAGGCTGTGCACTTGCAGTTAGAAACCGTTAGACGTATAGTTTACCACGATCATATATCATGAAGTATTATGTTGTTCTTGTTGAAATTGTTGCTATATAAGTTATGTTATTATTGAAAATCGTTGTTGTTTCTGTTGTAGTATGTGTTGTTAGACTGGTTGATGCAGAGTACTCGTGTAGAAAAGGAGATAGGACTCGTAAAATCAGTCATAGAGATTATTAGATGAATAGATACAAAAGTTTTTTAGTGTAATATCGAGGTAGAAACCCAATTAAGCTTGAATGGAGTGATGAAATTGTGAAATTCGTAGCAGAGGTGGAATTGTAGGCTTTCTGGTGGTTTGCATAATAGATCTTTCATTACGCGTAACACACAAGGGCATTAAGCGTAACATACCCCAGTACGCAGGAATTACGCATATGGGTTTTGACATTACGCGTAACATGATGGGCAATACGCGTATGGGCAGAGTGGGTGCAGAAAAATGTAGTTTTTGGCGATTCGTCTTGTTTTCGCATCTGTTTCGAGTTGGATTGATTCTAGACTTTAAGTAAAGATAAAATAAGTTAATTTTAGTTGGAATGAGGATTAGAAATAATTAATTTAGTAAACCAATCGACTAAGTCGTAAATTATCGTTTTCTATGTTGAACTTGTATTAAGTTGTATGAAGTTGTGTTCTCCCGATCATGGGGAAATTATTAAGTTACAGGTCTTTCGACCAATGTTGATTCAAGTTGTTGTGTTGTTAAGCTGTTAATTCATGTTGTTGTTCTATGCCATTCATAGTTGCATACATTTGCATATTTTAAGTTGGAGCGAATGCTCGATTCAAGTCGGCCTGGATTGACAAATAAGTTGTTGATGCCTCGATAAACTGACAAGATTTCAAGTTGGGAGTTTACTCCAAATGTCACCACATGCATATATAAGTTGAGTTTCATTCAAGTTTCATTTTATTTATGTCGTTATCGGTTGTTGGTTATAAATTGTAAGTTGATGTTGCTTGTTGTGTGAAGTGGTGTGATTATATGATTTTATTGCTTACTGTAGCGGTAAAATCGTGAGTGTAAGCTATTGATTAACTTAACTCGATTAACACAGAGTCGCCACCGCGCTTTTCTTTATTTCCGAATGGAAAAAGGTAAAAGAACGAATAAAAACCTAGGATTCTAAAAGCAAAGGCTAAAAGAAATAAACAGAGATTGGGTAAGGGGATTGGTTATGAACCGGGAAGGTTTTAGGCACCCGACTCATCCGTGGTACTCCACGGGAGCCCTTTGAAATACTTATTGCTTTTGGTCTGAAATTGGTTTGTTTGAAATGATGGAAGAGATGAGAAGAAGAATATTTTTTAATGATTTTGTGTTTGATAAGGTTTTAAAGCCTTATGCCTACGTACCCACAAAGTGCAATGCGAGATCAAAACCTCGTAGTTCGTGGTACAAAGTTTGAAAAGAATAAGTGGGTTGAGTTGATTTTAAGATGTAAAGATAAGTCGTCATCCCTTAGCGAATAATTCCGCTAAAAGGGATGAATCATATCTAAACATGTGGAAAAGAAGAAAGGTGCACAAAGCACAAAAACAATTGAATGGATTTGTATTTTTTAAAGTATGTACAAAAATGGTTTTAATATATTTATATGAATTAATATTTGGTTAAGAAAATAAAAGGAAAAGGTTAAAAAATCGCTTGACCGAAATCAAGGTTTGTTTATGAAAATGTTTGAAGTTTAGAAAACAAGAAAGTTTTGAAATAGGAAGAAGTTTTGAAAATTTAAGAATGGGGAGGAGATGAAGAGATTAGTCCTAATGCTTGAATTAAAAGATAAAGAAAGAAGTTACCAAACTATAATGCGCACAATTCTTCAAAGATCGGAATTTCCTCTTCAAAGGTTAATGAAGTAACTTGAGGTCGAGGTTTCTAATCCATTCCAACTTGAGCAAAGGGAGATCCTAGGAGTCTAAGTCCATTCTCCAAAAGCAAAGGGATAGTAACCTTAGTCCACAATTATAAGTCACAAGTTTTTTTAAGAGTTTAATCCTTTATTAAGTATTTTGATGTCCAAATGGACAAAATAAAAACAAGCACAATATGAATATAAACAAGCACAATATGAATATAAACAATGATATATGATATAATATGGCAAAATATAATAAGGAGATAAGGGAGCAAGAGATTAAAATAAAAGGATAAGGTGCGAGAGATTAAATTTAAACAAATATATTCACATTATTATATTATATACAATATAAGGTGGTATGATGAACTTAATCAAGCACAACCACAACAATGAAAATAAAATGAGGCAACCGGATCCAAATGAATCTTTAATCGAATCGGGACAACTTTAGGTCTATGTTAAGCAATCGCCGAGTAATTTACGAAGTAATTACCCTACAAATGAGGCCGGCCACCACTAATTAAAGTGGAAAATATTCGTGTTAATACATGTTAGAGAAACGATATAATGAATCGTTCTCCGAAAACATGCCACACTAAAAGAAAAAGGAAGGTCTAATCTTAATCGAGATTATCGTTGAGTTTTCTCGAAAAGCAACCTATCACGATCTCAAAGTATGGAGAATGATCTAAATGATCATTCATCCATAGATTTGAAATAATGAAGGTTAAACTTAATCGGAAATCAACAATCCCGAATCGGAAGATTGTCATCGACCAAAATTGAAAAGAGATGAAGCATAATGGATCCAAAATAGATCCAATAAAAGAATAGAAAATATTTTTTAAATCATTTTTCTAAACTCTTTTTAAAAAAACTTTCTCTAAATTGTTTTTACTAAAAAATATTTCCTCTAATTCTTTTTCTAAATATTTTTCCAAAATCCCTTTAAAACATTTTTTAAAATCTTTTTCTAAAACATTTTTCAAAATATAGTTTCTAAACAAAATTCTTATTATCAAAATCATTTTAAAAGAAAATCAAAGAACCAATTTAAGAAAAATAAAATAAAAAGAAAAAAGAAAGGGAGTGGGAAAGGAGAATCCGCGGGTGGATTAGTAGCACAATATGGCCTTAGGCCCAAACCTCCATCTCATATTTTTACACAAAAAAAAAAAAAATTAAATATAACAAAAAAAAAGAAAGAAATCAGCAAGAACGAGGAAAAGTTCCTCTTCTTCTCCGCGGATGCTAGGGTGAAACAGGGCAATGGTGAAAAACGGCAACCGACAACAAATTCGCGGCGGCACAGGAAAAATCAAACAACACAAGCACTGAACAAGATCTCACATCCTCACCTTCTCAAGACAAAACCAAACAGAGCTCCTTCTCTCTTCTCTCAAGCAAGCTCTCGGATCTCTCTCTCTCAATCGCAAATTCTCACTTCTTCTCTCTTCTCGTTCTCTTTTCAAATCGGATTTGATTAGGTTTTGAAAGCAATTTGGAAATAGAGGGTTTCGGATTGGGGAATTAGTTTGGCAGAGGTTTTCTGGCTTTTGAAGCTTGATATTTGGGAGAGAAGAAGCTTGTATTTATAGTGAGTGAGATGAATCTGAATGCTAGCTCACGGGATTATGCGTCTGCTGCGTTTTATTTCCTTTTGATTGCGTTTTAGATGGTGAGAAAATCGTGTGCTAGCTGAGTTCAATTTTTTGCGTTTTGAATGTTTTGTGTCTGCGTTTTAATTGTTGTGCAGTAAGTGTGATGTATGCGTGCCGTGCGGCTAGCGTGCGACGAAGCTTGGCTTGAATTGGTGAAGTCGTTGCTTAGCCGAATGCATTTACGGCTTGGGCCTGGAGTTTGTGATGTAAAAGGGCTTGTTGTTGTCACGCGCGGAAACTGGCTTTGGCAGCTAGCTTGTGAAGCAAAGTGTTTTGAGGCTGAATCTTGCGCTGGGGCTTGAAGTTTGTAGCCGGTGAATTCAACTGCGGCGGGAATTGATGCTTTGAGCTGGCTTTGTATTGCTGTTGCTTGTGAGGATGTTTCGGCAAATTGGCTAGTGCAGGCTGTTGTTGTTGGCTTATGCGTACGGAAGGGCAGCTGGGAAGTGCTTATGCCGCTGCTTTGGCTTGTGTAATTGGGATACGGAAGCTTGACGATGTGCTTTAGGGATGTGGGCCAAACATGGGCTTAGGAGAAGATTATTGTGAAAAGGAGACAAATAAAAAAAATGACTTAAGCATGTTTGATTTAACTAAATTTTTATTTATTACTAATTGGACTTTAAGATATAAAACATAGTTTAAAAAAACAATTTGGTATTTATTTAATGAAAATTGGAAGAAATAAAAGAAAATGTGGTCATGAAAAAAAAATAATGAAATGGATTATTAATAATATTCGGGAAAATGGTTATGGATAAAAAAAAAAGGAAATTGAAATATCAAAAATAAAAAAGAAATAATCTGGAAACTGGATTTGGTGGATAACTGGAAGTGGTTATTTGAAAAAGGGAATCGAAGAGTTTAGAATTTGGACCTTTTTGTGGATAATAGAAAAAAAATGGATAATCAGGTAATTTGGATAAGATGGTGTAATCAAGAAGTGAATAATGGATGGAATTTTGGTTTTCAAGCCCACAACAAATCTCGATTTTTTTACAAGCCTCTGAACATAGCCAACACAGACCCACTGAATAGCCCAAATAACTCGCAACTTGCCAACTGTCATCTGAAAACTGTCTTATTCATGCTCTGATGATTTGAATCCATACTGAGGAAAATAAATCCTCAGATGAATCACTGGTTAACTGATGAACAAATCACTGTCACACAACCCAACTTGTACTTGGAAAACGCATTGCCTGATGAATGAATTACTGGCACACACAACTGACAGTCAACACAATCTTTTGATAGTTTGACCAATATTAGGTCAAACGTCCATTTGAATCGAATCGTGATTGGACAAATGCATCTGAATGAAATTACTATCTCATCTTCGCAAACCTGCAACACCAAGAAGAAGAAGAACACTGCAACATGTTTTTTTGTATTTTGGTTAGAAGTCAGTAAATATAAACAAATATAAAACAGTAAAAATAATGGTGATCCCCTGCGAAGCATAGACCCACATCTGAGGAGAAACTCGAAACCTGTGCGATCTTGTTTGTATGCAAAAATGCAGATGATATGCGAAACAAATCTTAGGGCAAAAATTAGGGTGTTACAGCTGCCCCTATTTAAGTTTCTTCAATCCGAAGATATGAAGATTGACATCTTCGTCTCTACAAGATGGGAGAGACTTAAATATAGAATACCCAATTTTTGTCCTAAGAGAACAAATGATATGATATGAATATGATATGCAAACCCAAGATCTCTGTGGGGAGAATAATGACCACCAGAGAAAAGCAAAAACTTGGGGACACAGAAGAAAATCCCGCTGGGGAAACAACAGACAACCAAAGAGTTACCAAGAAAATAAATCACTGGATAACAGACTCCACTTGGGAAAAGATATGAAATAATCAAGAAACAAAATTCAACCAGGGAAATATAAACACCCTGCCAGGAATATCAATCAAACACCGTATTTGAATCCAAGAAATGGAGAAATACTGTGCTGAAAAAGAAATCATCAACTACCTATTTACTGGGTAGGAAATATAACAGACTCGACTATCGATTTACTGGATAGGAGTGAAATACGGAGGGATAACTTCAACTACCTTTTTACTGGGCAACAAAATCTCAACTACCTGATTTACTGGGTAGAGAATAAACGGGACTCGACTATCGATTTACTGGATAGGAGCAAAATACGGAGGAATAACCTCAATTACCTTTTACTGGGTAAGGAATAATGAACTCGACTATCGATTTACTGGATAGGAGTATGATCAACTACCTGATTTACTGGGTAGGAACTCAATCAAAGAGAAACAACTTCTATTACCTTTTTATTGGGTAAGAAGAAGAAATATCGGCTACCAGATTTACTGGGTAGGAAATCAATCAAGCTACCTTTTTACTGGGTAAGATGGAAATATCTGATTCTGTTAACTTTTTACTAGGTAAGAGGAAAATAACTTGACTACCGGATTTACTGGGTAGAACAATTCTCAACTACCTGATTTACTGGGTAGGAGCTTAAGCATAGGACAAAGTATATTACCTTTTCACTGGGTAAGAGGCAGAAATCTCGACTACCGAATTTACTGGGTAGGAGCACAAGTAAAAGAACTTGATCAAATTAGTAATATCACCCACTATCGATTACTGATAGCTCAATTCCAAAGTAACAATACTCAAGCTGGAGAAAATATTGCCCACTATCAAATAATGACAGCTTAATTCCAAAGCAAATATATCCACAAAAGGGGGACCAAAGTTCAATCCAAGAACAAATTGGAGAGAAACGGTCAAATAAGACTCATCCCGAGGAGGAAATATCTCAACTGGGGAAAATCCATCCAGATAATAAACTGGGGAGGAAACTGAATCAACATCATCCACGAGAAACAAGCTCAGTGGGGAACTTAGAAAGGATTAACTCTTTCTGCTTAATGGTCGACACTCTAAACTTGAGAGGAAAGCGACACACACACTCTATGGGGAAAGTCCACACCAAAGAGCAGAGAACAATGATAAACGCAAGAATGCAAGCAAACAATGCTATGCTTATGCGTATGAATATGCTTATGAATATGCTGACAAAACAGACATAAAGATAAGAAACAGGTGACATAAACACCACAACAACCGGATACTCGGCTAATCCCAAGGCAACAGTGCAGGGAAACATGCTGGAGATTCAACTCGAAATCTGCAGGGGAATATCGTAAGCCATCAAAGGAATAAAATCCTACTACAAGGCTTAAATCATGATGAAACAACATCTGCTATGAATATCATCCTGCTGAGGAAAGGTAATAATCTGCTGAGGATGGAAATATTCTTGATAAAAAAATCAAACTTCACAAAGAATAACTGTCATACAACTCCTGCTCCGCTTGGGGATAGAGTGACAGACTTGCTAAAAATCACATAGGAATCTGCTGGAAATCAACACATGCAGACCTACTGGGGATCCATATAAGGATATCAGAAGTTAACATCATAGCCAAAACACAGTTACGAGGGATTTTAAATCAATACCCACCATAGGGCAAGAGAAAACCTCTAAACTGACTGCTATATCAATACTTCTATATGCAAATAATCAAGCTGAGGAACATGAGCTCAGCTGGGGATTCCCAATACTTCTCAATTCAAAGATAATATGCTGAGGAAGAGATCAAAACTCAGCTTAGGGACTCTGAACATCCCTTCCAACAACTCTTCTGTGGAATACATACAATCTCCATTCAACATCACGGTTGGGAACAAAACATCATTAACATCAATTGATCAAGACTATCCAGGAACTTCGCATGAACACAACCGAATCAAACCCTGCTTTGGGAGAGACGAGTTACACACATCCAGACTTTACCATTCTTGGAATCACTATTGACATCCTTTATTTGTTCAGATATCAAAAGAAAAATGTTTTTAAAATCTTCAAAGATTAAATTTATTAAATTTGTTTCAAAAATCATCATCAACAATAAATTGAAATTTTGTAAACAGAAACAATATAAAGAATTGCAAACAATTGGATAAAAGCTCAAATTCATTGATAGAATGGTAGTCAGCAAATGGCATGACTCCATGGATCATTACAAGTTTGAAAAATGGTAAATACATGGAAAAGGGCTACATTGAGATACAATGATCACTATTCTCCCTGTCAACTTTGAACTCCACTGTGTCCGAAACTTCAGTCAAGGATGAGTGAATACGAATCTTTGATGAATAATTCTTCTGAGGGATAGAATCTGAAATCCTCGATTGCTACAAGCGATTCAGTCTGTCGACACAGTTACTTGCCATGATCCCTAACTTTTGCCTAGATTGCCCTTTTGGGTTTTCAATCTACTGGGATAATTATTTCTGTTGTTGTCTCTAATTTTTTCCTGGACCGCCCTTTCGGGTTTTCAATCCACCGAGACGCTCATTTTTGCCTAAGCCGCCCTTTTGGGTTTTCAACTTAGCGAGCTGTTCTTTTATTTTTTTAGGCGAAGTATTTCTTGACTGCATCCGCATTCACAGGGCGAGTGATCTCCTCACCATCCATAGTTGCAAGAATTAATGAACCGCCAGAGAAGGCTTTCTTAACAACATATGGTCCATCATAGTTCGGAGTCCACTTGCCCCGAGAATCTTTAAGGAAAGACTGAATCTTTTTGAGCACGAGGTCGCCTTCTCTGAATACACGAGGTTTGACCTTCTTATTAAAAGCTTTCTTCATTCTTTGCTGATACAACCGACCATGACACAAAGCTTTAATTCTCTTTTCTTCAATCAAATTCAACTGGTCAAATCTACTCTGACACCATTCAGCCTCAGTCAACTTGGCTTCCATCAGAACTCTCATCGATGGGATCTCAACTTCCACGGGGAGCACTGCTTCCATACCATAAACAAGTGAGAAAGGGGTTGCCCCTGTTGAAGTACGGACAAATGTACGATACCCATGCAAAGCAAAAGGGAGCATCTCATGCCAGTCCTTGTATGTCACAACCATCTTCTGAATGATCTTCTTAATGTTCTTATTCGCAGCTTCAACAGCCCCATTCATCTTCGGTCTATACGGAGAGGAATTATGGTGTTGAATCTTGAAATCTTCACAAAGCTCTTTCATCATCTTATTGTTCAAGTTCGAACCATTATCAGTAATGATTCTATTCGGAACACCATATCTGCAGATAAGATTATTTTTGATAAACCGAACCACAACTTGCTTGGTCACATTAACATACGATGCTGCTTCAACCCACTTGGTGAAGTAATCAATTGCCACAAGAATGAAACGATGTCCATTCGAAGCCTTGGGTTCAATCATGCTAATCATATCAATTCCCCACATAGAGAAAGGCCATGGGGAAGAAATCACATTGAGATAAGCTGGTGGCACGTGAATCTTATCAGCATACACCTGACACTTATGGCACTTTTTCACATATTTGCAACAATCAGATTCCATTGTCAACCAATAGTAACCTGCTCTTAACATCTTTTTAGCCATTGCATGCCCATTGGCATGAGTGCCAAAAGATCCTTCATGAATTTCTTTCATCAACATGTCTGCTTCGTGTCTATCCACGCATCTGAGCAAGACCATGTCAAAATTTCTCTTGTAAATCACATTTCCATTCAGGAAGAAATTGCCTGCCAATCTCCTCAAAGTCCTCTTATCTTTATCAGATGCCCCAAGTGGGTATTCTTGACTCTGGAGAAAACATTTAATATCGTGATACCAAGGCTTGTCATCATGGACCTCTTCAACTGCAAACACATGAGCTGGTCTTTCAAGTCGATTCACACTGATCATAGGAACATCATTCCACTGGTGCACTTTTATCATAGAAGCTATGGTTGCTAAAGCATCAGCCATCTGGTTCTCATCACGAGGAATATAATGAAATTCAACTTCGGTGAAGAAAGTTGATATCTTCCTGGCATAATCTCTATAGGGGATCAAGTGAGGTTGATGAGTTACCCACGTGCCCTGAATCTGATTAATTACCAAGGCAGAATCTCCGTACACATCGAGATGTTTAATCCTCAAATCAATAGCTTCTTCAAGACCCATAATGCAAGCTTCATACTCAGCTTCATTGTTGGTACAAGGAAAAGTCAATCTTGTAGCAAAAGGAATATGTGAACCATCGGGAGTAATGATCATTGCCCCAATTCCTCTTCCACGTGCATTCACCGCACCATCAAAAACTAAACCCCATTGAGATCCAGGCTCCGGCCCTTCCTCAATCAAAGGTTCATCATTATCTTTCACTTTCAAAAACATCACATCTTCATCTGGAAAATCAAACTTGACAGGTTGGTAATCATTAATCGGTTGATGTGCCAAATAGTCAGCCAAGATACTACTTTTTATAGCTTTTTAAGTTCGGTACTCGATATCATATTCTGATAATAACATTTGCCAACGAGCAATCCTCCCAGTTAAAGCAGGCTTTTCAAATATATACTTGATTGGATCCATTTTAGAGATCAACCAAGTCGTATGATTCAGCATATACTGGCGAAGACGCTTTGCAGCCCAAGCTAAGGCACAACAGGTTTTTTCAAGCATGGAGTACCGAGACTCACAATCAGTGAATTTCTTACTCAAGTAGTAAATTGCATGTTCTTTTCTTCCAGTTTCATCTTGCTGACCAAGCACACAACCCATGGAATCTTCCAACACAGTCAAGTACATGATCATCGGTCTACCTTCCACCGGAGGATACAAAATAGGAGGTTCAAGCAGATATTCTTTAATACTTTCAAACGCTTTCTGGCAATCATCTGTCCATACACAACCTTTATCTTTCCGAAGCAACTTGAAAATCGGAGCACATGTGGCAGTCATGTGAGAGATAAACCTTGAGATATAATTCAATCGGCCCAAGAATCCTCTGACTTGCTTTTCGGTTCTTGGAGCAGGCATTTCCTGAATAGCTTTCACTTTATCAGGATCAACTTCAATACCTCTTTGGCTGACAATGAAACCTAGCAGCTTTCCAGAACGTACACCAAATGTGCACTTGTTCGGATTCAAACGAAGCTTATACTTCCTTAATCTTTGAAACAACTTCAGCAAATGCTCAACATGATCTTCTTCAGTCTTCGACTTGGCGATCATATCATCAACATATACTTCGATTTCTTTGTGCATCATATCATGGAAAAGTGTGGTCATAGCTCTTTGGTACGTCGCACCAGCATTCCTCAATCCAAAGGGCATCACTCTGTAGCAGAATGTTCCCCATGGTGTAATAAATGTGGTCTTTTCCATATCTTCGGGTGCCATCTTTATTTGATTATAACCGGAAAATCCGTCCATAAAAGAGAATACATCAAACTTAGCCGTATTATCTACCAACATATCAATATGTGGCAATGGAAAATCATCTTTCGGACTAGCTTTGTTCAAATCTCTGTAATCTACGCACATTCGGACTTTTCCGTCTTTCTTCGGAACAGGAACAATATTGGCCACCCATTCAGGATAAGTTGACGTCACAAGAAAACCAGCATCAATCTGCTTTTGAACCTCCTCTTTGATTTTTAATGCCATGTCTGGATGAGTTCTTCTGAGCTTCTGCTTTACAGGTGGACATTCAGGCTTCAGCGGCAATCTATGCTCCACAATATTAGTATCAAGACCTGGCATGTCTTGATAAGACCAAGCAAATACATCAACATATTCTCTGAGAAGCTCTATAATCCTCCTCTTAACATCAGGATCCAGCAATGCTCCAACTTTGACCTCTTTCTTTTCATCTTCAGAACCCAAGTTGACCATCTCTATAGACTCTCCATGAGGCTGAATAATCTTCTTCTCGTGCTCAAGCAACCGAGAAATTTCATCTGGAATCTCTTCATCATCCTCTTCCTCAGCTTCAAACACAGGGAATTCAAAATTGGGAGAGGGCATATGATCATTGTTTTCAATGGGTTTATCAATCAATCTGCACAATGATTTTATTTTTATTTTAGAAGATGAGCAAAAGTGCAAACAATATGCAGACCCACAATTATTATATTTTTGGTTTTTTATGTTACCATTTTTCAGAATAAAGCAAAAAATGAAAAACACATATGGAAATAACAAAATAACATTTTATTGATGATGATAGAATTTGAAACAAAGCCCAACAAGTATCACTTTCACCTTGGGCAGAGTGAAAGGATTTTTGAAAGAAATAAAAACAAATTACTTTGAAGAATGAACGATAAAAGGGACATCAACAACGATCTGTCGCTCCCGATAAAATGGGACTGGCCCAAATAAAGGTACAGACGCGAACGGTCGGCGAGAGGGACAATGAGAACACACAGCCGTGAACTCACTGGAGATGAATAGAGTCGCCAGCTAGGCATTTTTATCCCGGAGGAAAGGCAATGCTGCATAGACCTAGAAAGATATGGATAAGACGGTTGCGAACCAGAGAGACTGAGAAAGGGGGTTGGTTACAACCTGGGAAGGTATTAGCACCCAGATTGTCCGCCGTACTCGACGGGATCCACGCTTAAAAGATTTGTGTTTTAAAGGGGTAGTGTCAGTGCAATCTGTGTATAAAAGGGCTGGAAGACAATGTACAGGTGTCAGTGTAAGAGAAGTGAAGTGTATAAGTGAAGTGTCAGTGTAAGGACAAAGATGAAATGCTCAAGATAATGAGGCTAAAAAGAATAATGCTAGAAGGAGGGGGAATATACAGAGACTTTTGTTCGATAACTGTTAAGTTATGCCTACGTATCCTCTCGTGCAATGAGGAAGTCAGAACACCGTAGTTCGACCCAAAGAGACTGAAAGATGAATTGACTTCTGAACTGCTTGCTTGTCTATGCTCAAGTGTATGACCTGTCTGGCACAGATGCAAACTGTCTTGCATTAGACGGAAGAAGCATGTTCTCGGTTGTGAGTGAATGAGATGAGAAAAGAATCCCGGAGGAGACGATTATTGTTTGTTTTTGAGTTTTCAGTCTTTTATTGCTTTTGAAAGTTTGTCATAAGTTAATGAGCTTAAGCCTAAACCAATGGATTTAGTAAACTCATCACATCTTCCCTCTGATTAGGGGTAATGAGAATACCTTAAGTGTGAAGTCAGATTCTCACACTTAATCACCTTTTGATGTAGAGTTAAGATCATTAACCTACTTGTGATTATTTAGATGTTTTTGGTGTTTTTGTTTAGTGTTAAGTAATGAGATTAAGCCATAATCAGGGATTAAACAGACTCATTACACCATCCTAATAGAAGGATAATAGATGAGAATGTTTAAGTTGAGGAAAGCTCCTCAACTTAATCCATGATTAGGGATTAAACTCATGACAAAACAAACCTTTGATTAAGTGGATTTTATTTGATGGTATGATGATGAAGTGATTTTTAGGGTTTGTAAGACAACTTGAGGGGGACTTGTCCATTAACACTAGGGTTAGTCCTTCTTAACCACTTAAGGAAGAATTAGAACCCTAATGCAAGGCCCAAGTTACAAGTGTGATGTCTTGATGATTATTAAGTGAATTGATTAAGAGATTTAAACACATTAAGGGTTTAACACTTAGGATTAAAGTTATACACTCCATCCTAATAGAAGGATGCAGGCATAAGCTTAATCACAAAGCCTTAAAGCCTTTAGGGTTTAGTCCCTGATTATGAGATGGGAAGAGAAGACTCAAGAGAGACACAAAGGTAAAACTAAGAGGGGAGACTAATCAAAACCCTAATCATTGTCATGCTTGGTTGTTCCTAAGGTTTGTGAGGTTAAACAAGAAAGATCTCCAATGGAACCACCAGGAAGCAGATGAAAAGATCAAGAGAAGCAGAGTGACTTGCTTCATTCAAGAAGTCAAGTCACTTGAAGAAAGAAAGTGGGGAGAAGAAGAATGAGCAAGCTCAATCTCAAACACAAACATAAATTCAGCAAGGATGCATAAAAAGAGATGAAGAGAAGTTATGAGAAGTGAAGGCAAATTCACTTCTCAAAGCCACTTACCACCTGAAAAGTTAGAAAAGAAAATGCAATGCAATGCAAAATGAGATGAAATGGCATGATGAAAAACAAAACCAGAAGCACATTCATGATGTTAATGATGCTATGAGATGCTACAAACATGAGGCAGCACATGGAAATGATCATACAAGCTCATGAATGCAAATGAAGCAAGTTAAGAAGCATGGACATACATGAAAAGTTATGAAGTGCACATGGCATACAACATGGCAAATACATGATGCAATGATCAAACATGCTTTCAATATGTCTTATGATGTCAAATGAATCAAATGGAGGCTTGAAATGTCATGGCAAGTCATGTTATGCAAGAGAATGCAAGATGGATGCATATGGAAGCCCAAATTAGGGTTTATGAACAATACATCAAACAAAAACCAAAATCAGAAGCAAACCCTAAGATAAAAAATTGAAAATGCCACTCAAAGGACCCCTAATCCTATACTAAACCAATGCCCAAAGGAGAGGTTTCAACTCCTAACCAGATGCAAGTTATGATTTTCTTAATATTTCTAGGGTTTTAGGGTTCCTAAACAAGAAAATTATCAAACAAATGGAAAATGAAAGATCAAATCAAGACCATTTAATCTTACAAACTACATGCTAAACACAATGCAATGCAAAAAGAATCAATGTCCAACTCTTCATGGATAGGCAGAAATGATTTTTGGAACCTTGGATCAAATTAATGCATAAAAATGATTTTAAATCAATGAAAAATTCTCAAAATGCATCAAGATCAAAAAATAAATTTGGTTTGAAGGTTGGACAATGTTTCTAAATGTCTTAGAACATTTCATGAATTTTTTGGTAATTTTTAAATACCTAAAAGTATTTTTAATAAATTAATTCTCATTAATCAATTAAAAATAAACTTTTAAATATTTTAAAATACTTTTTAAATGCTAAAAATGAAAATAAAAATATTTTTGTGTTTTAAAAATTAATGAAACTCTTGACAAAAAGTTTCATAATTTTTAAAACAATTTTGCTATTTTAAATAAATTGTATAAAACAAATATGAAATAAATGAAATAAAACAAAATAAAATGGAAAGTAATCTGATCTGATGGTGGAGATTTGAACTGGGTTTGAAATGGTTGACTGGCGCGTCATCCAATGGCTGTGGTTGGTTCTGATTAAATTAATTTAATTAAGATTAATTAAACTAATGAAAGGTGATTAGGGCAAAACAAATGAATCTGGGCCATTCAAGCACGCGGGAAGTCAATGGGGTCAACTAATCCAACGCTCTAAATTCAAATGCCATTTAATTGCAGGATTAGGGTTAAACAAATTCAGGTGACCGGAGGGGAGCTCCGGTCATCTTCTCCGGCGACAACAAAACCCTAGATCATGATTCAGGCCACTATTCTCCAAATTAATGCCAGGGAAACGTTCATCTACTCAAACCTTACTCAAATCAACTCTCAAAATAAATTTCTCATGCTTAAACTAAGGGAATCGAAGCCATGAAGATTCACGGGCAAAGTTTCAGAGCCCTGGTAAATCCTCATTTCTCACTCATTTTTAAATCTAAATCCATCCCTATGATCAGCAAGGCATAAGCAACCAGTTTATAACTCAAAATACAAGCTCTGAGAAAAAATGTTCATGGCCATACCTGAGATGGAGACTCCTGTTTCTGGGCTTTCAGAGCTATTCTTTGATGCAGGCTTGCTCCACTGATTCCCCTGGTGCTAATGGAAGGCTTGGAATGAGCTTAAACAAGCTGTTTTGAGAGATTCGAATCTGATATATCAGAAAATGAGGTCTGCATATAGGCTGTTTCAGATCATTGTGAAGGGTGGGATTGGTTCTGTGGGTGTTTTCTAGTTGATTGGTGAAGGTAGAATCAGTGTTTGATGACTGGGGAAGGTGATTCGAAGAGAGGAAAGTTTTTTGCAGGTTTTTGGATATGTTGTGTTCTGGCCAGCCTCAATGCTCAATGCTTTGCTATAACATCTCCAACTTGTGTGGATAGCCTGTGGGGCAGGTCAATAGGGTGGCTGTTTACTGTGCCAAGAGTATGGGAGCCTTTTGCAAAAAAGTCAAGTTTGTGTCCTTGAGAGTATGGGCCATGGCAGCAACTGTGTGAGGTCATGTCTTGCTCCAGCTTGAGTTGAGGAGGGCCCTTGGATTGTTTGTAGCTGACTGCAACATATGGATGACAAGCTATGTTAGCTTTTGCAACTTGCCCACTTGATGTTTCCTCATGAATTTGTGCTATGTACATGAAAAACTCTTGCTGAATTTTGTTGCACAATGCTACATTTAGTCATGGCAATGCATAGAAAGTGATTAGTGAGCACATAACTTCCTAGAAGATGGTTTTGCCAAGAACCCCCTTTTGCACTCTTATGAAAAATGCTTTATGGAACTTTGAAAATCAAGGCAAGCAATGCAAAATTCCTTGGGCCAAATCTGTTTTTGGGGTCATATATGATCATGTAATGCAGCTTTGAAGTCATTTTGAAGTCACTAGAATGCTTGGTTCATGAAATTGCAAGTTTTCCTTTTAGTGCATAACTTGAAAATTAGTGATTTTTGCCAACTTTAACACACCATAACTTTTGATCCAAGATGAATTAGGTCATGTTCTTGTACTTTTTGAAAAGGGAAAGATCTAATCTACAACTTTCATGACCAAAGTTTTTCCATTTGAAGCATTTTTGGATCAAAAAGTAAGGTTTGAAAAGTGGCATAAAATGACATATTCCTTAAAAGTCAACCATGCCCTAAAAAGTCAACTTTGCAAAAACTTGTAATTCTTGAATTTTGTGAACTTCAACCTTCTTCCATGATCAAATAAAGATCATATACACTCAAAATGATGAAGATCACCCCTTGGTTGGGTCATTGGGGGCCTCAGATGCCCTGATTTTGCACTGACTTGTCCAGAAAGTCAACTCTTGATCAGATGACTTCCCCATGGAATTTCTTCATGAAAATTGATATGCATACTCCCTATACCATATAGAGACCAATGGAAACAAGAATGACCAAAAAAATTGGAGTTATGGCCTCTGAAACCAAAACCCTAATTTTAAGTCAACTGTGCAGTCAAACTTGGCTCTGCTTCCATACCAAACCCAGTTCTTGTGATTCTTTGACATTTTTGACTTTGAGAGGATGTAATATGGTATAAGAACACACATAGACCCCTTTGAAGTGATTTATGACCTTTGGAGTGGCTCAAGAGGCTCTTGGATTGCTCAGATCACAAACCCTAGATGCAGATGACTTAGAACCAATGCAGGGAAACAAAAATGAGATATGAGATGATATGATTGTGTTTATGCATATGAAATGATCACAAGCCATGGTGTGAATGGGTGAGGTCAAATTTGGGGTGTTTACAGCTGCCCCTATTCAAACATGAGTTAGCTGTGCAGGATGTAAGCAAAGGCTTATCAGGCAAACAAGATAACTTGTGGTTGAATACCAAAGACAGTCCAAAATTTGCACTCACAGAATGAAGAAGAAAAGGGATATAGATTGTAAAAGAAAAATAAAGTATATTGTAAAGTGCGGGCGACGGAGGACGACCTCCGAGCAGAGGATGACTGCTGGGTAAATAGCAATGACGGGGACGACCGACATGCTGGGGATCAAAAGTAAAGCCAAGACGGGGACGGCCGACTAGCTGGAAAAGTAAGATATCATGATGGGGACGGCCATCAAGATAAAGTTGTAAGATTCTCTGGAAATTAATGAAACGTGACGGGGACGGCCATCAAGTTCATAAAGCAAAGTAACCGACGATGGGGACGGCCATCGGGCTAAAAAAAAGCAAAGGGACCACGACGGGGACGGCCATCGGGTTAAAGAATAAATGAAATAAACAGATGATGAGGTACGGTCATCAAAGGTGAAGGACGATCACCTAGCAGGGGACGGCTGCTCTGTTGGGGTTAAGATGAGGGACGGTCATCTTAGGTGGAGGACGACCACCAGGCAGGGTACGGCTGCCGAAAATATCGCGACATAGGACGAATGCCGGATAAAAGGTCAACGATGGGGACGGCCATCGGACGAGCATGATGGAGGACGGCCCATCGGACGGCCATCGGCTGCTCTCGAGGTTTCTCATGACATAGGACGAATGTCAGATAACCAAAAATCAACAATGGGGACGGCCATTGGATAAAGTGATGAAGGACGATCATCAAGAGGTGGAGGACGGCCACCTAGCAGGGGACGGCTGCTAAAAATCAACGATGGGGACAGCCATCGGATGAGCATGATGGAGGACGACCATCAAGAGGTGGAGGACGACCACCTAGCAGGGTACGGCTGCTCTCAAGGTTTATCATGACACAGGACGAGTGTCAGATAAAAAGGAAAATTTGCTTACTTGGCGATCTACTGGGGATATGGTAAACACGGACGAGTGTTTACAACCAAGAAAAGAAAGTATAAGTGTTTAGATGTTTGTGTATAGATTAAAGATGCGGACGAGCATCCTCAAGACTATGATACGGACGAGTATCGGGTAGAAACAAATACTGACGCGTGTTCAGAGATGATGATACGGACGAGTATCAACGGGTTAACAAAGAACACGGACGAGTGTTGAATCTGAAAGAATTCTTCTGGGGAATAGTAGACACAGACGAGTATCTATATTCTAGAAGACACAAGTGTTTGACGCAGTGTATGGATTAAAGATGCGGACGAGCATCTTTAAGACTATGATACGGACGAGTATCATGTAGAAACAAACACTTGACGCATATTCTAAGATGATGGTACGGACGAGTACCAACTGGTTAACAAAGAACACGGACGAGTGTCGAATCTGCGGGGATATAAAAGTGGTACATACAAGATACGGACGAGTATCTGTATAAACGTGAGTGGTGTATAGATGAGTGTTTTCCTGCTGGGGAGGGTGACACGGACGAGTGTCAAGAGAGAAAAGTACAATAATATCAACAAGTATATGGGATGTAAAAGTGTAGGCGACTGCGCTGAGGATATGACACGGACGGGTGTCAAGAAAGTGTATATACAAGAGTATCTGTGAGTGCAAAGGGGATGTCTTTGGCTTTCCGCTGGGGTATGACACGGACGGGTGTCAGGAAGTATCTGTAATACGGGTGATCTTGTTCGTAAAGAGTGTTCAGGCGACTTTATTGGGGAGTGATGACACGGACGGGTGTCAAAGGGAGTATATACGGGTGTTTGATTTGTGAGGCAACTGCTTTTGCTGGGACTCTGGTGGGGATTTTGGGGAAAGTATTCTGCATTCTGATGAATGGTCATTATTCACAAGTGTTGATTCAAAACATGGCTTATGATTATGCTATATGTTTGATTTTTGCCGTAATGCTCCGTGCTAAACGGAATGCTACGCTTTGTGGGTGAATATGATGCAAATGTCATGATTATGCAAGGATAACGGTCCGGGATTCGGATCCTGTTGCTGTGAAGATCTCTGGCTGATCTGTTTGAAATGGACCTCCCAGCTGGGGATGAGATCATTGGTAGATCTGGAGAGATGTATCTGCTTGGGGATATAGGTCACTGATTGACATATCCTTGTAATATAGGACCCAGCTGGGGTTTGTAGAAGCCGTCTGTACTCTGTTGTGACTTCTTCATGCGCTGCTCTTCTGAATAGAAGCTGAGGATTCTGTGGGGAGATGATCCCCTGGATTTCTGCATTCTGCTGAGGAAGAATGATTGGCACTACGGCTGGGGAAATTGACAAGTGGCAACTAACTGGGGAAAGTTGTTGGCAACTCAGCTGGGGAGGAAACACCTCTGGTGCCAAGAGTGAGTGTTGATTTGCCAGCTTGCTGGGATGTATCTTGCATGCCCCAAGGGGCGTTCTGGATACCTACAATCCTGCAAAGATAAGGAAACGCACAAATGGTCCCGAGGTATCCTTTGCTGGATTCCGTCATAGGAGTTAAGCACTTTGGAGAGTAAGTATATTCCCTGCTAGCATGTGTTTTTATTTTTTAGGGAAACATCTGTACTTATGCGATCAGTTTTCTAGAGACATCAGACATTCTTTGCAAATAAAAATGTACAAGACGAGACATGACTGAAAAGTCTGATTTTATTAAATCAAATGTCCTGAATTGGCGAGATACAGTCAAAGAAACAAATCTCCTAAAATGAAGAGACTGTTACAAATTGAGAAACAAAGTGCTGGCGATGTTGACGACGCTTTGAAGGAGCTTCCCTCTTGCTATGACTCGTATGACTTTTGACGTTCTTCTCGTCTTGCTTTCTGGAGAAGGTTGATTCTGAAAGAAGCTTGATCCTTTCGAGGTTTGTCAAGTTGTAAGTGATACAGATGAATTCAGAGTGCAGTTGTTCGCTTATTCCCTTATTTTGCATGGACCGCCCTTTCGGGTTTTCAATCCATCGGGATACCCATTTTTGCCTGAGTTGTCCAATGTGGCTTTTCAACTCAGCGGGTGTACATTTTTTGTTTATTTTCCCTTATTTTTGCCCGAGTCTTTTATTCTGTTTTTGACTCGCCGGGATGCCCTATTTTTGCCTGGACTTACATTCTGTTTTTATGTCCAGCGGGTCATTTTTTATGCGAAGTATTTTTTAACTGCATCTGAATTCACAGGGGACGGGAAATCTTCACCATCCATGGTGCTGAGCATCAGTGCTCCACCGGAGAAAACTTTCTTTACCACGAACGGTCCTTCATAGTTCGGAGTCCATTTGCCCCTGTGGTCTGTATGAGGAGGGATGATTCTCTTCAGCACAAGATCTCCCACTTGGTACTCTCGGTGCCTGACTTTCTGATCGAAAGCTTTCTTCATTCTTTTCTGATACAGCTGCCCATGACAGATTGCAGCCAATCTTTTCTCTTCAATCATACTCAGTTGTTCGAACCGGGATCGAACCCATTCTGCTTCGTTCAGCTTAACATCCATCAACACCCGTAGGGAGGGTAATTCAACTTCAACCGGTAGGACTGCTTCCATACCATACACAAGCTGATACGGTGTTGCCCCAGTGGATGTCCTGATTGACGTGCGGTACCCATGCAAAGCAAATGGTAGCATCTCATGCCAGTCTTTGTAGGTGACTACCATCTTCTGCACAATCTTCTTGATATTCTTGTTTGCCGCCTCAACAGCGCCATTCATCTTTGGCCTGTAAGGAGAAGAATTGTGGTGTTGGATCTTGAAGTCCCGGCATAACTCTGCCATCATTTTGTTGTTTAGATTGGAACCATTATCAGTAATGATTCGCTCGGGAACTCCATACCGACAGATGATATCTCTCTTCAGAAATCGGGCTACCACTTGCCTTGTAACATTTGCATATGAGGCTGCTTCAACCCACTTAGTAAAATAGTCAATGGCGACCAGGATGAATCTGTGGCCGTTTGAAGCAGTTGGCTCAATCTTGCCAATCATATCAATGCCCCACATGGCAAAGGGCCATGGTGAAGACATGATGTTCAAAGGATTGGGAGGCACATGCACCTTATCTGCATAGATCTGGCATTTGTGGCATCTTCTGGCATAAGCACAACAGTCTGCATCCATTGTGATCCAGTAATAACCTGATCTTAACAACTTCTTAGCCATGGCATGTCCTCCAGCATGGGTACCAAAGGATCCTTCGTGCACCTCGTGCATCAACAAGTCTGCTTCTGTCTTATCAACACATCTGAGGAGTACCATATCAAAGTTCCTTTTGTATAAAGACCCATCAGCGTTCAGAAAGAAACTACCAGCAAGCCTTCTCAAAGTCTTCTTATCATTGGAAGATGCCCCAGGTGGGTATGTTTGATCCTCCAAGAAGCATTTAATGTCATGGAACCAAGGCTTATCGTCTTTGACAATATCTGCTGCAAATACATATGCTGGTCTATCCAGTCTGGATACTGAAATCTGAGGTACAAAGTTGGCAGCCTGAACTTTGATCATGGATGAAATGGTAGCAAGAGCATCTGCAAACTGATTCTCGTCCCGAGGGATATACTCAAGTTTGACCATTGTGAAGAAAGTCAATAACCTTCTTGTATAATCCCTGTAGGGTATCAGATGATCCTGGTGTGTGTACCATTTTCCGTTGGTTTGATTAACTACCAGAGCTGAATCTCCGAATACAGTCAATGTCTTGATCCTGAGGTCAATGGCTTCCTCGAGACCCATGATACAAGCTTCGTATTCAGCTTCGTTGTTAGTGCAGTTGAAGGTGAGCTTTGCCGAGAAAGGCATGTGAACTCCCTTAGGTGTAATGAGTACTGCACCAACACCACGACCATTCATGTTAACGGCCCCATCAAACATCATAGTCCATTCTTCTTCCGGGTTAGGCCCTTCAGTGTGAATAGGCTCTTCATGATCTTTTGATTTTATGAACATGATGTCTTCATCAGGGAAGTCAAATCTCATAGGCTGGTAGTCATCAATGGGTTGCTCAGCAAGATATTCAGACAATACACTGCCCTTGATGGCTTTCTGAGATGTGTACTGGATGTCATATTCTGTGAGAATCATTTGCCATCTTGCAACCCGTCCGGTAAGGGCTGGCTTCTCGAAGATGTACTTAACCGGGTCCATTTTTGAGATCAATAAAGTAGTGTGGGTCAACATATACTGTCTTAGTCGGCGAGCAGCCCACGCTAAAGCACAGCAAGTTTTCTCGAGCAGTGAATAACGTTGTTCACAGTCGGTAAACTTTTTGCTTAGGTAGTATATTGCATACTCTTTTCGACCAGACTCGTCATGCTGGCCCAACACACACCCCATTGACTCTTCTAATACTGTTAAGTACATTATCAGAGGTCTTCCTTCCACTGGAGGCATAAGGATTGGAGGCTCTTGTAAGTACTCCTTGATCTTGTCAAAAGCCCTTTGGCAGTCTTCGTTCCACCTGACCGTCTGTTCTTTTCTTAACAGCTTGAACAAGGGTTCACAGGTTGCTGTAAGGTGAGATATGAACCGTGAAATGTAGTTCAATCGACCTAAGAACCCTCGAACTTCTTTCTCAGTTTTCGGTGCAGGCATCTCTTGAATGGCTTTGACTTTATCAGGGTCAACTTCAATCCCTTTCTCGCTTACAATAAAGCCCAGCAGCTTACCGGATCGTACCCCGAATGTGCACTTGTTGGGGTTTAACTTCAATTGGTACTTCCTCAGACGCTTGAACAGTTTCAGCAGATTTACCAGGTGGTCTTCTTCAGTAAGGGACTTGGCGATCATGTCATCCACATAACATTCTATTTCTTTATGGATCATATCGTGGAATAATGTCACCATAGCCCGTTGATATGTGGCACCAGCATTCTTCAGTCCGAATGGCATCACCTTGTAACAGAACGTGCCCCAGGGTGTGATGAAAGTTGTCTTCTCCATGTCTTCAGGTGACATTTTGATCTGATTGTATCCTGAAAATCCGTCCATGAAGGAGAATACCGAGAACTGAGCCGTATTATCTACCAATACGTCAATGTGAGGTAATGGAAAATCATCTTTTGGGCTGGCTCTGTTCAGATCCCGGTAGTCAACACACATCCTTACCTTACCATCTTTCTTAGGCACAGGTACTATGTTAGCAACCCACGGCGGGTAGCTAGTCACAGCAAGGAACCCGGCGTCCCATTGCTTTTGTACCTCTTCCTTGATTTTCATAGCCATGTCCGGGCGAGTACGGCGCAGCTTCTGTTTGACCGGTGGGCACTCTTCCCTCAAAGGCAGCTTGTGCACAACGATGTCGGTGTCCAACCCTGGCATATCTTGATACGACCAAGCAAACACATCCACATACTCTTGAAGCAGATCAATCAGTCGTCTCTTCGCTGAGTCTTGTAGGCAGGCCCCGATTTTAACCTCTTTCACGTCTTCATCTGTACCAAGATTAATCACTTCAACCTCCTCCTGATGAGGAGTGATAACTTTCTCCTCTTGTCTCAACAACCTGGCTAGCTCTTCAGGAAGCTCATATTCTTCTTCAACCCCTTCATCAGCTTGATTGATTGGATTGTCAAAGTCATACGAAGTCATAGCCGTGCTGTTGTCGGTGCTGTCTGGAAGGCACTCTCTGCAAGGGTTCAGTTTGTTCATTTTAGTGATTGATTTTAATCTTGTTTAGAAAAGTGAAACAAAGTTATCATTTTGAAAACATCGCCATTTATTTTTTGTACAAAAAGAAAAATGGAAAAACAGTGAACGGAAAGGAAAAAGACTCATTTGCAAAAAGATGTCTGATATTTCATTGATTAATCTTGTTTGCACAAAAAGTACAGATGGCCCGATTACAAAATGAGTCTTGTCATCTTGGGCAAGATGCAAGACTTTGATGCATGCTATAAAAATACAGGAAATAATAATTACTCTGCATGAGTAACTCTTATAATTTCCTGGGAAGACCAGTTTGAGATGCTGCTCCCCGGGATCTTTGGACGAATCCAATTCTCCAGATTGCGCTCCTCTTCCAGCTCGTCTTCCAAATTGTTGATAGCATCAGGGGTGAGCATCCCCCCACTGACAAAACCGGGCTTCTCAGCAGCCTCCGCTTGATGTTGTTGAGTTGGTCTGTAACCCAACCCAAACTTGTCTTTCTTCTCCTCCACAGATAAAACCTTGCCCCAGCCTTGGGCAGTTCCTTCTTCAACAACCTTCCGGGCTTGTTGGTAAGATGACATGGAGATTCCAGATACAGCAGATGCTTCATTAACATTCAGGGCCTCAAACCCTTGGCTCATTGTTTCATGGATCTCCCCATCCATCTCAATATACTTATAAGTAGCCAGATGGCTAACAAATATATCCTCCTCCCCACAGATAGTAACAACTTGGCCTTCCCACTCAAATTTTAACTTCTGGTGAAGGGTAGACGTTACTGCGCCAGCGGCATGAATCCATGGTCTACCCAACAAACAGCTGTAGGCAGGCTGAATGTCCATCACGTAGAAGATCGTTTTAAAGGTTTGTGGGCCAATTGTCACATGCAGCTCAATTTCTCCCAGAACCGATCTCTTAGAACCATCAAAGGCTCTTACTACCAGGTTACTGGGACGCAATGCTAATCCTTCATACTCTAGCTTCACCAGGGCCTTTTTCGGTAAGACATTAAGGGATGATCCTGTGTCTACCAGCACATGGGAAAGGACTGCACCTTTACATTCCATGGTGATGTGCAAGGCCTTGTTATGGTTGCGGCCTTCCGTTGTCAAGTCAGTATTAGTGAACCCTAGCCCATTGCTAGCAGTAACATTTCCAACCACGGTTTCCAACTGATTGACGGTGATCTCCTCAGGCACGTAAGCTGCGTGCAAGACTTTGAGTAGTGCATTCCGATGGGCTTCGGAGCACATAAGCAGTGATAGGATAGAGATCTTGGATGGCGTCTGGTGAAGCTGATCCACTATTTTGTAATCACTCTTTTTGATGATTCTCATGAACTCATCAACTTCTTGATCGAACGGTGTTTTCAAAGCTTCCTTAACAGCTTGATCTTCCTGCACCGGGCTTTTTCCTTTTGCCTTGGCAGCAGCTTCTGCTTCGGCAGTGGGTCTTTGAATTTGTGGCGCAAAGAGACGTCCGCTTCGAGTGAAGCCTCCGCCTCCTCCCACATTGTCTATTTGTGGTGCAGGTGTTGATGGTTCAAGGGTGATTTTCTTTCCTTCGCAGTACACGTCAGAGCCGTAGTACCAAGGGATGGCCCTATTGCTTTCATAAGGTACTGGTCCGGGCACTGTGACAGTGACTGGACTAATGGCAGCTGCAGAAGGGACTGTGATAGTTTGTGGATCATAATAAATCGTGACTGGTGCTCTGATGGGAGCAGCACTTTCTGAGTTGTAGGCAGAGTTGTTTTCAGGATCATAAAATATTGTGACAGTTGAGACATCTTCAGGATTTGTTGCTGGTGTTGTAGGAGATATTGTGGGAAGGATGGACGTTGTTGTTGTAGGAGATTCAAAATGGAGTGATGCTGAAGTTGTAGAAGGAAAATTTGCTGATAGCTGATCAGTTGAGATGATAGATGAAGTACTTGTTGATGAAGCCGAAGAATTGTCAGGAACAATGGTTGCTGTAGTTGTAGGAGATACCGGAATTGTTGCTGATGAGATTGCTGGATTTGTTGGAAATGATGTGGTGATTTGAAGCTGGCCGCTCTGAATGAGACCATCTATGCCATTCCTCAGGTTATCGCACCCATTTACTGAAATATTGCAGTAAGCACACCCTAACTCACACCCCGGGAACATTTGACATTCGAGGAGCTGAGCCTTGATCTCTACCAACGGTGTCCGAATCTGACCCACACTGGTTATTAAATAAGACGGCTTGTCTTCTTCAATAGCGTTGATTCTGGGACCACCGTGGTTTGGCATAGGATTTTTGTTGACATTGGGTGGTGGTGCGAAATTCAGGGCCTTAGAGTCTACCAGGTCTTGTACCTTCATGTGCAAGGCTCTGCACTTTTCTGTACTATGGCCAGGTGCATTTGAATGGAAGGCACATCTGGCGTTGGAGTCCTAATTCCTGGGTAGACTGTTGGGATCTGGAGGCGCCAATGTCCTTAGCTCAACTAGGTTGAGTTTCAGGAGTTGTGGCAGCAATGTAGCATATGGCATAGGGATCGGATCGATCACCCTGTTGGCTTGAGATGGCCTCTGCTGGAATGGCCTTTGCTGGTTATTGTTGTTGGTGTTGCTGTTGTTGTAATTTCTCGGAGGATACTGATTTTGTTGGTGGTACTGAGGTTGTTGCTGATAGTTTTGCTGCGGAGGTTGATAAGCTGGTTGTGGATGAGCTGGAGCGGGAATGGTGACTGCTGCCACAGATCTATGCACATATTGGGGCCTTCCCCTGTTGGTGTGGATGGCATTAGTCTCACCAGTCCTTCTTGGGCCTGCAAAAGGCTTTCTTGCATTACTGGATGAGCTTGCACCGTTGTCTGAGATCTTACCCATCTTCAATAGGCTTTCAATTCTCTCCCCGGCTATGACTACATCTGCAAAGCTGGTAGATGAGAAGGCAGCTAGCCTATCAATGTAAGTCCCCTGAAGGGTGTTCATGAACATGTCAGCCATCTCCCTTTCTGACATAGGTGGCTGGACAGCAGCAGCAAGCTGTCTCCATCTTTGAGCATATTCTCGGAAGCTCTCTCTAGATGATTGTGACATTCCCATTAGGAGGGTCCTGTTGGGTGCCATATCCAGATTATACTGATACTGTCTGATGAAGGCCTCTGCCAGGTCCTTCCAGCATCTAATAGTTGCTCTTGTCAGATGGGAATACCATTCCCTCGAAGCTCCAGTCAAGCTATCCTCAAAATAGAACATCCACAGCTTCTCGTCCATGGTATAGGCCTTTAGCCTCCCGAGAAAAGATTGTAGATGGGTCCGGGGACAGGAAGTCCCATTATACTTCTCAAAGCATGGTGGCTTAAATTTGTGGGGAATCCTGACCCCGTCTACCAAGCCCATATCCATAACATCAAAACCCAAAGAGTTTTGAGACTCTAAGGATCTTAATTTCTCAGCTATCTCATCCAACCTTCTATCGTAAGCTTCTTCCCCGGCTCCCATCACTGTGAACTGGTCTTCTTGGGGGTCTTCTTGCAGTACCCTCCCTGCTGTGGCAGTCCCTTGTATATTGACAGGAATGTTGGCCTCTGGATGGAGGTGGGGTCCAAAGACTGGGGGATTGACATGAGGTTGGACTCTTTCATTGTTGCTAGTCCCAGCAGTCCCTGGCTGATGATCTTCCTGATTTCTCCCTTCTACCAGTGCTCTGAGCCTCTCCTGGCTTTGAGCCATGTTGTTCATTACCTCCATAAACTGTGTCATTTGGTTCCTCATTTCCAACCTCTCGTTGGTCATTTGGTTCCTGACCTCCGTAAGGTCCTGCTGCATCTGATCCATCTGTATGCCCGGAAGGTTACTGCGGGTGGGGTACCTGTGTGGTCGGTTGAGTGGAAACCCTCGTCGTCGAGCAATAGTTCCTGAACATCACAACAGATTTAGCAACAACAAAACAAAAACCTACAAAACAAACAAAGGGTTAGCATGCAATGCAGTATGCTTATTTGTTTTCAAGGTATCCGGCTTGGCATTCAGTTTTGACCCTTCCAGACCCTTAAGATGCTGTTGATGTTGCTTTTGGAGTAAACTCGGATGGAACAAACTAAATACATATATTACAAAAGGCAAATGGTACATAGTTTGTTTACAAATACAAGCTCTCTGAGGGGTCAAAATACATCACAAGAAAATAAAAGTACATGGGATGAAAACAACAACAAGCAAATGGTCAAACACCAAGACCAAACTCATCCTCCCGAACTTCCTTGAGAAGTGCTTCGGTCACAGGATCAGCTGGACGCTCCGTGAGGTTCCTGATAAGGAGGTTCCGGGTAGTAACAGTTGCAGTTAGCTTCTTGTGTTGACTTTGGTCCTTTGACCTCTTCACTCCAGCTCTGATCTTCAGCTCTGATATCTCCCTCTGGGCTGCTGCCAGGGCTTCCTGTTGCTCTTTTGCACTAGCTTCCATCTGCTCTATCTTGTCTTGGACCCTCTTGTCCTCCAGAGTACGAGCCTCGGTGATCCTGACCCACCTAGCCTGACTCTCCTTCAGATACAAGTCTGTCCTGGCTTTCTGGAATTGGGCTTCCTTGCAAGCATTCTTCAGGATTTGTTCTCCAGCCCTAGACTTCTTAATGTAATCTTCAGACTTTTCAATTCTAGCCAGATGTTCCACTTTCAACTTCTCCAACCTCTCAATATCCAGTCTGCCATCACTCCTCTCCCAGAGGGTCTTCTGTAGAGCTTGAGTCAGCTTCTCATTTCTCTCTTTCAACTTCTCAAATTCCTCTAAGCTGACAGTTGCTGGAGGTGGTGTTGTGGAAGGCCCAGGCATATCTTCAATAGTAAAGGGCATCCCAGAGAATTGGGCCCTGGCATGGGACCAATCATAGTATTGTGCTGATGCCACATTGTTACACTTCCCCAGAATGGTTACCCCCTTAGTCTGCACATTGTCCTAGGCCCAGGCTGCCTGCCTAACAATAGCCAGATTAAGCTTGTTCTCACAATAAAGAGTCTCAACCAAGTCCTGTGCCTTAGGAGTGTGGACCAGTGCATAGCCCAGTTGTCTTTTGAACAGCAGAGGGTTGTAATTAATACTACCCTTAACTCCTATCAGGGGCACATTGGGAAAATGCCCACAGCTGGTGATGATATCCCTGCCTTTTGTGCTTTGAGTGCACCACCTGATATCAGCTGAAGTTAGAGTAGTAAGTCTTCCAGCCCAGTTTTTCTGCTGATGAGGATTCAAAAATGCATCTGTCCTGGGCAAATGCCTGAGAAGCCAAGTATGGAACAATGGAGCACAACACCTCACTAATCTTCCCCTCTGCTTTTCATTCCTCTGATGCACTGAATAGTAGAGATCCCCCAATAAAGTTGGCACTGGGTTCTTCAGGATGAAAAGATGGATTGCATTCTTGCTAACAAATCGAGGCTTATCTGCAAATAATATGATCCCATATATGCTCAAGGCCAATAAAGCACAGACTGCTTTCCACTCTCCTAAAGAAGCTTTCAGGGTAGCTTGAGAGATCAAGAAATCCAGATGCAAGCCAGGGATTCCAGCCTTAGAAGTCATATGCTGCCCAATCTGGACTGGTTCCAGATGTAATGCCTTTGCTACCTCTTCATTACCAGGAAAGACCATCTCAGGGTTGAAAGGGACTCCACCTCTGATAGGTATACCAACTAATGATGAGTACTCTTCCAATAAGGGGCCCATCTGAAAGTCCTGAAAAGTGAAACATCTCAGTGGGGGATCATAAAACTGAAGGCAAGTGTGGATCAGGCTTCTCTGTGAGGGGTCCAGATCCATAACCATATCAAGTATATCTCCATGGTGTTCCCTGAACAGTGGTATATGGTCTGGAGTGATCAGGGTCTGAATCCTCCTGATGTCTGCTAGCTCTGGCTGGAAGAAGTGGTAGGTGATGTTGCTCTTTTTAGGTGCCATGATGTTGAGACTGAGTAGAGACAAGTGCTGATGAGGATACTGAAGAATGGGCCACTGATTGGCTGGTGCAGGTGACTGTAGTAGATAGCTGATAGCTGAAGCAAGTGCTGATGAAGATAGGTCAATACTGAAGATGGAGTCAAAACTAAAACCAAATGAAGATGGATACCCTGAAACACAAATAAGCAAATGTCAATATGATGCAATGATTATGTATGCAAATGATATGCAAGGGTTTGTGACTGAGCTGGATCTGATCAAATGCTCTGATATAAGTCCATGTGTGTAAGAAATCCAGATGGAGGTCCATAAGTCCAGTAACCAAGGTGGGGGGCTCAAATAAAGAGCCACATGTCCAGGGTTTAGAATCACAAGAACTGTTCCAACATGGAGTATTCTTAATCAAATCAAAGTAACAGGGTATTCTGAGGTCAAGGTACCTGCAAACCTGTAAACAGCCCAACCCCCTCACAGGTGGTGTTCTAAAACAAGGATCCTCAGACTTGGATCAGTTATGAGAAGTGTAAACACTTCTAACCCGGAGGTACAGTGTTTACAATAACCATAAAAGTTCCTCCTCTAATTCACCTCAGTTTCTGAAGGTCAATACTAAAAGGTCATCCAGACTTAGCAGGCTTCCCAGATAGCCCTAGTACTGCAGGAAATCTGCAACACAGAGTTCTCAAGAAGAAACCCATATCTGAACCGTGTTTCATATTCCCGCACCAGACCGAGATGGAATGGGAAAGAATATGAACCACTCTAGCCTAGGTGTCACTCAGGTCCCAGGTATAGGACCTTAAGTCTCAATATAACACCCACCCACCAAAGCAAACAAACAGATCCAGCCAGCAGCACAATATGACAATATGATATAATGCAAGGCTATAAAGAAAGCAGTAAACAACTGTACATAAAGCAAAATAAATACAAATATATAAACACAAATAAACACATAACACCCCAGTAAACACAAATCAAACAAGCGCTAGGAGGAACCCACAAAAAGAACCAGAAGCCCTGGTTACAGTATAAGGTTCCCCAGCAGAGTCGCCAAGCTGTCGCTCCCGATAAAATGGGACTGGCCCAAATAAAGGTACAGACGCGAACGGTCGGCGAGAGGGACAATGAGAACACACAGCCGTGAACTCACTGGAGATGAATAGAGTCGCCAGCTAGGCATTTTTATCCCGGAGGAAAGGCAATGCTGCATAGACCTAGAAAGATATGGATAAGACGGTTGCGAACCAGAGAGACTGAGAAAGGGGGTTGGTTACAACCTGGGAAGGTATTAGCACCCAGATTGTCCGCCGTACTCGACGGGATCCACGCTTAAAAGATTTGTGTTTTAAAGGGGTAGTGTCAGTGCAATCTGTGTATAAAAGGGCTGGAAGACAATATACAGGTGTCAGTGTAAGAGAAGTGAAGTGTATAAGTGAAGTGTCAGTGTAAGGACAAAGATGAAATGCTCAAGATAATGAGGCTAAAAAGAATAATGCTAGAAGGAGGGGGAATATACAGAGACTTTTGTTCGATAACTGTTAAGTTATGCCTACGTATCCTCTCGTGCAATGAGGAAGTCAGAACACCGTAGTTCGACCCAAAGAGACTGAAAGATGAATTGACTTGTGAACTGCTTGCTTGTCTATGCTCAAGTGTATGACCTGTCTGGCACAGATGCAAACTGTCTTGCATTAGACGGAAGAAGCATGTTCTCGGTTGTGAGTGAATGAGATGAGAAAAGAATCCCGGAGGAGACGATTATTGTTTGTTTTTGAGTTTTCAGTCTTTTATTGCTTTTGAAAGTTTGTCATAAGTTAATGAGCTTAAGCCTAAACCAATGGATTTAGTAAACTCATCACATCTTCCCTCTGATTAGGGGTAATGAGAATACCTTAAGTGTGAAGTCAGATTCTCACACTTAATCACCTTTTGATGTAGAGTTAAGATCATTAACCTACTTGTGATTATTTAGATGTTTTTGGTGTTTTTGTTTAGTGTTAAGTAATGAGATTAAGCCATAATCAGGGATTAAACAGACTCATTACACCATCCTAATAGAAGGATAATAGATGAGAATGTTTAAGCTGAGGAAAGCTCCTCAACTTAATCCATGATTAGGGATTAAACTCATGACAAAACAAACCTTTGATTAAGTGGATTTTATTTGATGGTATGATGATGAAGTGATTTTTAGGGTTTGTAAGACAACTTGAGGGGGACTTGTCCATTAACACTAGGGTTAGTCCTTCTTAACCACTTAAGGAAGAATTAGAACCCTAATGCAAGGCCCAAGTTACAAGTGTGATGTCTTGATGATTATTAAGTGAATTGATTAAGAGATTTAAACACATTAAGGGTTTAACACTTAGGATTAAAGTTATACACTCCATCCTAATAGAAGGATGCAGGCATAAGCTTAATCACAAAGCCTTAAAGCCTTTAGGGTTTAGTCCCTGATTATGAGATGGGAAGAGAAGACTCAAGAGAGACACAAAGGTAAAACTAAGAGGGGAGACTAATCAAAACCCTAATCATTGTCATGCTTGGTTGTTCCTAAGGTTTGTGAGGTTAAACAAGAAAGATCTCCAATGGAACCACCAGGAAGCAGATGAAAAGATCAAGAGAAGCAGAGTGACTTGCTTCATTCAAGAAGTCAAGTCACTTGAAGAAATAAAGTGGGGAGAAGAAGAATGAGCAAGCTCAATCTCAAACACAAACATAAATGCAGCAAGGATGCATAAAAAGAGATGAAGAGAAGTTATGAGAAGTGAAGGCAAATTCACTTCTCAAAGCCACTTACCACCTGAAAAGTTAGAAAAGAAAATGCAATGCAATGCAAAATGAGATGAAATGGCATGATGAAAAACAAAACCAGAAGCACATTCATGATGTTAATGATGCTATGAGATGCTACAAACATGAGGCAGCACATGGAAATGATCATACAAGCTCATGAATGCAAATGAAGCAAGTTAAGAAGCATGGACATACATGAAAAGTTATGAAGTGCACATGGCATACAACATGGCAAATACATGATGCAATGATCAAACATGCTTTCAATATGTCTTATGATGTCAAATGAATCAAATGGAGGCTTGAAATGTCATGGCAAGTCATGTTATGCAAGAGAATGCAAGATGGATGCATATGGAAGCCCAAATTAGGGTTTATGAACAATACATCAAACAAAAACCAAAATCAGAAGCAAACCCTAAGATAAAAAATTGAAAATGCCACTCAAAGGACCCCTAATCCTATACTAAACCAATGCCCAAAGGAGAGGTTTCAACTCCTAACCAGATGCAAGTTATGATTTTCTTAATATTTCTAGGGTTTTAGGGTTCCTAAACAAGAAAATTATCAAACAAATGGAAAATGAAAGATCAAATCAAGACCATTTAATCTTACAAACTACATGCTAAACACAATGCAATGCAAAAAGAATCAATGTCCAACTCTTCATGGATAGGCAGAAATGATTTTTGGAACCTTGGATCAAATTAATGCATAAAAATGATTTTAAATCAATGAAAAATTCTCAAAATGCATCAAGTTCAAAAAATAAATTTGGTTTGAAGGTTGGACAATGTTTCTAAATGTCTTAGAACATTTCATGAATTTTTTGGTAATTTTTAAATACCTAAAAGTATTTTTAATAAATTAATTCTCATTAATCAATTAAAAATAAACTTTTAAATATTTTAAAATACTTTTTAAATGCTAAAAATGAAAATAAAAATATTTTTGTGTTTTAAAAATTAATGAAACTCTTGACAAAAAGTTTCATAATTTTTAAAACAATTTTGCTATTTTAAATAAATTGTATAAAACAAATATGAAATAAATGAAATAAAACAAAATAAAATGGAAAGTAATCTGATCTGATGGTGGAGATTTGAACTGGGTTTGAAATGGTTGACTGGCGCGTCATCCAATGGCTGTGGTTGGTTCTGATTAAATTAATTTAATTAAGATTAATTAAACTAATGAAAGGTGATTAGGGCAAAACAAATGAATCTGGGCCATTCAAGCATGCGGGAAGTCAATGGGGTCAACTAATCCAACGCTCTAAATTCAAATGCCATTTAATTGCAGGATTAGGGTTAAACAAATTCAGGTGACCGGAGGGGATCTCCGGTCATCTTCTCCGGCGACAACAAAACCCTAGATCATGATTCAGGCCACTATTCTCCAAATTAATGCCAGGGAAACGTTCATCTACTCAAACCTTACTCAAATCAACTCTCAAAATAAATTTCTCATGCTTAAACTAAGGGAATCGAAGCCATGAAGATTCACGGGCAAAGTTTCAGAGCCCTGGTAAATCCTCATTTCTCACTCATTTTTAAATCTAAATCCATCCCTATGATCAGCAAGGCATAAGCAACCAGTTTATAACTCAAAATACAGGCTCTGAGAAAAAATGTTCATGGCCATACCTGAGATGGAGACTCCTGTTTCTGGGCTTTCAGAGCTATTCTTTGATGCAGGCTTGCTCCACTGATTCCCCTGGTGCTAATGGAAGGCTTGGAATGAGCTTAAACAAGCTGTTTTGAGAGATTCGAATCTGATATATCAGAAAATGAGGTCTGCATATAGGCTGTTTCAGATCATTGTGAAGGGTGGGATTGGTTCTGTGGGTGTTTTCTAGTTGATTGGTGAAGGTAGAATCAGTGTTTGATGACTGGGGAAGGTGATTCGAAGAGAGGAAAGTTTTTTGCAGGTTTTTGGATATGTTGTGTTCTGGCCAGCCTCAATGCTCAATGCTTTGCTATAACATCTCCAACTTGTGTGGATAGCCTGTGGGGCAGGTCAATAGGGTGGCTGTTTACTGTGCCAAGAGTATGGGAGCCTTTTGCAAAAAAGTCAAGTTTGTGTCCTTGAGAGTATGGGCCATGGCAGCAACTGTGTGAGGTCATGTCTTGCTCCAGCTTGAGTTGAGGAGGGCCCTTGGATTGTTTGTAGCTGACTGTAACATATGGATGACAAGCTATGTTAGCTTTTGCAACTTGCCCACTTGATGTTTCCTCATGAATTTGTGCTATGTACATGAAAAACTCTTGCTGAATTTTGTTGCACAATGCTACATTTAGTCATGGCAATGCATAGAAAGTGATTAGTGAGCACATAACTTCCTAGAAGATGGTTTTGCCAAGAACCCCCTTTTGCACTCTTATGAAAAATGCTTTATGGAACTTTGAAAATCAAGGCAAGCAATGCAAAATTCCTTGGGCCAAATATGTTTTTGGGGTCATATATGATCATGTAATGCAGCTTTGAAGTCATTTTGAAGTCACTAGAATGCTTGGTTCATGAAATTGCAAGTTTTCCTTTTAGTGCATAACTTGAAAATTAGTGATTTTTGCCAACTTTAACACACCATAACTTTTGATCCAAGATGAATTAGGTCATGTTCTTGTACTTTTTGAAAAGGGAAAGATCTAATCTACAACTTTCATGACCAAAGTTTTTCCATTTGAAGCATTTTTGGATCAAAAAGTAAGGTTTGAAAAGTGGCATAAAATGACATATTCCTTAAAAGTCAACCATGCCCTAAAAAGTCAACTTTGCAAAAACTTGTAATTATTGAATTTTGTGAACTTCAACCTTCTTCCATGATCAAATAAAGATCATATACACTCAAAATGATGAAGATCACCCCTTGGTTGGGTCATTGGGGGCCTCAGATGCCCTGATTTTGCACTGACTTGTCCAGAAAGTCAACTCTTGATCAGATGACTTCCCCATGGAATTTCTTCATGAAAATTGATATGCATACTCCCTATACCATATAGAGACCAATGGAAACAAGAATGACCAAAAAAATTGGAGTTATGGCCTCTGAAACCAAAACCCTAATTTTAAGTCAACTGTGCAGTCAAACTTGGCTCTGCTTCCATACCAAACCCAGTTCTTGTGATTCTTTGACATTTTTGACTTTGAGAGGATGTAATATGGTATAAGAACACACATAGACCCCTTTGAAGTGATTTATGACCTTTGGAGTGGCTCAAGAGGCTCTTGGATTTCTCAGATCACAAACCCTAGATGCAGATGACTTAGAACCAATGCAGGGAAACAAAAATGAGATATGAGATGATATGATTGTGTTTATGCATATGAAATGATCACAAGCCATGGTGTGAATGGGTGAGGGAAAATTTGGGGTGTTTACACGATCCAGTTCTGGCAAATCTTTCCATGCGTCACAAAGTCTAGCATTTCTTCGTCTTCATCATCGTCATCAATGATGACAGCAGCAGAATGATCGTTGATAAATCCAGCACTTCGGAAGCCTTCTTGAATAGTCTTTGGATCTTTGATAACTGCACCAGGTGCAAAGCCGATACCAAAACCTTCCTTGTTGTCGACAGCATCAATAATTCTTCCCCAACCATCAGACTGACCAGCTTCAATCACTCGCAGGGCATCCTTGAAAGAGGACATGGGCATGGAATTCTTCTTAACAACACTATTCACAACAGAAAGAGCTTGAAACAACGTTCCCACCTCTTCCTCGGCATCAATATAAGAAAAAGAAGACAAATTGCTCACAATCATCGCCCTCTCACCTTCAATGGTCACCAATTTACCTTCTCTCACAAACTTCAACTTCTGATGAAGAGTGGATGTTACAGCGCCTGCCTCGTGGATCCATGGTCTTCCGAGGAGACAACTATATGCGGGACGTATATCCATTACTTGAAAAGTAATCTTGAATATAAACGGTCCAATAAGAATAGGAAGATCCACCTCTCCAATCACTGTCTTCTTCGACCCATCAAACGCCTTCACTATAATCCCACTGTGCCTCATGGGAGCACCTTGAAATGCAAGCTTTGACAAAGTCGATTTTGGCATAACATTCAGAGACGAGCCGGTATCAACCAGCACCTTAGATAAAGCATCTTCTTGACAATTCACCGAGATGTGCAGAGCCAAGTTATGATTTCTTCCTTCTTCAGGCAGATCGTCATCACAGAAGCTTAAATTGTTGCATGACGTGATATTCGCTACAATGCTATCAAATTGATCAACCGTTACATCATGGTCCACATAGGCTTGATCCAGAATCTTCTGTAATGACTGCCTATGAGCCTCAGAACTCATCAAAAGAGACAACACTGATATCTTCGAGGGAGTCTGCAATAACTGCTCAGAAATGTTATACTCACTCTTCTTTATCAACTTTAGCACTTCATCATCACTATTACCAGATTGGCTCGATTGGACAACAGCATCTATAATCTGCTTGCTCGCACTGGTATCTTCAACTCTCCTCGGAGGGTCTGAAGCATACAATCTACCACTTCGGGTAACTTTCGTCACATCAGCAATGCTAACTACAGACTTTGGAGTAGGAAGAGGAACTTCCCTACCATTTTCTATCATCGTCGCATTATACCTGTACGGAACAGCTTTGTCAGACTCATATGGCATTGGACCGGGTACATTGATCACCAATGGAGTAACAGCAGTCTGGCGACTATCAAAAGAAAACACCACTCTCTCAGGACAACCCTTTTAGGAAGATTGAACTGAGGCATAATGACATTCACTTCATTCTCATATTCATCTCTCTTCGCTGTTACTTCGATCAGCTTATCGTCCATCATTTTCTGAATATCTCTTTTCACAATCACGCAACCGCGAGGATTCACCGAGCATATACAACAACCAGCATAGTCGTGATCAATGTCGTGATATTCACTCAGGAAAGCATGCATTTCCACCAAAGATCTTCGGATATGACTGACTTCATAAATTTTGAACAACCCAGGACAACCAGCAACCATATTCACAGACGCATTACCATGCTTCGGCAACGGATCCTTCTGCACATTTGGGTTAACATCATTAAAATACCGAACATTGTTCCTCATCAATTTTTGTACTTCAAACTTCAAAGGATAACAGTTCTCAACATCGTGCCCCGGGGCACCTTGATGAAAAGCACATCGAGCTTCTGGCTTATACCACCATGGAATAGTCTCTGGAACTGGAGGTGGAGGACGAGTTTGCACAAGATTCTTTGCAATCAAAGACGGAAGCAAGTCCGCATACGGCACAGGAATAGGATCAAAACTGGGCTTGGTCCGAGCTAGTTGATTACCCCCTTGTTGCACAGAAGGTTGCTGATAACAAGGTTGGAACTTTGGAACAGCTGGCACAGTTGGATCCATGTTAATCATCGGTGTAACAGAAGCCACATGCTGCGAATGGTGATTCACACGACGGTGAGGTCTTCTATAACTTTCACGGGATACTGCATTAGTCTCATTTTCTTTCTTTTTCCCGAAGTTGAACCTTCTAGAGCTTGCACCATTGCCATTCTCTTGAGTCAACCGTCCCTCACGGACACCTTCTTCTAAACGCATCCCCATGCTCACCATTTCAGTGAAGTCGGAAGGAGCGCTTGCTATCATTCTCTCATAATAAAAAGAACCCAACGTCTTCAAGAAGATCTTCGTCATTTCTTTTTCTTCTAACGGAGGAACAATCTGAGCTGCCAACTCTCTCCATCTCTGCGCATATTCTTTAAAAGTCTCTTTGTCCTTCTGGGACATAGCACGGAGTTGATCTCTATCAGGAGCCATATCAACGTTGTACTTGTATTGCTTCACAAAAGCTTCTCCCAGATCGTTGAAAGTCTTTATTTGGCTATTATCCAGACTCATATACCACCTCATCGGCGCACCGGTTAAACTGTCCTGGAAATAGTGAATCAGCAGCTTATCATTATCAGTCTGAGTCGACATATTCCTTGCATACATCGTCAGATGGCTCAATGGACAAGTGTTGCCTTTGTACTTCTCAAACTCAGGCAGCTTGAATTTGTAAGGAACTTTAACATTCGGGACCAGACAAAGGTCATAAGCATCTTTTCCGAACAAATCCTTGTGCTTCAAAGCTCTCATCTCCCTCTGGATCTCGACAAAGCGTCCCTGGAAGTCATCAAGTCTTTCAGCAACTCCAGCGCCTTCATTAGACTCAGCATGGTAAATCATTTCATCATGATGCGGAGTATTGTGCACCACAGGCGGTCCAGTAGTCACAATTGGAGGAAGAGTAGTCCACACTGGCTGTGGGATAGCATTAAATGCAGCATTCTCCGGACGATGAGGAGGACGGTAACCAGCAGGAAAAAAGTCAACCGGCATGCCCCAGGGCGTGCTAGCAGGTATACGATGGTGAGGAGAAATAACAGTCTCCACAGGAATGGATGCGGTAACAACTTCAGAGATGACAGTATTATGAGCAGGAGGACTAGGAGGTGGTTGATTCTGAGCAACCATCAAATTTTCCATCATAGCAGTCACTCTTTCCAAGCTTTCCCTCAAATAAGTAACCTCTTCGCGCAGCTCGCGATTCTCTTGTTGCAAAGTATCCATCACTCTTTTCCGATTAGCTCGAGTATCAAAGCGATGAGTCAGCTTGACAGGAACAGCTGAATGAAGACCAAGAAACAACAATAAGAACCCTGGAGAACACTCAAAAAGCAAGACAAATGCAAGTATGATGCATGCTATGTATATGCAAATGCAAAGGTTTCAAAGGATTATAAGTTAACTTGCAATATTCATAAAGAAAAATTTTTGAAATACTTAAAAACTCATTCTCATTAATATCAAAGTGAGGATTACAAATGAAGTACAAACATTAATAATCCTAATACATAAGAGAAAGAGTAAACTAGGCCTAAGGAATCATATCCAAAGAAGCTCTGAATCCTGGCTGATACTTCATGCGAATTCTCTTGATCTCATTCTTGTACCGCTCTTCCATATCTTCCTTATCCTTCACCAACTTGTCGACAATGGCCTTCCAAGCACCGGAAGTAGGAGGAATAGTAGATGGAGTGCTAGAGGAAAATAAATCCTCTCTCGGCCTCTTCGTGACGCGCCGCTCAAGTAGCTCAATAAGATCATCCTTCTCCTTAAGCTGCTCCTGCATAGTAGTCCTCTCAAGTAGCCATTCTTCTTTTTCTTTCTTCATCTTCTCTAACTCTTCTTGAAGAACCAACTTCTCATCAACGGGAGGTAGAAAAGCAGACAAAGGCAATATGGGAAACATAGGCTCCTCAGGTGGATAAGGCATCTTGAGCTTGGAAGCTCTAGATTGAACCCACTGAATATAACAATCGGAAGGAGGAAGATGTTGTCTACCCAATTGACCTTTCTCTTTCCTATGAAAAGCATGCCAAGAATGAGCAATCCTTTTCTTCATCTCTATATGATCATCACCATTAAGAAAGAAGAAACGGGATAAGGCAAGATTGTTTGGAACATCCTTCAAACAATAACCAAACTGTCGTCTAGCCAAAATGGGGTTGTAGCTAATTCCCCCACGTGTACCAAGAAGAGGTACATCAGGAAATTCTCCACAACTATCAATGAGAACTCCAGTGTCATAATAAGAGCTATACCACGTCATGTCCTTATGAGAAAGCGACATTAACCTCTGAGACCATCTTCGATTCTCTCTATTGTCCTTGAACACATCCGACTTCGGTAGGTGCGAAATAAACCACCTATAAAGAAGAGGTGCACAACAAACAATCTCTCCGTCACCTTTGGAAGTCCTATAGTGAAAGGCATGGTATATATCTCCAAGCAAAGTAGGAATCGGGTTCTTCTTCAAGAAGATCTGAATAGCATTCTCATCCACAATGCCATCCAAATTCGGAAACAAAACAATCCCGTAGATAAGCAAAACAAGAATAGCCTCAAATGCATCTCTATGACCCAAAGCAAGTGAGGTAGAAGCCTTTCCCATTAAGAACTTTGCATTAATACCACGGACACTCCCCTTCGGAAGAAACTTCCCATTAAGCTCGGATTCCTTAAGAAACAATGCTTTGGCGATGACCTTGACAGTAAGCTCCTTCTCTAAACCAGTGAAAAGAAACTCTTTGTCCAGAATGGGCAAGCCTAACCAATGAGAATATTCCTCCAAAGTCGGCACAAGCTGATAATCCGGAAAGGTGAAACAATGGTGCAACGGGTCATAAAACTGAGCCAAAGTAGGGAGAATCCCCTCAGGTACATCAAGATCCAACATATACAACAACTTTCCATGACATCTTCGGAACTCTTGGGTATCAACAACCAAAGCTCCTAGCTTTCTCAACTCTATAACATTAGGATTCTTGAAAGTGTACTTCTTTGTGTTCCTCCTTTCAAGAGTCATAGCCATGGACATCTGAAATTTGCAAAAATTCCTTATAAGTCCTTTGAAATCTTACGGATAATGCTCATGAATGTTATGATGGCTTGTATGCAACAACCACAAACAAGATCACACAAGGCACACGAGCTTAGGTTCCGAGTCACGAGCATGAAGTCAAGGTATCAGAACACCAACCCCACAGGTAAGTACTAAGGTTTTGTCTTCATTGTACCTGCAAGAAACCAAAAGGGTGCTAACAGAGGTGCCCGGAGTTAACAACCATCTTTAGAATATCACCGGTACGTTGGATTACTCCCCAACCGATAACATTCTTAAAATAGACCTCGTCCGAGTGTAGTATCGCGTGACAACCGCCTTAGATTTACATCCAGACAACTTCCGCACTACGTTCCTAAATTGGCTTAGATGGGTTAAGGGTTCTAAGGTCCTCAGTATGATCAGCTCAAGGTCAGAAAATAATGCCACGTACGATTACTCGTCATGACATTGATAGTCCAAGAGAGCCTAACCGAGTGGAGATTATCAAATTGATATTGCTTTGGACTACTCCATCACATATCGCTTCGAATATCGCCGTCCTATCATAAGTGTCATTCAGATCCGGGTTAGAATCTATCTCACACAGAGGATCACCAAAAACCAAAACGGAACAAACAAATAACAAACAATTCAAACCAAAACAATAAATAAATCAAAGTAGGCTAAATCCGCTTAGAGATTACTCCCCAGCAGAGTCGCCACTTTTCTGTAGCGGTAAAATCGTGAGTGTAAGCTATTGATTAACTTAACTCGATTAACACAGAGTCGCCACCGCGCTTTTCTTTATTTCCGAATGGAAAAAGGTAAAAGAACGAATAAAAACCTAGGATTCTAAAAGCAAAGGCTAAAAGAAATAAACAGAGATTGGGTAAGGGGATTGGTTATGAACCGGGAAGGTTTTAGGCACCCGACTCATCCGTGGTACTCCACGGGAGCCCTTTGAAATACTTATTGCTTTTGGTCTGAAATTGGTTTGTTTGAAATGATGGAAGAGATGAGAAGAAGAATATTTTTTAATGATTTTGTGTTTGATAAGGTTTTAAATCCTTATGCCTACGTACCCACAAAGTGCAATGCGAGATCAAAACCTCGTAGTTCGTGGTACAAAGTTTGAAAAGAATAAGTGGGTTGAGTTGATTTTAAGATGTAAAGATAAGTCGTCATCCCTTAGCGAATAATTCCGCTAAAAGGGATGAATCATATCTAAACATGTGGAAAAGAAAAAAGGTGCACAAAGCACAAAAACAATTGAATGGATTTGTATTTTTTAAAGTATGTACAAAAATGGTTTTAATATATTTACATGAATTAATATTTGGTTAAGAAAATAAAAGGAAAAGGTTAAAAAATCGCTTGACCGAAATCAAGGTTTGTTTATGAAAATGTTTGAAGTTTAGAAAACAAGAAAGTTTTGAAATAGGAAGACGTTTTGAAAATTTAAGAATGGGGAGGAGATGAAGAGACTAGTCCTAATGCTTGAATTAAAAGATAAAGAAAGAAGTTACCAAACTATAATGCGCACAATTCTTCAAAGATCGGAATTTCCTCTTCAAAGGTTAATGAAGTAACTTGAGGTCGAGGTTTCTAATCCATTCCAACTTGAGCAAAGGGAGATCCTAGGAGTCTAAGTCCATTCTCCAAAAGCAAAGGGATAGTAACCTTAGTCCACAATTATAAGTCACAAGTTTTTTTAAGAGTTTAATCCTTTATTAAGTATTTTGATGTCCAAATGGACAAAATAAAAACAAGCACAATATGAATATAAACAAGCACAATATGAATATAAACAATGATATATGATATAATATGGCAAAATATAATAAGGAGATAAGGGAGCAAGAGATTAAAATAAAAGGATAAGGTGCGAGAGATTAAATTTAAACAAATATATTCACATTATTATATTATATACAATATAAGGTGGTATGATGAACTTAATCAAGCACAACCACAACAATGAAAATAAAATGAGGCAACCGGATCCAAATGAATCTTTAATCGAATCGGGACAACTTTAGGTCTATGTTAAGCAATCGCCGAGTAATTTACGAAGTAATTACCCTACAAATGAGGCCGGCCACCACTAATTAAAGTGGAAAATATTCGTGTTAATACATGTTAGAGAAACGATATAATGAATCGTTCTCCGAAAACATGCCACACTAAAAGAAAAAGGAAGGTCTAATCTTAATCGAGATTATCGTTGAGTTTTCTCGAAAAGCAACCTATCACGATCTCAAAGTATGGAGAATGATCTAAATGATCATTCATCCATAGATTTGAAATAATGAAGGTTAAACTTAATCGGAAATCAACAATCCCGAATCGGAAGATTGTCATCGACCAAAATTGAAAAGAGATGAAGCATAATGGATCCAAAATAGATCCAATAAAAGAATAGAAAATATTTTTTAAATCATTTTTCTAAACTCTTTTTAAAAAAACATTCTCTAAATTGTTTTTTCTAAAAAAAATTTCCTCTAATTCTTTTTCTAAATATTTTTCCAAAATCCCTTTAAAACATTTTTTAAAATCTTTTTCTAAAACATTTTTCAAAATATAGTTTCTAAACAAAATTCTTATTATCAAAATCATTTTAAAAGAAAATCAAAGAACCAATTTAAGAAAAATAAAATAAAAAGAAAAAAGAAAGGGAGTGGGAAAGGAGAATCCGCGGGTGGATTAGTAGCACAATATGGCCTTAGGCCCAAACCTCCATCTCATATTTTTACACAAAAAAAAAAAAATTAAATATAACAAAAAAAAAAGAAAGAAATCAGCAAGAACGAGGAAAAGTTCCTCTTCTTCTCCGCGGATGCTAGGGTGAAACAGGGCAATGGTGAAAAACGGCAACCGACAACAAATTCGCGGCGGCACAGGAAAAATCAAACAACACAAGCACTGAACAAGATCTCACATCCTCACCTTCTCAAGACAAAACCAAACAGAGCTCCTTCTCTCTTCTCTCAAGCAAGCTCTCGGATCTCTCTCTCTCAATCGCAAATTCTCACTTCTTCTCTCTTCTCGTTCTCTTTTCAAATCGGATTTGATTAGGTTTTGAAAGCAATTTGGAAATAGAGGGTTTCGGATTGGGGAATTAGTTTGGCAGAGGTTTTCTGGCTTTTGAAGCTTGATATTTGGGAGAGAAGAAGCTTGTATTTATAGTGAGTGAGATGAATCTGAATGCTAGCTCACGGGATTATGCGTCTGCTGCGTTTTATTTCCTTTTGATTGCGTTTTAGATGGTGAGAAAATCGTGTGCTAGCTGAGTTCAATTTTTTGCGTTTTGAATGTTTTGTGTCTGCGTTTTAATTGTTGTGCAGTAAGTGTGATGTATGCGTGCCGTGCGGCTAACGTGCGACGAAGCTTGGCTTGAATTGGTGAAGTCGTTGCTTAGCCGAATGCATTTACGGCTTGTGCCTGGAGTTTGTGATGTAAAAGGGCTTGTTGTTGTCACGCGCGGAAACTGGCTTTGGCAGCTAGCTTGTGAAGCAAAGTGTTTTGAGGCTGAATCTTGCGCTGGGGCTTGAAGTTTGTAGCCGGTGAATTCAACTGCGGCGAGAATTGATGCTTTGAGCTGGCTTTGTATTGCTGTTGCTTGTGAGGATGTTTCGGCAAATTGGCTAGTGCAGGCTGTTGTTGTTGGCTTATGCGTACGGAAGGGCAGCTGGGAAGTGCTTATGCCGCTGCTTTGGCTTGTGTAATTGGGATACGGAAGCTTGACGATGTGCTTTAGGGATGTGGGCCAAACATGGGCTTAGGAGAAGATTATTGTGAAAAGGAGACAAATAAAAAAAATGACTTAAGCATGTTTGATTTAACTAAATTTTTATTTATTACTAATTGGACTTTAAGATATAAAACATAGTTTAAAAAAACAATTTGGTATTTATTTAATGAAAATTGGAAGAAATAAAAGAAAATGTGGTCATGAAAAAAAAATGATGAAATGGATTATTACTAATATTCGGGAAAATGGTTATGGATAAAAAAAAAAGGAAATTGAAATATCAAAAATAAAAAAGAAATAATCTGGAAACTGGATTTGGTGGATAACTGGAAGTGGTTATTTGAAAAAGGGAATCGAAGAGTTTAGAATTTGGACCTTTTTGTGGATAATAGAAAAAAAATGGATAATCAGGTAATTTGGATAAGATGGTGTAATCAAGAAGTGAATAATGGATGGAATTTTGGTTTTCAAGCCCACAACAAATCTCGATTTTTTTACAAGCCTCTGAACACAGCCAACACAGACCCACTGAATAGCCCAAATAACTCGCAACTTGCCAACTGTCATCTGAAAACTGTCTTATTCATGCTCTGATGATTTGAATCCATACTGAGGAAAATAAATCCTCAGATGAATCACTGGTTAACTGATGAACAAATCACTGTCACACAACCCAACTTGTACTTGGAAAACGCATTGCCTGATGAATGAATTACTGGCACACACAACTGACAGTCAACACAATCTTTTGATAGTTTGACCAATATTAGGTCAAACGTCCATTTGAATCGAATCGTGATTGGACAAACGCATCTGAATGAAATTACTGTCTCATCTTCGCAAACCTGCAACACCAAGAAGAAGAAGAACACTGCAACATGTTTTTTTGTATTTTGGTTAGAAGTCAGTAAATATAAACAAATATAAAACAGTAAAAATAATGGTGATCCCCTGCGAAGCATAGACCCACATCTGAGGAGAAACTCGAAACCTGTGCGATCTTGTTTGTATGCAAAAATGCAGATGATATGCGAAACAAATCTTAGGGCAAAAATTAGGGTGTTACACTTACATATTGATTATCATATCCTGTTTATGTTATTCGATATCTCACCCCTTCTGTTTGAATGTTGCCCTTTGTTGTTAATGTGCAGGTAACCAAGAGTCCAATACTTATTAGCTTCGAGTCTGTGTTTGTCGCTCTGATACGTAGCACTTCAGGGGGATGAACGCATGTTTTATTTTATGTTGACTTTCTGTTTAGTTGAAGAATTTATTTGAGATGTTTTATGTTGAAAAACCTGGTTGAAGTATTTGATGTTGATTTTATTAAAGTTGTTTTAAAGTTGTAGAATGTTGAATCCGTTGCGTTGTCTTCAGAGTATTTCATTAATAAAGCTTTATTTGTTGTTTTTTTTTAAAGTTGAAAATGTAATATCCCATGTTTTGGTGAATTATTATATAACTCTGATTTAAATATTAAAGTTGGGTAGAAATGAGGTGTTACATAAGACACTTCGCAAGAAGGTTGTGAACACATGGTATGCATTAACAAAACTTTCCTTCAAATGCTACCACGAAAAGATCAAATTAATAAATGCAGATCAGTAAGGTGGATCTATATTATTCCATAGGAGAAGTGGACCAGGGCATTCAACAATGGTTAATGATGAAGCCACATGATAACAAATCTCGTGGTATCAATGAACTTTGTCTTCAAAGGCATTTGAAACCTACCGATAAGGCCTTTGGTGATAGCAATCTATGTTAGGTTACGGTCATTGTTTGAGACCAGACGTTCAAAATGGAGTTAAGTGTTACAATCAGGGCAATTATTTAGTTTAACTTCATTGAAATTCATTAAGGAGGAAGCTCCCAAAGCTAACACAAATTTGGTCACAATGTTTGACCGTCGTATAGGACTTTTCAGTTTAGATGGGGCAATGGACCACAATGAGGGGCGAAATGGGATACTATCAAGTTGAATTAGATAGAGGTTGGTTCGATTACAAAAGGTTACAAGCCTTCTGTATGCCTTGCTCCCATGTCATAATGGCATGTTCAAAGGATCAATAGGACCCTTCAAACTTACTATCCACCATTTACAAAGTCATTATTTTATGCAATGTGTACAACAATAGCTTTATGGTGGTAGAAAAAGAGGATTATTGATCTGCATATCAAGGTGAGATATTTTGGCACAATGAAAATATGCACAACAAAAGGTGTTACCCCAACAACACGCATATTCGAACCAAAATGGATACGGCGAACAAAATGGTGAGATTATGTAGTTCATGCAATCAACCCTGACACAATCGTACAAACTATCCCAATGTTAGAGCAAGCTCCACAACATAATTCAATAATCTACTTTAAGTCCTGCATTTTATATGTAATTCAATTTATGTAACCATTTTATTTTATGTAATTCATTTTACTCCAGTTTTGACCGGCTAAAGGTTTCAAAAAGTTAATACGACAGAGTTCATCTATGATTTCCAGTTCAATCGTTTGAACCGACCGGTTCGGTTCGATTTTTAAAACATTGCATAATACACATATTTCAATTTCCTTTGTTTTCAAATTAAGATTAGTTTTTTCCCATATAATAAAACTAATCGATATAAATTGTTTTTTCAAGACTTGAATTTGATGTATGCATCATTTGTTTCTTTTTTCCCAATCATTTTGATTATAGAAAATTCACATTTAATTCAATTAAAAATTTATACATCTATCGATCTTTTTATATAGTGTTTTTGCAATAATTTACTTACAATATTTCTCAAAATCTAAGATTTATATTTTCTACATAAATAATCCGGACAAGTCCTCATGGTCTTCAGTTGGGACTGCGACAAAGGTTGGAGAAGGGGTGGTGTACCTACAAGGTACTCCGACGCTCAAGTAAGTTTCAGGGTGAAGCAAACCAAAGCGTTAAGAAAGAATGTGAGTGATTCAAATTGAATACCTGGCCCTCCAGGAATGAAGGGTATTTATAAGGGCACCTGGCCTTGACTCACGGGCGTGTGGCCCTTGAGTGGGTGTAACTGCTTCTAGAAGTTTCGGAGGGCAGTTGGTCACATGAAAGACGTTAGAGCGTGTATAGAGGAAGTCCCCAACAACTATATCCTAACGACTATATTTCTCAATGGTCATGAGGTCGCGGATCTCTTGATGGGCTTATGCCCAGAGCTAAACTGGATTGGACCTCAATTGGGTGTAGGAAACCTACTAGGCCAATCTAGAACCGGAGCCCCCCAAATCGTTGTACTTGAACGAGGATAGTGACTTAAGGAGATCTAGTTGCGAGGATTCAGATCGAAGAACTTTTTACCTATAAAATCACGAGCAAGTGATCTTTACCAAATCGTTTTAATAATGTCGGGCATCTGGCGTGCCAGGAAGTTCCACATACTAAGGGAAAATATTCTTTTTTGAGAAGATAAAATGTTTCTAGCTTTAACGACACGTGTTAGAATGCATAGTAATTTATTTATGACACCTGGGGGCTATTGTCGCTCCCGATATTTCCATCCCGGTACAGACGCGAAAGTGACACGGAAAAGGGAGAGTCGCCAGCAAGGCATTTTTATCTCGAAGGAAGGATAATGTTGCACAAACCCGGAAGAAGGAGAAAACAGGGTCTCACGAACCAAAGATAAAGGGTAAGGGAGTCGATTACGAACTGGGGAGGTATTAGTACCCAGATTATCCGTCGAGAGTACGGGATCCACGCTTGCTAGCACTGTTTCAAAAGGTAAGGGTGTTTGCTACTGCTGCAACTACTATTGAAAAGAACTGAAAATAAATAAGGACGAATGAGATGAAAGGATAAGGATATGAAATAACATGAAGAATAAGGAAAGAGACTGAAGGATTTTGTTTGTCAAGCGTCATCGCTTGTGCCTACATATTCCCTTTGTGCAATAGGAAAGTCAAAACACCGTAGTTCGACTCAATAAGACTGATAAAACTTGCTTGTGTTTCTTTTGAAAGTAATTGCTTAGGTATTAGCTCAGGTGTTGCAGGTTCGTTTGGAACAAGTGCATTTACCGTCTTGCAAATTACAAGTAGAAGCAAGTTCTTCAGTTTAGAAGGAGATGAGAAGATAATTCCCGAAGTAGAGACGCTTATTGTTTTTGTTTGAATTTTTTAAGAAGCTTTTTATTTGAGAGTTTGCATAGAAGAGTGTATTCAAGTTTCATTCAATGGAGTGTGTACTTTTTACATCACTCAAAGATGGAATGAAGAAGAAGCACACCTAAGTATGGAGAAGATCCCCAAACTTAGTTTCAAGGACTGAGGCTCAAGCACACTAGCCTATTTTATTTATAAGTGTTTTTGTTGTTTTTGAAGTGAAGAAGTGTTTTTTTAAGATTTCTTTGTGAAACAACTTCATGTTGAAGACTTGTGCATCATGCTAGACAAGCTCACATTACCCCAAGATGGGATAGATGCAAGTTCCCTATGGAAAATTCTCTTGGCACATAAAGAAGTTCAACCTTTATTAGGTGTTTTTTTGCTTTTGTTTTGAGATGAGAAAGTGAAAGAATCAAAAGAGACTCAAAAGGTAAAAATCTAAAGGGAAACTAACAATCCTAAGAGTTGTCATGCTTGGAGTTCCTATAGTTATTGAGGTATAAGAACTTTATCCTACAATAAAGGATAAGGAGAGGAGAAGAAAGTAGTAGTAGTAGTAGTAGTAGTAGTAGTAGTAGTAGTAGTAGTAGTAGTAGAAGAAGAAGAAGAAGAGGAAGAAATAAGAAGACAACTTACTTCCAAAATGGAAGTTAAGTTGTTTCTAAAAGGGATGAGAGAAGATTGTACAAGAAAAAACATCTTTAAATTCTTAATCAAACACAAATGGAAAGTTTAAAAATATGAGGGAAGAATTTATAATGTGGATTCACATCCACACTTTTATGACTTACCATAACCTCTGAAAAGTTAGCAAATGAAACACAATTGCATATAAGAAGTGAAAGAAAAGTAAAACAAGTAAAGAGACCACATGAAAGGGATCCTAAGGTATGATAACCCTAAAATTCAGAACCTAACCAAAACAAATCTCTAAGAAGCTTAATGTACCTAAATAAATCCAAACTAGGTCAAAGAAGAACCAAACAAACAAACAAACTCACAAAAGGCACACCTTAAGAAGTATGAATGCATATGAGGTATACCATGAATGAAAGCATGCATGAATCATCAAATTCATAATTTGATGACTTATGAGGATGCCTAAGATGATATGAAATGAACATATAAAGGATTCATGAGTTAGTTTATAATGAAATGAGATGAAGAAAAGAAAACAAGTTTGTGTTCACATAAGAAGAAAACAAACAAGTTAAGGTTATAAATCAAAGATACAAGATGGATTTGAATGAATTCAATTTAGTAGAATATGAACAATATTAAGTTATAAGAATGAAATTATGATCATACCAAATTCACATATGGAAGATGTCAATGCAATTCAAACAAGTAAGCAAAAGATGTCACATAAGGAGTGGAAGACAAATACTTGAGATGCAAGTCACAAATGCAAGATAACATACCAAATTGAATGCATATGAGCATGAATTAAGTAGCATAAATAGTATGGAATTCACATGATATAGAGGGATTATCATACTTTATGCATACAAGCAACATGTGAAGCATAAGAAGAGATGAAGTGAGAAGTTAGGTCAAAGTTCACATAAGGATGTACAAACACAAACCAAAAGCAAACACAAGTCAACATGACCTATAATATGCAAGGTATTAACTATAATTGTCTAAACATGACCTATAATATCACATAGACAACCTAAAACAATGGTACAAGTGCCTCCTAATGAACTAGGGTTAAGAAGAAATAAAAAGTTCACAAATAATGACCTCAAATACAAGCTACTAAACAAATACCAAACCACATTAAAAAAATTATGAAAATGCATCACATATGACCTAGGTCAGCAACTAATAACATGTCAAAATATCACACCAAAATTCACAAGGGAACTAGGTCAAACAATGCTTCCAAATCACATAAGATCAAAGAAAAAAGATGCACAAGATGAAGATCAAAATGCAAGGTGAAATGATTTTAAAAATGTATGAAAAATGTTTTTAGACACTTAAAGATGTTGATAAATCAATGCAAAAAGATTGATGCAAAATGTTTCATGAGCTATGCAAAATAATTCAAACAATTTAAGGTATCAAAGAAGGAAACAAGATTAAACAAAAATAAAAGAAAATATCCAAAATATGATGAAAATTTAATAAAGTCAGAAACAAAAATATGCAAAAAATATTTAAATGCAATATGATGCTTCATGATTGTTTTTGGGATTTTTTTAATGCATTTTGGTAATTTTAGAAATTAAAAATGAGATGTATACAACAACAAAAAAAGAGTAAAACAATGGGGGAGGGGTACAACATAAGCAAAATCCACGTTTGTCGCTCCCACCTGATGACACGGGGCCAAGAGGGGTACAGACGCGAACGGTCGGCGAAAGAGGAAGAGAACACACAAGGGTGAACTCAAAAAGAAAAGAGTCGCCAGCTAGGCATTTTTATCCCGAAGGAAAGGTAATGCTGCATAGACCTAGAAAGATACGGATAAGACGGTCGCGAACTAGAGAGACTGAGAAAGGGGGTTGGTTACAACCTGGGAAGGTATTAGCACCCAGATTGTCCGCCGTACTCGACGGGATCCACGCTTGAAAGATTTGTGTTTTAAAGGGGTAGTGTCAGTGCACTCTGTGTATCAAAGCTGAAAAGAATGCAAGTGTCAGTGTAAAGGAAATGTGAAGTGTATAAGAGAAGTGTCAGTGTAAGAACAAGAATGAAATGCTCAAGAGTATGAGGCTTAAAGAATGATGCTGGAAGGAGGGGGAATATACAGAGACTTTTGTTCGATAACTGTTAAGTTATGCCTACGTATCCTCTCGTGCAATGAGGATGTCAGAACACCGTAGTTCGAGTCAAAGAGAATGAAAGATAAATTGACTTGTGGACTGCTTACTTGTCTATGCTCAAGTGTATGACCTTTCTGGCTCAGGTGCAAACTGTCTTGCATTAGACGGAAGAAGCGAGTTCTCATTTGTGAGTGAATGAGATGAGAAAAAGAATCCCGGAGGAGACGATTATTGTTTGTTTTTTTGTTTTCAATCTTTTATTGCTTTTTGGAGTTTGTCATAGGAAAATGAGCTTAAGACTAAACCAAGGGTTAGCAAACTCATCACATCCTCCCTCTGATTAGGGGTAATGAGAATACTTTAAGTATGAAGTAAGCACCTCACACTTAATTACCATGATGTAGGATTAAGATCATTAACCTATTTGTGATTTATTCAGATGTTTTGGTGGTTTTTGTTTAGTGTTGAGTAATGAGATTAAGCCATAATCAAGGATTTAATGGACCCATTACACCATCCTAATAGAAGGATAATAGATGAGAACATTTAAGCTGAGGAAGATACCTCAACATAATCCATGATTAGGGATTAACTTCATGACAAAACAAAGCCTTTATTAGATAGATTTTAGTTAATGATAAGATGAAGAAGTGAATTTTATGGTTTGTAAGACAACTTGAGGGGGACTTGTCCATTAACACTAGGGTTAGTCCTTCTTAACCAATTAAGGAAGAATTAGAACCCTAATGCAAGGCCCAAGTTACAAGTTTGATGTCTTGATGATTATTAAATGGATTGATTAAAGGATTTAAACACATTAAGGTTTTAACACTTAGTATTAAAGTTATACACTCCATCCTAATAGAAGGATGCAGGCATAAGCTTAATCACAAAGCCTTAAAACCTTTAGGGTTTAGTCCTGGATTATGAGGTGAGAGGAGAAAACTCAAAGATGACACAAAGGTAAAAGCTAAATGGGGGACTAATCAAACCCTAATCATGATCATGCTTGGTTGTTCCTAGGGTTTATGAGGCTTGCAAAAGATCTTCAGGAGAAAAGCCACCAGGAAAGAAGCAGATGAAAGGAGAAAGAAGCAGAGAGAAACAAGACAACTTGCTTCACTTAAGAAGACAAGTTGCTTGAAGGAAGAAAGTAGGAAGAGAACATGAATGAGCAAGCTCACTCAAATACAAAGATAAAATGCAGCAATGATTCATAAGAGAGATGAAGAGTATTTGTGAGAAGTGAAGGCAAATTCACTTCCCAAAACAACTTACCACCTGAAAAGTTAGCAAAAGAAATGAAATGCAATACAAATGAGGTGAAATGTCATGATGCAAACCCAAGTCAGAAGCATAAACATGATGTTAATGATGCTAAGAGGGGATACAAACACATGCAAAGAGTTGTGGATGATCATACAAGGATGAGGATGCAAATAGAGCATGCTTTGAACCAAAAAGATTCATGAATGTTTATGAAATGTAATGGACATATAACATGGCAAATGAAAGATGCAATGATCAAACATGATTCTAATATGTCCTAAGAGGTATTATGAATCATGTGGATGCACAAAATGTCATGGAAAGTCATTGGATGCAAGCAAATGAGAGATGGATGCAAAAGAAAGCACAAATTAGGGTTACATACATCATGCAATGCAAAAATTCAAAACCAGAAGCAAATGACATGATTAAAAAATTGAAAATGCAATCAAAGATACCCTAAACCTATACAAGTTCACTGCCCAAAGGAGGGGATCTAAATCTTAACTTAGTGAAAGTTATGAATTTCTTAAGTCAATTAGGGTTTTAAGGTACCTCATCATGGAAAATGCAAAACAAATTGAAAATGGAAGATAAACTCAAACCAATTTTACCCTATAAACTACATGCCATGAAGGATGCAATGCAAGAAGAACCAACATCAAACTCTCAAAGGTTAGGCATAATGGATTTTTCAAAGTTTGCACAAAAATATTGCCTTAAAATGAATTTAATTCCATGGAAAATTTTCAAAATGCATCAAGAACTAAAAAGAAATTTGCTTTGAGAGTTGGATAATGTTTCTAAATGTTTCTAAATGCAATGTGAATTTTTTGGTGATTTTTAAATACCTAAATGCATTTTTAAGTAATTAATTTTCATTAACTAATTAAAAATAAACATTTAAATGATTTAAAAATTATTTTTAATGCAAAAAAATAAAAATAAAAATATTTTTGGGTTCTAAAAATTAATGAATGCTTGACAAAAATTTTCGGAATTTTTAAATGTTTTTTACTATTTTAAATAATTCGTGCAAATTAAATGAAAAGAAAATGAAATTAAATTAAATAAAATGAAAAGTATGAAGATCATGAGGCTGAGATTTAAAGTCAGAGGGCGGGAGTTGACTGGCGCGCGTTTCAGTGGCTAGGATTGATTCTGGAAAATTCAAATTTGAATCCTAATTAATTAAGGTTAATGACTGGATTAGGGCTAAATCAAAGGATCTGGGCCGTTCACAGCGCGCGGGAAGCTGGATCCAAAGGCCTGCGTTCAAACTCAGCTAAACCCTAACCCTAATTTAATCACCTTCAGATGACCGGAACAGTGGTTCCGATCATCTTCTCCGGCGAGGCCAACAGGCTAACTTCTCCTATAAGCAAAATCAAGAGCTCTAAAGCTCCAGATCGTACCTCCTAAACACCCTAAAGATGAATCAAGCATCAAAACAAATTTCTACAACCTACATCTCAAGATATGGATAAAAACAGAAAAACTGGAAAAATTCCAGAGCTTCGATACAAGCTTATTTCTTCACCATTTCAAAAAGTAAAAACACCAGAGTGATCAGCAAAGCATAAGCAACAATTATATAGCATAAAAAGCAATTTCTGGAAACAAAGTTCTTGAGGTACCTGAGCTTGAGCTTCCTCAGTTTGCAACTTTTTGGGCAAGTCTTTGCTTCAAATCACCCCCAATGATCCCCCCCAAGTGTTTGTGATGCTTAGCTGGAGTTTAAATGGCCTCTAGAGAGAGTTTGCAGAATCTCAGTTCATGAAATGTTGAAATCGTGTTTTTGATTATGGAGGTTTTAGGGAAAAATGGAGGGTGGGAAATGATCAGTGAGGTTTATGGAGTTGAATGGTGGAAGAAGTTTGAAGGTTTGATGGATGACTCAAGAGATTCGAAAGCTTTTGCAAATTTGGGGATTTTTGAGTGTGCTGTCTTCTTGGAGCTTCAGGCTGTGTTGTTATGTGCTTTTGCCTGCATTTGATCCACATAAAGAAGTGTGATAAGTCAGAGAGTGGGTGCTGGCCTATGCTGATTGGTATGGGCCATTTTGCATAAAGTCAACTTTTTGTGTAAGAGAGGTATGGGCTATGGCAGTCAAGGTACAAGGCATGGCTTGGCTGCAGCTTGAATCAGGGAGAACCATGGAAATGGATTAGAGGCAATGCAGCAAGTGGATTAGGGTTTGTGAGAGTTTTTGCAATTTCACAAAGTCTTGGCCCTTTTGAAGTTTCTTAATGCACAAGTCATGAAAATGGACAATTCTTTGGTGCATTCTGACTTTTAGGTCATGGTTCATGTTTGTGCAAAGGTTAGAAGTCACATTGAAGTCATATTTTGCCTTGGCAAGAGGTTTTGCAACTTTGCCTCTTTGGTACAAAACTTGAAATTATGTGATTTTGTCCAACTTGGACAAGCCATAACTTTTGATCCATAATGAATTAGAATGAGTTCTTGTACTTTTTGAAAAGGGAATGATCCATTCTACAACTTTCATGACCAAAGTTTTCCCATTTGAAGCATTTTTGAATCAAAAAGAAATGGTTGAAAAACTTTCCCAAAATGGCAAGTTTTCATTACAAGTCACTTTCCCAAAAAGGCAACTTTGCAAATGGCTTGAAATTCTTCAATTTTGTGAACTTATAACATCTTCTATGATCAAATAAAGATCATACACACTCAAAATGATGGAGAACATCCTTTGGTTGGGTCATTGGGGGCCTCAGATGCCCTGATTTTGCACTGACTTGCTCAAGAAGTCAACTCTTGATTAGATGCCTTCCCCATGGAATTCCTTCATGAAAATTGATATGCATGATCCTTATAACATATAGAGACCAATAGAAACAAGAATGACCAAAAAATTTGGAGTTATGGCCTCTGAAACCAAAACCCTAATTCTAGGTCATCTGTGCAGTTAAGCCTGGCTCTGCTTCCATGCCTTTCTCAGTTCTTGTGATTCTTTGACTTTCTTGACTTGGTGAGGATATAATATGATGCTTGAACATACATGGACCCCTTTGGAGTGATTATATACCTTTGAAGTGGCTCAAATGGCTCAGGGATGGCTCAGATCACAAACCCTAGATGCAGATGACTTAGAAACAATGCAATGAAGCAAGAGTGCAATATGAGATGCTATGATTGAACTTATGCATATGAAAAGATCACAAGCCATGGTGAAATGGGTGAGGGCAAATTTGGGGTGTTTACAGCTGCCCCTATTCAAGCATGAGTTAGCTGTGTAGGATGTAAGCAACGGCTTAACAGGCAAACAAGATAACTTGTGGTTGAATACCAAAGACAGTCCGAAATTTGCACTCACAGAATGAAGAAGAAAAGGGATATAGATTGTAAAAGAAAATAAAGTATGATTATAAAGTGCGGGCGACGGAGAACGACCGTCGAGCAGAGGACGACTGCTGGGGATGAAGCAATGACGGGGACGACCGACATGCCGGGGAAAATGCAGGAAATAAAGCAATGACGGGGACGACCGACAAGCTGGGGATATGAGAGATTGTGATGGGGACGGCCATCAGGTAAAGTTATAAGACTCTCTGGGGATTAAGTAAATGAAATAAATGATGAGGTACGGTCATCAAAGGTGAAGGACGATCACCTAGCAGGGGACGGCTGCTCTGTTGGGGATAAGATGAGGGACGGTCATCTGAGGTGAAGGACGATCACCTGGCAGGGTACGGCTGCCGAAAGTATCATGACATAGGACGAATGTCGGATAAAAAGGTCGACGATGGGGACGGCCATCGGATAAGCATGATGAAGGACGATCATCAAGAGGTGAAGGACGATCACCTAGCAGGGTACGGCTGCTCTCAGGGTTTATCATGACATAGGACGAATGTCAGATAACAAGATCCACGATGGGGACGGCCATTGGATAAAAATGATGAAGGACGATCATCGGGAGGTGAAGGACGATCACCTAGCAGAGGACGGCTGCTGAAAATATCATGACATAGGACGAATGTCGGGTAGGAAGGGGTTCTAATGAATAGAGACTCCACTGGGAATGATGAAGGACGATCATCAAAAAGGTGAAGGACGATCACCTGGCAGGGTACGGCTGCCGGAAGGTATCATGACATAGGACGAATGTCAGATGAAAGGAAATAGTTCAACCAGATTTGTTGGGGACTCTCCTGGGGAATAGTAGACACAGACGAGTGTCTAAATTCAAGAAGACATAAGTGTTTGACATGGTTTATAGATTAAAGATGCGGACGAGCATCCTTAAGACCATGATACGGACAAGTATCAGTAGAAACAAACGCTTGACGCATGTTCAGAGATGATGATACGGACGAGTACCAACTGGATAACAAAGAACACGGACGAGTGTCGAATCTAAGGGGATTTAAGTGGTATATACAAGATACGGACGAGTATTTGTATGGGTGAAAAGTATGAGCAACAAGTATGAGTGAGACACAAATGAGTGTTTAACTTGCTGGGGAGATGTGCGACACGGACGGGTGTCGGAAAAAGTGTATTATAAATAAGTATTCGGTTTACAAAGTGTTCAGGTAACTATGTTGGGGAAGGTGACACGGACGAGTGTCAAGGAAGTTGTATATATATGTATCTGTATAGTGAGTGCAAAGGGGACGCTTTGGATTTCTACTGGGGATATGACACGGACGAGTGTCAGGAAGTATCTGTATTTGTGAGTGTATAAATACTTTGGCTCTCTGGTGATGAACTTGAGAGGTATTTGTATATTGTTGATGAATGGTCGGTATTTACTAGAGTTCAATCCGACACGTGGCTCGTGATTATGCAATATGTTTGACTTTTGCCGTAATGCTCTGTATTAGACGGAATGCTACGCTCTGTGGGGAAAATATGATGCGAATGCTATGATTATGCAAAGATAACGATCCGGGACTTGGATCCCGCTGCTGTGGAGATCTCTGACTGATCGGCTTGAAGTGGACGTCCCAGCTGGGGATAAGATCATTGGTAGATCTGATAAGATGTACCTGCATGGGGAAGCAGATCACTGATAGACCCATCTCAACAATGGGGGACCCAGCTGGGGTTTGTAGAAGCTTTCTTCACTCTGTTGTGAGTTCTTCACGCGTTGTTCTTCTGGATAAACGTTGAAACTTTGTGGGGAGGTAGTCCCCTGGTTGGCACTTGGCTGGGAAAGAAGAAAGATCACTGGAAGATCTTCCTAGAGATTTATGTAGGGATCCTGCTGAGGATGATACTTGACAACTCAGCTGGGGAGGAAACACCTCTGGTGCTAATCTGGAAGACGGACTGAGTAGATAATGATTTGACAACTCGCTGGGGAGAAACTTTCATGCCCCATGCTGCACTTTGGATACCTGCAATCCTGTAAAGACAAAGAAACGCACAAATACCCCGAGGTATTCCTTACCGGATTCCATCATAGGAGTTTAGACACTCCCGGGAGTAAGTATATTTCCTGTAATCATGTGTTTTTAGAAGGGAACCATCTGTATTTATGCAATCAACAAATTAATGACATCAGACATTTTTGCAAATAAAAGAGTACGAGACAGTGTGTGACTGGAAATCTGATTTTATTAATTCGAGTGCCCTGAATTGGCAAGATACAGTCATTAGAAACAAATCCCTAAAATGAGGAGATTGTTTACAAATTGAGAAACAAAAGATGCTGGCAACGCTGATGACGCTTCAAGGAGCTTCCCTTTTGCCATGACTCGTATGACTTTTGACGTTCTTCTCGTCTTGCTTTCTGAAAAAAGGCTGATTCCGACCGACGTTCGAACCTTTCGAAGCTTACCAAGTTGTAAGTGATACAGATGAATTCAGAATACAATTGTTCGCTTATTCCCTTATTTTGCATGGATCGCCCTTTCGGGTTTTCAATCCATCGGGATACCCTTTTTTTCCTGAGTCGTCCAATGCGGCTTTTCGACTCAGCGGGTGTACATTTTTTATTTATTTTTCCTTATTTTTGCCCGAGTCTTTTATTCTGTTTTTGACACGTCGGGATGCCCTATTTTTGCCTGGACTTACAATCTTTTTTTATGTCCAGCGGGTCATTTTATGCGAAGTATTTTTTAACTGCATCTGAATTCACAGGGGACATGAAGTCTTCACCATCCATAGTGCTGAGCATCAGTGCTCCACCGGAGAAAACTTTCTTTACTACGAATGGCCCTTCATAGTTCGGAGTCCACTTGCCCCTGTGGTCTGTATAAGGAGGGAGGAGTCTTTTCAGCACAAGATCTCCTACTTGGTACTCTCGGAGCCTGACTTTCTGATCGAAGGCTTTCTTCATTATTTTCTGATACAGCTGCCCATGACAGATTGCAGCCAATCTCTTCTCTTCAATCAGATTCAGTTGTTCGTATCGGGACCGGACCCATTCTGCTTCGTTCAGCTTAACATCCATCAGTACCCGCAGGGAGGGTAATTCAACTTCAACAGGTAGGACTGCCACCATACCATACACAAGCTGATACGGTGTTGCCCCAGTGGATGTTCTGATTGACGTACGGTACCCGTGCAAGGCAAATGGTAGCATTTCGTGCCAATCTTTATAGGTAACTACCATCTTCTGCACAATCTTCTTGATATCTTTGTTAGCTGCCTCAACAACGCCATTCATCTTTGGCCTGTAAGGAGAAGAATTGTGGTGTTGGATCTTGAAGTCCCGACATAGTACTGCCATCATTTTGTTGTTTAAGTTGGAACCATTATCAGTAATGATTCGCTCGGGAACTCCATACCGACAGATGATGTCTCTCTTCAGAAATCGGGCTACCACTTGCCTTGTAACATTTGCATAGGAAGCTGCTTCAACCCATTTGGTAAAATAGTCAATGGCTACCAGGATGAATCTGTGGCCATTTGAAGCAGTCGGTTCAATCTTTCCAATCATATCAATGCCCCACATGGCAAAGGGCCAGGGTGAAGACATCACATTCAGAGGATTGGGAGGCACATGCACCTTATCCGCATAGATCTGGCATTTATGGCATTTTCTGGCATAGGCACAACAGTCTGCATCCATTGTGATCCAGTAATAACCCGATCTTAGAAACTTTTTAGCCATTGCATGCCCTCCTGCATGGGTACCAAAAGATCCTTCGTGCACCTCGCGCATTAACAAGTCTTCTTCTGCCTTATCAACACATCTGAGGAGTGCCATATCAAAGTTTCTCTTGTACAGGGAACCGTCAGTATTCAGGAAGAAACTACCAGCAAGCCTTCTTAATGTCTTCTTGTCATTGGAAGATGCCCCAGGTGGGTAAGTTTGATCCTCCAAGAAGCACTTAATGTCATGGAACCAAGGCTTATCATCTTTAACAACATCTGCTGCAAATACATATGCTGGTCTGTCAAGTCTGGATACTGAAAATCCGAGGCACAAAGTTGGTAGCTTGAACTTTGATCATGGATGAAATGGTAGCCAGAGCATCCGCAAACTGATTCTCGTCTCGAGGGATATACTCAAGCTTGACCGTTGTGAAGAAAGTCAACAACCTCCTTGTATAATCCCGGTAAGGTATCAGATGATCTTGGTGTGTGTACCATTTGCCGTTGGTTTGATTAATTACCAGAGCTGAATCTCCGAACACATTCAAAGTCTTGATCCTGAGGTCAATGGCTTCCTCAAGACCCATAATTCAGGCTTCGTATTCAGCTTCGTTGTTAGTGCAGTTGAAGGTGATCTTTGCCGAGAAAGGCATGTGAACTCCCTTAGGTGTAATGAGTACTGCACCAACACCACGACCATTCATATTAACAGCCCCATCAAACATCATAGTCCATTCTTCTTCCGGGTCAGGCCCTTCAGTGTGAACAGGCTCTTCGTGGTCTTTTGCTTTTATGAACATGATGTCCTCATCAGGGAAGTCAAATCGCATAGGCTGGTAATCATCAATGGGTTTCTCAGCAAGATAATCAGACAATACACTGCCCTTGATGGCTTTCTAAGATGTGTACTGGATGTCATAATCTGTGAGGATCATTTGCCATCTTGCAACCTGTCCGGTAAGTGCTGGCTTCTCAAAAATGTACTTAACTGGGTCCATTTTTGATATCAATAAAGTGGTGTGGGTCAACATATACTGTCTTAGTCGGCGAGCAGCCCACGCTAAAGCACAACAAGTTTTCTCGAGCAGTGAATAACGTTGTTCACAGTCGGTAAACGTTTTGCTTAGGTAGTAAATTGCATACTCTTTTCGACCAGACTCGTCATGCTGGCCCAGCACACATCCCATTGACTCTTCCAATACTGTTAAGTACATGATTAGAGGTCTTCCTTCAACTGGAGGCATAAGGATTGGAGGCTCTTGTAAGTATTCCTTGATTTTGTCAAAAGCCTTTTGGCAGTCTTCGTTCCACCTGACCGTTTGTTCTTTTCTTAACAGCTTGAACAAAGGCTCACAGGTTGCTGTAAGGTGAGATATGAACCGTGAAATGTAGTTCAATCTACCTAGAAAACCCCGAACTTCTTTTTCTGTCTTCGGTGCAGGCATTTCTTGAATGGCTTTAACCTTATCAGGGTCAACTTCAATCCCTTTCTCACTTACAATAAATCCCAGCAGCTTACCGGATCGCACCCCGAATGTGCATTTGTTGGGGTTTAACTTCAGTTGGTACTTCCTCAGACGCTTGAATAACTTCAGTAGATTCACCATGTGGTCTTCTTCTGTGAGGGACTTGGCAATCATGTCATCCACATAACATTCAATTTCTTTATGGATCATGTCGTGGAATAATGTTACCATAGCCCGTTGATAAGTTGCACCAGCATTCTTCAGTCCGAATGGCATCACCTTATAATAGAACGTGCCCCAGGGTGTGATGAAGGTTGTCTTCTCCATGTCTTCAGGTGACATTTTGATCTGATTGTATCCTGAAAACCCGTCCATGAAGGAGAATACCGAGAACTGAGCCGTATTATCAACCAATACATCAATGTGAGGTAAAGGGAAGTCATCTTTCGGGCTGGCTCTGTTCAGATCCCGGTAGTCCACACACATTCTCACCTTGCCGTCCTTCTTAGGCACATGTACTATATTAGCAAACCACGGCGGATAGCTAGTTACAGCAAGGAAACCGGCGTCCCACTGCTTTTGTACCTCTTCTTTAATCTTCATTGCCATATCTGGGAGAGTACGGCGCAACTTTTGTTTTACCGGCGGGCAGTCTTCTTTCAAGGGCAGCTTGTGCATGACAATATCGGTGTCCAACCCTGGCATATCCTGATAAGACCAAGCGAAAACATCCACATACTCCCGAAGCATATCAATCAGTTGCTCTTTTACTGAATCTTGTAGGAAGGCCCCGATCTTAACTTCTTTTACGTCTTCATCCGTACCAAGATTAACCGTTTCAATCTCCTCCTGATGAGGAGTGATAACCTTCTCCTCTTGCCTTAACAACCTAGCTAGCTCTTCAGGTAGCTCATAATCTTCTTCAACCCCTTCATCAGCTTGATTGATTGGATTGTCAAAGTCACACGAAGTCATAGCAGTGTTGTTGTCGGTGCAGTCTGGAAGGCACTTTCTGCAAGGTTTTAGATTGTTCATTTTAGTGATCAATTTTAATCTTATTTAGAAAAAAGGTGAAATGAAGTTATCATTTTGGAAAACATTGCCATTTTATTTTTGTACAAAAAGAAAAATGAAAAACAGTGAGCGGAAAAGAAAAAGACTCATTTGCAAAAGATGTCCGATATTCATTGATTAATCCATTTGCACAAAATTACAAGATGGCCCGATTACAAAATGAGTCTTGTCATCTTGGGCAAGATGCAAGACTTGATGCATGCTTAAAAATACAGGAAATAATAATTACTCTACAGGAGTAACCCTTATAATTTCCTGGGAAGACCAGTTAAGGACTTGGCTCCCCGGGATCCTTGGACGTATCCAGCTCTCCAGGTTGCGGTCGCTTTCCTCCTCGTCTTCCAAGTTGTTCACAGCATCCGGGGTGAGCATCCCCCCGCTGACAAAATTGGGCTTCTTGGCAGCCTCTGATTGATCTTGTTGAGTTGGTCTGTAACCCAACCCAAATCTGTCTTCTTTCTTTTCCACGGGCAACAGCTTCCCCCAACCTTGGGCAGTACCCTCCTCAACAACCTTCCGGGCTTGCTGATACGACGTTATGGAGGTTCCCAGTACAGCAGATGCTTCATTAATGTTCAGGGCCTCAAACCCTTGGCTCATAGTTTCATGGATCTCTCCATCCATTTCTATGTACTTGTACGTAGCCAGATGACTAACAAAGATGTCTTCCTCCCCACAAATGGTGATGATCTGGCCTTCCCACTCGAATTTCAGCTTCTGGTGAAGGGTAGACGTAACAGCGCCAGCGACATGGATCCAGGGTCTACCCAACAAACAGCTGTAGGCCGACTGAATGTCCATCACATAGAAGGTAATTTTGAAGGTCTGCAGGCCAATCATCACGGGCAGATCAATCTCTCCAAGCACTGATCTTTTAGAGCCATCAAATGCTCTCACCACCAAATTACTCGGACGCAATGCCAAACCACCGTACTCCAGCTTCACCAAGGCTTTCTTTGGTAGAACATTGAGCGAGGACCCAGTGTCCACTAGTACATGAGATAGAACAGCACCCTTGCATTCCAAGGTAATATGTAAAGCCTTGTTGTGGTTGCGTCCCTCAGTTGTTAAGTCAGCATTGGTGAAGCCCAGCCCATGACTGGTATTGACATTTGCCACCACAGTTTTTAGCTGATTAACGGTAATCTCCTCTGGCACGTATGCTGCGTGCAGGACTTTCAATAATGCATTCCTATGAGCTTCAGAACACATCAACAGGGATAATATGGAGATCTTTGAGGGAGTTTGGTGAAGCTGATCCACCACCTTGTAATCACTTCTTTTGATGATTCTCATAAACTCGTCTACATCTTGCTTAAAAGACTTCTTCTGAGTTTCTCTGACAATTGGCTCTTCAGGTACCACACCCCTTCCTTTTGCTTTGGCAGCAGCTTCTGCTTCGGCATTAAGTCTTTGCACTTGTGAGGCAAAAAGGCATCCGCTTCTGGTGAAGCCTCCGCCTCCCCCAACATTATCAATCTGTGGAGAAGAAGTTGAATAATCCAAAGTGATTTTCTCCCCGTTGCAGTAGAGGTCAGAGCCATAATGCCAAGGTATGGCATTGCTGCTTTCATAAGGAACTGGTCCAGGCACCGTGATGGTAACTGGACTGACTGCTGCAGAGGAGGGTACTGTAATGGTGTGCGGATCATAGTAAATTGTAACTGGTGATCTGGCAGGAGGTGCCACTGCTTGTTGTTGGAAATTGTTGTTTGGAGGAACATTTAATGGATCATAGTAGATGGTGACTGCAGAGACTTCTTCATTAATTTCTGTTGGCGTTGTAGAAGATTCTGCTGATAAAAAGGATGCTGATGTTGTAGAAGAAATGGTTGTTGACATTTGATTTGTTGAAGTGATGGGTGGAGCCATTGCTGATGATATTGATGAATCGGTAGGAATGATTGTTGCTGCTGTTGTAGAAGAATCAGGAATTGTTGTCAAAGGAATTGCTGGATTTGTAGGCGCTGTTGTTGAGATCTAAAGGATACCATCCTTGATAAGACTATCTATGCCGCTTTTCAAATTATCACACCCATTGACTGCAATGTTGCAATACCCACAACCGAGCTCACACCCGGGAAACACCTGGCATTCTAGAAGCTGAGCTTTAATCTCGACCAGAGGTGTTCGAATTTGTGCAACACTGGTGACCAAAGTAGATGGCTTGTCTTCCTCAATGGCATTAATCCTCGGCCCACCATGATTAGGCATAGGATTTCTGTTGACATTTGGAGAAGGTGCGAAGTTGAGGGCTTTAGAATCCACCAGATCTTGAACTTTCATTTGCAAAGCCCTGCATTTTTCCGTATTGTGGCCTGGTGCATTGGAATGGAAAGCACACCTGGCGTTGACATTGTAATTCTTAGGGAGATTGGAGGGATCTGGTGGTGCCAATGTCCTTAACTCAACCAAGTTAAGTTTCAGGAGTTGTGGCTATAAGGCAGCATAAGGCATAGGGATAGGATCAATCACCCTATTTGCCTGTGATGGTCTTTGCTGAAAGGGTCTTTGTTGTTGATTGTTGTTATTGTTGTTGTTGTAGGTTCTTCGTGGCGGGTACTGAACTTGCTGTTGATAATGTGATTGTGGTGGTTGTTGATAAGCTGGTTGCTGAGGAATCGGAGCTGGAATAGTGACAGCTGCTACTGATCTGTGGACATACTGAGGTCTTCCCCTGCTGGCATGAATGGTATTTGTCTCACCAGTCCTTCGAGGTCCCACAAAAGGCTTCCTGGGATTACTGGACGAACTGGCAACATTATCAGAAATTTTGCCCATTTTTAGTAGACTCTCAATCCTTTCTCCAGCTATAACTACGTCTGCGAAACTGGTGGAAGAAAAGGCAGCCAATCTATCAATATATGTTCCTTGCAGAGTATTCATGAACATGTTGGCCATCTCTCTTTCCGACATGGGTGGTTGGACAGCAGCAGCAAGCTGTCTCCACCTTTGGGCATATTCTCTGAAGCTTTCTCTGGAAGATTGAGACATTCCCATTAGGAGGGTCCTGTTGGGAGCCATGTCCAGATTGTATTGGTACTGTCTGATGAAGGCTTCAGCCAAGTCCTTCCAGCATCTAATAGTAGCTCTGGTCAAGTGTGAATACCACTCTCTTGAATCCCCAGTCAAACTGTCTTCAAAATAGAACATCCACAGCTTTTCATCCATGGTATATGCTTTAAGCCTCCCCAGAAAGGACTGCAGGCGAGTTCGTGGACAGGAGGTTCCATTGTATTTCTCGAAGCACGGGGGTTTGAACTTGTGGGGAATTCTTACCCCATCCACTAACCCCATATCCATTACATCGAAGCCCAAGGAGTTTTGAGACTCCAGAGATCTCAACTTCTCAGCAATTTCATCAAACCTCCTATCATAGACTTCATCCCCAGCTCCCATGACAGTGAATTCCCCCTCTTGGGGGTCTTCCTGTAAGATCCTCCCCCCAGTAGTATTTCCTTGCACATTACCCGGGACATTGACTTCCGGATCTAGATGAGGTCCAAATACAGGTGGATTGACATGAGGCTGTCCCCTCTCATTGTTACTTGTTCCTCCAGTCCCAGGATGAGGCTCCTCGGGAGTTTGTCTTTCTACCAATGCCCTTAGCCTTTCTTGGGTCTGAGCCAAACCAGTCATCACAGTCATGAATTGGGCCATTTGGTTCCTCATCTCCACTCTTTCATTAGCCATCTGGGTTCTGACCTCGGTCAGGTCTTGCTGTACTTGCTTCATTATAATACCCGGAAGGTTGTTGCGAGTAGGATACCGGTGTGCACGGTTGACAGGGAACACTCTTCTGCGAGCAATATTTCCTGAAGTCATAGCAAAGTTAGAAACAAATAAATATAAAACCTACAAAACAAAACAAAAGTTAGTATGCAATGCAGTATGCTTATTTGTTTTCCAAGGTATCCGGCTTGGTTCTTGGTTTTGACCTTTCCAGACCTCGAGGAAGATGCTTTGATGTTGTTGAGAAAAGAAACCCCAAATGGAAACAAACTAAAATATATTACAAATACTGAACAATACATAGTCTGTTTTTACAACACATGCCCCTGAAGGGTCAAAGTACAACAAAAAGAAAAGTACATCAAATGGAAACAACAACAAAACAAAAAGTCAGACATCTAGTCCAAACTCATCCTCCTTGACTTCCTTCAGAAGTGCCTCAGTCACTGGACCAGCTGGATGCTCTGTAATGGTCCTGATGAGGAGGTTCCTGGTGGCAATGGCAGTGGTCAGCTTCTTGTGTCTGTCCTGGTCTTTTGATCTCTTCAATCCAGCCCTAAGCCTCAACTCTGAAATCTCCTTCTGGGCTGCCAGCAAAGCTTCCTGCTGTTTCTTTTCATTAGCCTCTAACTGCTCAATTCTGGCTTGAGTTCTCTTATCTTCTTGAGTACGGGCTTCAGTGATCCTCACCCACCTAGCCTGACTCTCTTGCAGATAGAGTTCAGTCCTAGCCTTCTGAAGCTTGGCCTCTTTACAGGCATTCTTCAATATTTGCTCTCCAGCTCTTGATTTCTTGATGTAGTCCTCTGTTTTCTCAATCTTGGCCAGATGCTCCACCCTAAGTTTCTCCAACCTTTCAATGTCCAGTCGACCATCACTCCTCTCCCAGAGGGTCTTCTTCAAAGCTTGAGACAGATTCTCATTCCTCTCTTTCAGTTTCTCAAATTCCTCCAGGCTGACAGTGGCTGCTGGCTGTACTGTGGAAGGTCCAGGTGTGTCCTCAATGGTAAAAGGCATTCCAGTGATCTGAGATCTAGCATGGGACCATTCATAATACTGGGCTGAAGCAACATTATTACACTTCCCAAGAATAGCCACCCCCTTTGTCTGGATGTTGTCCCAAGCCCAAGATACTTGTCTGACAACAGCTAGATTAGGCTTTATCTCACAATACAGGGTCTCAGCTAAATCTTGCACTCTAGAAGGGTGGACCAAAGCATAACCCAATTGTCTCTTAAACAGAAAAGGATTGTAGTTGATGCAACCCTTCACTCCTAGTAGAGGTACATTTGGGTACTGCCCACAGCTAGTTATTATGTCCTTGCCTTTGGTGCTCTGGGTGCACCATCTGATGTCATCTGAGGTTAAAGCAATGAGCCTCTTGGCCCAATTCTTCTGTTGGTGAGGATTCAAGAAGGCATAAGTTTTAGGTAAGTGTTTGAGTAGCCAGGTATGAAACAGAGGAGCACAACATCTCACCAACTTCCCTCTTTGCTTCTCATTTCTTTGATGAACAGAATAATAGAAATCCCCCAGCAATGTGGGTACTGGGTTCCTCAAAAGGAAGAGATGAATGGCATTCTTGCTGATAAATTTGGGCTCATCTGCAAACAGTATAACCCCATATATGCTGAGGGCTAACAATGCACAGACTGCCCTCCATTCTCCTAAAGAGGCCTTCAGGATGGCCTAGGAAATCAAGAAATCCAAGTGCAAACCAGGGATCCCAGCTTTTGTTGTCATGTTCTGCTCAATCAAAATAGGCTCCAGGTACAGTGCTTTTGCCACCTCTCCATTGCTGGGAGAAGTCATCTCTGGGTTGAAGGGGACACCACCCCTGACAGGTACTCCAATCAATGATGAAAACTCCTCCAAAAGAGGTCCTAGCTGAAAGTTTTGGAATGTGAAACATCTCAAAGGAGGGTCATAAAACTGTAGGCAGGTGTGGATCATACTCCTCTGAGAAGGATCCAGGTCCATAACCATGTCAAGGATGCCTCCATAATGTTCTCTGAATAATGGGATGTGGTCTGGAGTGATAAGTGCCTGGACCTGCCTGATACCAGTCAACACAAGCTCAAAGAAATGATATGATATGTTGCTTTTCCTGGGTGTAGCCATGAGTGCTGATGAAGAGCTGAAGACAAGTGCTGATGAAGATCAAGACTGGTACTGGAGATGAGCCACTGATAGGCTAGTGCTGGTGATGATGAAGATAGCTGTAGCAGACAACTGATGAAGACAACTGAAGCAGAGGTCTATACAAGTGAAGGGGTCAAAACCAAGCCATATATAATGTGGATACCCTGAAAAACAAATAAACAAATGTTAAATGATGCAATGATGACGTATGCAAATGATATGCAAGGGTTTGTGATCAAGATGGATCTGATTACTGCCTTAATATAAGTCCAAGTATGTTCAAGAAGTCCAGATGGGGGTTCAGAAATCCAGTAACCAAGGTAGGGGACTCAAATAAAGAGTCACATGTCCAAGGTTAAATCACAAGAACTGTCCAAAGTGAGGTACTCTTAATCAGACAATTAACAGGGTATGATGTGGCCAAAGGTACCTGCAAACCTGTAAACAGCCCAACCCCCTCACAGGTAGAGTTCTAAAACAAGGATCCTCAGACTTGGATCAGTTATGAGAAGTGTAAACACTTCTAACCCGGAGGTACAGTGTTTACAATAACCATAAAAGATCCTCCTCTAATTCACCTCAGTTTCTGAAGGTCATAATAAAGGTCATCCAGACTTAGCAGGCTTCCCAGATGGCCCTAGCACTACAGGAAATCTGTAGCACAGAGTTCTCAAGAAGAAACCCACATCTGAATCGTGTTTCATATTCCCGCACCAGACCGAAATGGAATGGGAAAGAACATGAACCACTCTAGCCTAGGTGTCACTCAGGTCCCAGGTATAGGACCTTACACTCTCAGTAGAACCTCACCCACCAAAACAGAAACCAGATCCAGCAATGATAACATGACAGTATGAAAAATGTGAAACTGTAAAGAAAGAAAAAAATAAAGCTGTACATAAAGCAATAAATAAAGCAACTATACAAACACAATTAGCACATAACACCCCGGTAAACACAAATAAAACAAGCGCTAGGAGGAACCCACAAAAAGAACCAGAAGCCCTGGTTACAGTATAAGGGTCCCCAGCAGAGTCGCCAAGCTGTCGCTCCCACCTGATGACACAGGCCCAAGAGGGTTACAGACGCGAACGGTCGGCGAAAGAGGAAGAGAACACACAAGGGTGAACTCAAAAAGAAAAGAGTCGCCAGCTAGGCATTTTTATCCCGAAGGAAAGGTAATGCTGCATAGACCTAGAAAGATACAGATAAGACGGTCGCGAACCAGAGAGACTGAGAAAGGGGGTTGGTTACAACCTGGGAAGGTATTAGCACCCAGATTGTCCGCCGTACTCGACGGGATCCACGCTTGAAATATTTGTGTTTTAAAGGGGTAGTGTCAGTGCACTCTGTGTATCAAACCTGAAAAGAATGCAAGTGTCAGTGTAAAGGAAATGTGAAGTGTATAAGAGAAGTGTCAGTGTAAGAACAAGAATGAAATGCTCAAGAGTATGAGGCTTAAAGAATGATGCTGGAAGGAGGGGGAATATATAGAGACTTTTGTTCGATAACTGTTAAGTTATGCCTACGTATCCTCTCGTGCAATGAGGAAGTCAGAACACCGTAGTTCGAGTCAAAGAGAATGAAAGATAAATTGACTTGTGGACTGCTTACTTGTCTATGCTCAAGTGTATGACCTGTCTGGCTCAGGTGCAAACTGTCTTGCATTAGACGGAAGAAGCGAGTTCTCGTTTGTGAGTGAATGAGATGAGAAAAAGAATCCTGGAGGAGACGATTATTGTTTGTTTTTTTGTTTTCAATCTTTTATTTCTTTTTGGAGTTTGTCATAGGAAAATGAGCTTAAGACTAAACCAAGGGTTAGCAAACTCATCACATCCTCCCTCTGATTAGGGGTAATGAGAATACTTTAAGTATGAAGTAAGCACCTCACACTTAATTACCATGATGTAGGATTAAGATCATTAACCTATTTGTGATTTATTAAGATGTTTTGGTGGTTTTTGTTTAGTGTTGAGTAATGAGATTAAGCCATAATCAAGGATTTAATGGACCCATTACACCATCCTAATAGAAGGATAATAGATGAGAACATTTAAGCTGAGGAAGATACCTCAACTTAATCCATGATTAGGGATTAACTTCATGACAAAACAAAGCCTTTATTAGATAGATTTTAGTTAATGATAAGATGAAGAAGTGAATTTTATGGTTTGTAAGACAACTTGAGGGGGACTTGTCCATTAACACTAGGGTTAGTCCTTCTTAACCAATTAAGGAAGAATTAGAACCCTAATGCAAGGCCCAAGTTACAAGTTTGATGTCTTGATGATTATTAAATGGATTGATTAAAGGATTTAAACACATTAAGGTTTTAACACTTAGGATTAAAGTTATACACTCCATCCTAATAGAAGGATGCAGGCATAAGCTTAATCACAAAGCCTTAAAACCTTTAGGGTTTAGTCCTGGATTATAAGGTGAGAGGAGAAAACTCAAAGATAACACAAAGGTAAAAGCTAAATGGGGGACTAATCAAACCCTAATCATGATCATGCTTGGTTGTTCCTAGGGTTTATGAGGCTTGCAAAAGATCTTCAGGAGAAAAGCCACCAGGAAAGAAGCAGATGAAAGGAGAAAGAAGCAGAGAGAAGCAAGACAACTTGCTTCACTTAAGAAGACAAGTTGCTTGAAGGAAGAAAGTAGGAAGAGAACATGAATGAGCAAGCTCACTCAAATACAAAGATAAAATGCAGCAATGATGCATAAGAGAGATGGAGAGTATTTGTGAGAAGTGAAGGCAAATTCACTTCCCAAAACAACTTACCACCTGAAAAGTTAGCAAAAGAAATGAAATGCAACACAAATGAGGTGAAATGTCATGATGCAAACCCAAGTCAGAAGCATAAACATGATGTTAATGATGCTAAGAGGGGATACAAACACATGCCAAAAGTTGTGGATGATCATACAAGGATGAGGATGCAAATGGAGCATGCTTTGAACCAAAAAGATTCATGAATGTTTATGAAATGCAATGGACATATAACATGTCAAATGAAAGATGCAATGATCAAACATGATTCTAATATGTCCTAAGAGGTATTATGAATCATGTGGATGCACAAAATGTCATGGCAAGTCATTGGATGCAAGCAAATGAGAGATGGATGCAAAAGAAAGCACAAATTAGGGTTACATACATCATGCAATGCAAAAATTCAAAACCAGAAGCAAATGACATGATAAAAAAATTGAAAATGCAATCAAAGATACCCTAAACCTATACAAGTTCACTGCCCAAAGGAGGGGATCTAAATCTTAACCTAGTGAAAGTTATGAATTTCTTAAGTCAATTAGGGTTTTAAGGTACCTCATCATGGAAAATGCAAAACAAATTGAAAATGGAAGATAAACTCAAACCAATTTTACTATAAACTACATGCCATGAAGGATGCAATGCAAGAAGAACCAACATCAAACTCTCAAAGGTTAGGCAGAATGGATTTTTCAAAGTTTGCACAAAAATATTGCCTTAAAATGAATTTAATTCCATGGAAAATTTTCAAAATGCATCAAGAACTAAAAAGAAATTTGCTTTGAGAGTTGGATAATGTTTCTAAATGTTTCTAAATGCAATGTGAATTTTTTGGTGATTTTTAAATACCTAAATGCATTTTTAATTAATTAATTTTCATTAACTAATTAAAAATAAACATTTAAATGATTTAAAAATAATTTTTAATGCAAAAAAATAAAAATAAAAATATTTTTGGGTTCTAAAAATTAATGAAATGCTTGACAAAAATTTTCAGAATTTTTAAATGTTTTTTACTATTTTAAATAATTCGTGCAAATTAAATGAAAAGAAAATGAAATAAAATGAAAAGTATGAAGATCCTGAGGCTGAGATTCAAAGTCAGAGGGCGGGAGTTGACTGGCGCGCGTTTCAGTGGCTAGGATTGATTCTGGCAAATTCAAATTTTAATCCTAATTAATTAAGGTTAATGACTGGATTAGGGCTAAATCAAAGGATCTGGGCCGTTCACAGCGCGCGGGAAGCTGGATCCAAAGGCCTGCGTTCAAACTCAGCTAAACCCTAACCCTAATTTAATCACCTTCAGATGACCGGAACAGTGGTTCCGGTCATCTTCTCCGGCGAGGCCAACAGGCTAACTTCTCCTATAAGCAAAATCAAGAGCTCTAAAGCTCCAGATCGTACCTCCTAAACACCCTAAAGATGAATCAAGCATCAAAACAAATTTCTACAACCTACATCTCAAGATATGGATCAAAACAGAAAAACTGGAAAAATTTCAGAGCTTCGATACAAGCTTATTTCTTCACCATTTCAAAAAGTAAAAACACCAGAGTGATCAGCAAAGCATAAGCAACAATTCTATAGCATAAAAAGCAATTTCTGGAAACAAAGTTCTTGAGGTACCTGAGCTTGAGCTTCCTCAGTTTGCAACTTTCTGGGCAAGTCTTTGCTTCAAATCACCCCCAATGATCCCCCCCAAGTGTTTGTGATGCTTAGCTGGAGTTTAAATGGCCTCTAGAGAGAGTTTGCAGAATCTCAGTTCATGAAATGTTGAAATCGTGTTTTTGATTATGGAGGTTTTAGGGCAAAATGGAGGGTGGGAAATGATCAGTGAGGTTTATGGAGTTGAATGGTGGAAGAAGTTTGAAGGTTTGATGGATGAATCAAGAGATTCGAAAGCTTTTGCAAATTTGGGGATTTTTGAGTGTGCTGTCTTCTTGGAGCTTCAGGCTGTGTTGTTATGTGCTTTTGCCTGCATTTGATCCACATAAAGAAGTGTGATAGGTCAGAGAGTGGGTGCTGGCCTATGCTGATTGGTATGGGCCATTTTGCATAAAGTCAACTTTTTGTGTAAGAGAGGTATGGGCTATGGCAGTCAAGGTACAAGGCATGGCTTGGCTGCAGCTTGAATCAGGGAGAACCATGGAAATGGATTAGAGGCAATGCAGCAAGTGGATTAGGGTTTGTGAGAGTTTTTGCTATTTCACAAAGTCTTGGCCCTTTTGAAGTTTCTTAATGCACAAGTCATGAAAATGGACAATTCTTTGGTGCATTCTGACTTTTAGGTCATGGTTCATGTTTGTGCAAAGGTTAGAAGTCACATTGAAGTCATATTTTGCCTTGGCAAGAGGTTTTGCAACTTTGCCTCTTTGGTACAAAACTTGAAATTATGTGATTTTGTCCAACTTGGACAAGCCATAACTTTTGATCCATAATGAATTAGAATGAATTCTTGTACTTTTTGAAAAGGGAATGATCCATTCTACAACTTTCATGACCAAAGTTTTCCCATTTGAGGCATTTTTGAATCAAAAAGAAAGGGTTGAAAAACTTTCCCAAAATGGCAAGTTTTCATTACAAGTCACTTTCCCAAAAAGGCAACTTTGCAAATGGCTTGAAATTCTTCAATTTTGTGAACTTCTAACATCTTCTATGATCAAATAAAGATCATACACACTCAAAATGATGGAGAACATCCTTTGGTTGGGTCATTGGGGGCCTCAGATGCCCTGATTTTGCACTGACTTGCTCAAGAAGTCAACTCTTGATTAGATGCCTTCTCCATGGAATTTCCTCATGAAAATTGATATGCATGATCCTTATAACATATAGAGACCAATAGAAACAAGAATGACCAAAAAATTTGGAGTTATGGCCTCTGAAACCAAAACCCTAATTCTAGGTCATCTGTGCAGTTAAGCCTGGCTCTGCTTCCATGCCTTTCTCAGTTCTTGTGATTCTTTGACTTTCTTGACTTGGTGAGGATATAATATGATGCTTGAACATACATGGACCCCTTTGGAGTTATTGTAGACCTTTGAAGTGGCTCAAATGGCTCAGGGATGGCTCAGATCACAAACCCTAGATGCAGATGACTTAGAAACAATGCAATGAAGCAAGAGTGCAATATGAGATGCTATGATTGAACTTATGCATATGAAAAGATCACAAGCCATGGTGAAATGGGTGAGGGCAAATTTGGGGTGTTTACAACGTTCAAGATAGGAATTGGGCTCAGGGAGGGTGTGCAAATGACAAGTCAAGTAAATTCAGTCTAAAAGTGCAGGTCAATGAGTCTTATGGTGGGAGCAGGTAAACACAATTGACTAGATCTAGGCCACATAATGGATCTGACGCACGTAAAACCAGTCAAATAAACAAAGTACAATAGATGGAGAGTCAAGATCCACTAAGAAAACTAACACGCATGGGGAGGCACACATTAAACACATCTGAATTTAAATTTATAAAATAGAACATGTGAACTACATCATCCTATTTTAATGCGTTGTCACATTAATATACATCAGATCTGAAACACGAATGGCTAGCTCCGGTCGTCTTCTCCGGTGGATCCAACGAAGATCCAACAAAAATATTTCCAAAAATCCAAAAAATCACCACAGTTCTACTCAGAATTCAGCATTGATTCCAAATATGCAATTCATTTCATCAAATCAAGCATAAATAAAGCAAATCGAAGCAAGAAAGTTTGAACTAAAAAAACTTCAGATCTAAAATTAAGACATGATACACGTCCAAATCTCTCACAAATTACACCAGAATGATCAACAAAGCATGAGGAACATAATGCATGTCATAAAAACATGAAATAAGAGGATGGATTTTCATTCACCTGAAAGTTGAAGCAAGCAAAAATACTCCTAGAAATCAAGTAGGAAGGTGCAAATCTAATCCTTTTGATCTCTAATTGCAAACTAAATGCAATTAGAACCTTGAATCAGACTAGATCTAAAGATTTGAAGATGAGGATTCCAAAACTGAACTTAGTGTAAACCTCTGTATGAGCTTACAATGGTGCTTGATTCTTGTTCCTTGGAGCTTGTAGGTCAAGAATGTGCAAATAATTTTCAAAAAAACCCCTAGGAGAAGAGTGTTTCAAAGAGAAGAAACAAAGAGGTGAAAATTTGAAATGTAAGAATGAACTATAGCTCGATTTTTATTGTCTTTAGTCACTATCGCATTTTTTCTACTTTATGATTTATCATTTTTTCCCGGTGAAGTTGGTTATGGAAGGAAAAAGATATCTTAAACTCACCCCTCTTTGCATACTGTTATTTAACATATCCACACATAGTTTTGGGTTCTTCTTTAGCTTATTTCACCTTCGGTTTAGTGCAAAAAAAAATCTTTTGATATTGATGGTAGTTTCTATGATATGGTTCTGGGTATGAGATGAATGCTGATTGACAGGTGATGTTAATATTTTTGTGTTTTCTGTATCATCATAATTTTCTGATGTTTTTCTTAGGTTTAGAAACCTATTTTTTATTTTTTATTTATTGTGCTCACAAAGATCTTACGACCTTTTGCCTACGTATTCCCAAAAAGAGAATTGAGGGATCAGAGCATCGTAGTTCATCCTAAAAGTATAGAGCTAGGAGGAAAGGGTTAATTTGTATCATGGTTAGAGAACGGGATGTTGATGCTCAAAAGTTTGATTTGTGTGTTGATTAAAGCCCAAGATTGAAGCTGAAAAGTCTGTTTGTTTCTTGATCAAAGCCCATGATTAAAGATGAAAAATAGTTGTTTGTAACTGGTTGGTTGATTGCTTGAATTGCATAGCTCAAGGCATGATTTGAATGGTATCTTGATTTGTATAGCTCAATAAAGGCTAAATGGGTACCCTTAATTACATAGCTCAAAGAGGACTGAATGGTTTGACCTGAATTATATAGCTCAGGAAAGCTGAATGGGTTATCTTGATTTGCATAGCTCAAGAAATGCTGGATGTTTAGCTTAGTTAGAGTCCAAGACTATGATTGTATTGTGTGAAATTAGCTTAGTTAAAGTCAAAAACTATGACGGTTGGGAATGAATTAGCTTAGTTAGAGTCCAAGGCTATGACTGTAATGAAATAATTAGCTTAGTTAAAGTCCAAGGCTATGACTGGTGTTAGCTTAGTTAAAGTCTAAGACTATGACTGTATTGAAAGAATTAGCTTAGTTAAAGTCCAAGGATATTACTGGAGTTAGCTTAGTTAAAGTCCAAGAGTATGATTGTAATGAAAGACTTAACTTAGTTAAAGTCCAAAGCTATGACTGGTGTTAGCTTAGTTAAAGTCCAAGATTATGACTGATTTTGAGTGACTGTATAGTGTTTGACTGTTTGTGCCTTGATTGAAGCCTAAGGTTGAAGCTAAAAGGTGCTCAATAGAGAGAATTTGTCATCTCTAAAGAGGGAAGATTTTGTTTATTTGTGCCTTGATTGAAGCCCAAGGTTGAAGCTAAAGGATGAAAACTGACTTTGTTGGGAAAGTTTTATCTGTTTCTTGATTTGGAAGCCCAAATGTGAAGCTTATTTGTGAGAGACTGACTCTTGATTATCTGTATCTTATATGAAGCCTAAGATGGGAGGCTGAAAATTTGTTGGTAGATTGACTCTGTATGAAGAGTGTTTGGTATGTTAGAAATTTATAAGAGAGGTGGTCATCATACATTCCTTTGTCTTGGGGGAATTCAATTGTACAAAGCCCAAGAGGAGAGGGAGACTATTTTATTGGGTTTGATTCTAAGGTCTATTCTTATGCTTTTAGGAAGCCTGGGAGGGTCCTTGTGTTTAAGCCCAAGAGGAGGCTAAGTTACCTATATGAGGCCTATGAGTCCTTGGATAAAGCCCAAGAGGAGGCTGGGGAAGGCTGAGTAACATCTAAGCCTGAGAGAATGCACCTTTAAGAGGCCTGAGGGTCCTTGAATGAAGCCCAAGAGGAGGCTATGTTTTTCCCTAGTTTTTGTTCTAATTATTCAGAGGTTAAGTCTGGTGACAGTAATCGGATTGCTTAAATTCTAGCAGAGATGCAAGTATAAACAGTAAAGATGCATGCAGACAAATAAAAGTGTCAGCGAATGTGTTTAACATCTTAAGTTTTTTTATTAAGAATGAAGTTGGGTGTTACACTAGGAAGCAGGGGCCCAAAATCCCTAGGGAGAAAGATTACATATGTTTATTGACATTGTATTCTATTTGTCATTAAGTATTTTATTATCTTTTCTTTAGTATGAGGTGAAGAAAGATAACTTTGGCAAACAGTTATATTCTAAACAAGCACAACAATTTAAGAAAACAACGAGAAGTTAGAAAAAGAAGCAGATGGCTCAGAAGCCAATAATAGGGCTTAAACATAAGTATGTCTATGTAATTTGTTTTGTTGATTAATTATCCGATGATTTCATACACAGAGTAGGACTTGGATGCTGAAAAGCTGCCTACAGCCTAGAAAGCAGTTCCGGAGTGAAGCTTAGTCTAATTGTTGGTGTATTAGATCTTTAGTCATAAAGATGAAAAAAGAAAAGGAGATGAGATTTGTAAACAAATGCTCATAATCTTTGTGTGAGAGATTGAAAATTGTTTAAGAAAACAGTTGGTGGATTTCAGGACTTATGTGAAAGCCTGACGGAGTTTTAAAACAAACCGGGAAAAGTTTAAAACAAAAAGAATGAGTCCTAAACACAAAGGATTACTCATGACACATTTTGACAAATCATTTTAGAAAACAAAGAGTTATGTGTAAACATATTCACAGAGAAATATTTACAGATGAAAACTTATTGCGGTGAAAAAGGCGATCACACCGAGTTTTTGAAAAATGATCAGATGAACCCTAATGGTTCATTTTTCTAAAAGGGGTGAGTCTTACGCTCTAATAGAGTCCCAAGAGTGATAAAAACCAAATTGAGGGTGATTAAAATCAAAACCCTAGTTCTTGATATTTTTTTATATTTTAAATATAAAAATATTTAAAATCTTTGATAAATTTCAAACATATTTGAAAAACAAGTTGGAACCTTGGATTAATGTTTGAAAAATTATGTTTTATCCATGTGACAACTTGAATATCATTTATGTTTGAAATATCAAGGGAAAGAAATGAATTTTAAAATGTTAAGAAACAAATAAAATTAATTTTTTATGAAAATAATAAATATATTTAAAAAATATAATTTTTGGAGATTTTTTCATGGAATAAAATATTTAAACATTTTTGAGAACTAATAAAAAATAATCATTTGAAAACTCAAAATAATCAGAGAGAAATTAATTTTTGAATCAATTAACAAAAATCACAAAATTCAAATATTTGAATATTTGAAAAAGGGCGCCAATAACACGCGGGGTGTTCTTCATGTTGCCCAGAAATGGGGATTTTGCAAAATCCCTCGTATCTCATGGAATAGGCATCCATTTGAGATGATTTAAACATCAAAATCACTCATTTTGATCCCACGAACACAATGGTACCAATTAATTTTATTTATTTTGTATGTGGAGTGAGAAATCAGTGATGAATACTAAAAAACCCTAATTTGGCCTGAGCCTCATGAAATTCTACATGATGATGATTTTATGAAATTGATTGAGGGGAATCACTTAAAATATGATTTCACACACATAGTTAGAAGATAGTGCGAGAAAATATGCATAGATTATGATTTGGCATAGTTTGAGGCTTTCCTGACTTGGAGCTTGGAGCTTGCAGTTGGACTTGTGATTTCGAGCTGGAGGTGTTACAGAGATGTTGTGATGATCTGAACAACTTCCCTACACCATATGGAGTATGTTTGAACACTTGGACTTGATTGCAAATGTCTGGATCATGTTGTGGCCTTCAAGTTGCAGAAACAAGGCTTTTTGGTGGTTTTAATGTGTGATTATGGGTTGAAGGTGTTTCAGAGGTGATCTAAGTGTTTGAACACCTCATATACATCATATGTGATGTGTTGGAACAATTATTTTGAGCTTGTACTAGCTCAAACTAAAAAAACAGAAGTGATTTCTCAAAATATTAAGTTTTGAGTCTTAGAAGAGAAAGCTTGGAGATCAGAGACTTTGGTGTAATTTTTATGATGGAATGTAGTCTCTATTTATAGGCAAACATGTTGAGCAAACTTGGCCTCCAATATTTGAAGTGAAAATATCACAATGGTGAGTCATGGTTTATGAAAAATATCTCTTACATGTGAAATGATGAAATTATAAAATAGTTCAGCTATGCAGCAACAAAATTCACATTCCACAGAAGTTTTATGCTTGGATTGTGTCCACCTATTTCTTTTTGAACAAGAGATCCAAGAATATTCCTTTTGGAAGCTTTGTGGCCCTTGGATCAAAATGCATAATGTTCTAATTTTGGAATGTCATTTCGGGGAATTCCATGGTGCAATCATGAGTTTGCAGATTTGATCAGACTTGTAATCATTATTTAGATGGTTAAATCCACTTGACATTGCACTTTGCTTCAAAAAAATCAGATTTCACAAATCTTTTCATGCCAATTGGTTCTTTGAATTATTGGCAACATTTGCAACAACAATGGTATTTAGAGAAGGATTTGAATAAGCTTGGAACTTGGTGTAAAATCCCTCCAAGTTTTGATGTTTTGCTGATTTTACACTTAGGCAGATTTTTTTTAAGTGTTGAAAATCAGAATTTTTCTTGATTTTGATCCATCCTCAACTTGAAATCCATAAGGAATTGGAGTTTCTCCCAGTTGAATCATTTTTATATTGTTGCAATATCTTTCATTTAAGCTTTGGTTCACCAACATCTGATGTTTGGATCACAAGTTATGATGCTTGGAAGTAGGCCACTTGAACACTTTTTTCCATAGCTTAGAAAAATTTATAAGTTTATAAGATTGCCCCTTTTACAAGTTATCTTCAAATTCTGATTTTTTTTGTGTGATAAAATGCATTTGTAGACCATACATTCTTGAAATATAGGTCATGATGATTATTTTGGGTGAAAAAGTCAAACTTTGACTTTTTGGTCCAGATGGAAATTACACTTGATACTCCTGAATTTCTGATTTTTCAACTGAACATGCTTTGGGGTATTTTGACTTATGAATTGACTTCCATGATGTATATGAGGTATTTAAACCATTCCCTATGGTATAGGCTCTTGTCTAGATGAAAATCTTGGCTTTTGGTTCCCCGATTAGTTAGAAACCCTAATCTGGGCACTATGAAACCCTAATCTTGCAGTCTGTGATCTCTACACCTCTTGTACTTGTAATTGGCTTGTCATGGTCATGTCAAAAAAATTTAATGATATGTGGAGGCCTTGGCTCAGATGACTGAAACCCTAATTAGTGATTGTGATGGCTCGTGGCCTAGATCACTAAAACTTTTGTACAATCTTTTAAAGAATTTATATCATTTGAGATTCCTTAATCCTTTGATTGATGATTGAAATGTTGAAAATCTTATGTATTGATGATTGGTCCTTTTCCTGAATCCTCAGAGGAACTCAGGAATCCTGATTCATTGCGGGGATACTGTTTAAACCATCCTGGCACAATCCTTTGTCCAGTGGATTTTTTCTGATGGTGTACATATCTTAGGGTCAAAATTTAGGGTATGACAAATGCCCCTATTTAATCTTTTTGAACCCGAAGATACAAATGATAAAAGCATTGGGAGATTCGAGGTACAAGAGGATTAAATACCTTAGAATACCCGAAATTTTGATCCAAAGATGCCAGGTTGTTCATCCTGTCGGTGATCTTGAGGTTGCAAAGGTTTGGTTACAGTGTTGCAGTAGAGGTTGAAGTTATCTAAACTTGAGAACTGACGTTCTATCCAGGAAAGAACTAGAGAGAATACTCTTTATCACTAGGGATAAATGCTATATGATTATGCAAATGTAAATGCAAACATAATTATGATTGTATGAATAAATGCGTATGCTAACAAAACAGACACGACACACAAAGTTGACAAGACAAAAGATATAATACTGGGCTGATTTAGAGATGGAATATCATTGTGGCTTGGCTTAATTGCTCATTGTAGATAAGAGCTCTTGCTATTGTTGATTTCTGGAGACATGGCTCTGCAGGGAGACACAAGTTCATCCTCGTGGGATATTCAGGAAGTTGGTTACCTTTGAATTAACTGAATGATATCCTTTTATATTCACAGACCAAGGAAAATTGCAAATTTTTACTTTGAAAATTAAAAGTGAAGTAAAATCCATTTTAATTTCAAGGAAACGACAAATCATTTTTGTTTTTGAAAATGTCAACTTGTAAAGCAGATAAACAAATATAAGTTGTAAACAAATGGGAAAATGCTCAAATTTTTATATATAGGGTGGTAATCAGCCAAGGGCGTGATTCCACAGAGTATTTCCAAAGTAGAAAATGGTAATTTATTGGGAAAAGGGCTACATTGAAATATAATGATCATTATCCTTCTACCAATTTTGAGTTCGGAGTCTTTGGAGCTTCTGTTGATGATGACTTTGACGAGTGACTTTCTTATGATAATCCAATCTGGTTGGATGCAGTTACTTGCCATGAATCCCTAACATTTTTCCTATATTTCTCTAGAGGTATATATATATATATATATATATATATATATATATATATATATATATATATATATATATATATATATATGAAAGTCTCTAATTTTTCCTGGATCACCCTTTTGGGTTTTCAATCCTCCGAGACTGTTTTGTTTTCACTTTTAGGCGAAGTATTTCTTGACTGCATCAACATTTGTAGGATAAGTGAATTCCTCACCGTACATTGTTGCGAGTATTAGGGCACCGCCTGAGAAGGCTTTCTTGACCACATATAGGTCGTCATAATTCAGAGTCCATTTGCCCCGAGAGTCAATGATAAATGATTGGATTTTCTTGAGCATAATATCTCCTTTTTTGAAGACATGAGGTCGATCTTTCTTGTCGAATGCTCTCTTCATCTGTTGTTGATATATCTGTCCATGACAGAGGGTAGTCATTCTCTTTTCTTCTACCAGATTGAGCTTGTCGAATCTTTTTTGGCACCACTCAGATTTTGTGAGTTTGGCCTCCATTAATATTCTTAAGGATGGGATCTCAAATTCTATGGGGAGCACTACTTCCATATGTCATACCCTAATTTTTGACCCTAAGATTTTTCGCATCTCATCTGCATCTTGCATACAAACAAGATTACACACTAGTTTGTTTATCCTTCTCGGGTACAGGTCTATGCCTCACAGGGGATCACCGTGTTTTTACTCGCCTTTATTTGTTTATATTTACTAACCTCTAACCAAAATACAAAAATATGTTGCAGTTTGCTTCTTATTTTTCTCTGTGTGTGCAGGTTTTTAAAGACAAGGCAGTGATTTCAATTATAATGTGGTTGTTTAGTTATGATTCGATTCAGATGGAAGTTTGACTTAATCTTGGTCAAACTATCAAAATATTGTTTCAACTGCAAGTTATTTGTGCCAGTTGTTTATTTCTCAGATAGTGTGTGTTCAAAGTTCAAGTTGTGTTGTGTGCGAAGTTCATCGGTTCATAAGTGGTTCATCTGTGAATTTATTTTCCTCGATATGAATTCAAATAATCAAGGCAATTTTCAGACGATGGTCGTGGCCTGATTGGAAATTTTTTCAGTGGTTCATGATCAATTTAATCAAGTGGTTTTGTAGAAGCAGTACAAGTTTGGTAGAAAAATCAAGAGTTGGTTGTGAGCTTAAGACCAGATTTCATCCCTTATCCATTTTTCGATTAAACCATCATTTTTTTATAACCATTATATACATAACTCATTCTCGATTTTATCCATTCCACAAAATATAACTAAATCCATTTATTTTCACCATTTCTCATAATGAACATTATTCTAAACCAATATTAATCCATCTTATTTTTTTTACCAAATGTCCAATTATCATTTCTTAATCCAATTCATTTTCTATAAGTCCATATTTTCTTTTTTGAAGCCCATAATATTTTTTCTTTCTTTGATCAAAATTGAAAAAATAATAGAACAATCCCAACAATCAGTTTTTTCGGCCCATTCATCACATATTCAGCCTACTTGCCATTATCAAATTAAAAAATTCAGCAAAGCCAACATACCCAACATACCCAACTTTCACAACACATACGTCACACATCAGAGCAACATCCAACCGTTCGATCATATCTTCAGCTCTAGACGCATACTATCACAGTCAAAATGAAGGCCAAGAAGACATAAAATGCAGCATGAAAAAACACACAGCGAACACGCAAAAAAAGCCATTCTAAAACGCAACGGAAATATGAACAAAACGACACCAAATTGAATGCATATAACACACACGGAATAAGTGAGTTGGATGATTCAAAACGCGGAGTTGAACTCATAATATCAAACGCATCACACACGCTAATTTCACGAAGCCAAAATGCGGGGAAACTCTCAAAAACGGCAAACGAAAATCTCGGTTCAAAAACTCCTCCATTCATCTATAAATGCAGACCTCTCCCTCTCATTTTCTTCAAGCTTTGAGAAGCCACAAACACCCTGCCAAAATCAAAAACACCAAAGCTTCAATTTCTTCAATCTTTAATCAATCATAAACCGCTAACTCAGAGCATACCAAAATCGTCCTCAGTAATTCTCATCGCAAAACCTTCAACTCCTTCACTATTCATCAACATCAACAACAATCGCATCTCCTACCTTCATCAAATTTCACCTGAAAATCCAATCACAACAATACAACAAACACAGATAAGAAGAGAGGAAGAGTGAAGTCATTTTTGGATTCAAATTCGAAGGTAGATTGAAAGTTTCGACGAACTTTTGCGGTTCCGATTCAAGCTCATAGTTGATTGCTTTTCAAAATTTCTTGCATAACCTTGATCTGCTCTTTGTTCCGATCACCACCGTGCCATTTCGGAGCTTCGCCGCTCCGATTTGGTGGAGCTCCGAAAACCTCCCTTTCGTCGCTACAATGCCGACATCGTTGAGAAGAAGAGGAATAGTTCTGCGTTTTTTTTCATTTTCTATATACTTGTTTTTTTTTTAAATTGAGTGTGTTTTGGGCTTAGTTTGAGTCCATAATGACTTACTATCATCACTCCCTGTTTCAGCGTGTCACCCTCCCTTCATACTTTTTTTTTAATATTTTTTTTCTTATATTTTCTTATAGTTTTTTTTGTGTTTATTGTTTTATTTATTTTCTTAAAAATTTTCTAAACATTTGCTTATATTTTAATATTTTAAATTTCTTCATAAAAAAGGATCTTATGAAAATATTTTTAAAAATTTTTTTTGTTGAAAATCTACTTGAATTTCTTTATGACTATTTTCTTTCTCTTTGATTTTAATTTGTTGATTTTTGAGTGGATCATAAATGTTAGATCCACTTTCTTTCATCTCCTTTTCTTTTTGGTCGATGAGATCTCCGATTTGATGATTATTGATTTTTGAAGATGTTTAATCTTCATTATTTCAAATCTATTGATGAATGATCATTTGGATAATTCTCCATACTTTGGGATCGTGATAGGTTGCATTTTATAAATCAATGTGAAATCTCGATTAATATTAGATTGTTACCACTTTTTCTTTTCGTGCGACATGTTTTCGGAGGATGATCCATTATATCATCTCTCTAACATGTATTAGCACAAATATCATTCACCTTAATTGGTGTTGGTCGGCCTCATTTGTAGGGTAATTACTTCGTAAATTACTCGGCGGTTGCTTAACATAGACCTAAACTTGTCCCGATTTCGGAATAAAAATCCAATTGGATACTTACACTTTCGTGGAACGTACCTCTTGTTGGTCGCGTAATCCTAAAGTGGTTAATCATTTTGCATTAAGAATCAATACTTATGAATGTTTGATGCGTAGGTGCTTTGGGTCTCCCAATCTCCTTTCAAACTTCATTGAATTCGATTCTATTTGCCTTGATTGATCACTATAGTGTAAGATACTAAGCGGATCCGGTTGCCTTTCGATTTTGGTTACTTTTTTTGTTGTGGATGATTAAGTTCACCATACCATTATTATGTAAATATTATTATACTATTAATATACTAACATTTTAATTCTTTCTCGCACCTTATCCTCTTTATTTTAATCTCTTTCTCCTTATCTCTTTTATTAGGCTTTTATTATACTATATCATTCATCATATTGTTTATGTTTATATTCATATTCTTGTGTTTTTCCCTTTGTCCATTTGGACACAAAAATATTAATAAAGGATTAAACATTTAAAAAACTCGTGACTTTAATTTCATGAATTTCTTTTCAAAATACTTTAAAAAAATGCAAAACTCATTCAATTGTTTTTGTGCCCTCGTGCACTTTTCTTTTTAACCATTTTCATATTTTTAGAGATGATTCATTCTTTTTTACGGAATTATTCTCTAAAGAATAACGACTTATCTTTAAATTTTAAAATCAATTCAACACATTAACTTGTCACTATTTGTACCACAAAGTACGAGGATTTGATCTCACATTGCACATCATGGGTACGTTGGCATGAGACGAACGTCTCTTCAAACACAAAAATCTTAAAAAATATTTCTCTTCTCATCTCTTCAATCTCTTTTAAACAAACCATTTTCAAACCAAAAAAGCAATAAATATTTCAAAGGGCTCCCGTGAAGTACCATAGACATTTTGGGTACGTAAAACCTTCCCGATTTGTAACCAATCCCCTTACCCGTTCTCTGCTTGTTTCTTTTAGCTTTTTTCTTTTAGATTAATTAGGGTTTATTCGCTCTTTTTTCCTTTTCCATTTGGAATAAAATAAAAGCACGGTGGCGACTCTGTTTACTTTGAGTTAAGTTAACTAATAACTTACACTCATGATTTTACCGCTACAGAAAAGTGGTGACTCTGCTGGGGAATAATCTCTAAGTGGATTCGGCCTACTTTGATTTATTTACCGCTTTGTTTTGATTTTTTTGTTATTTGTTTGTTCCGTTTCGATTTTGGTGATCCTTTGTGAGTGAGATAGATTCTAACCTGGATCTGAGTTGAACTTATGATAGGACGGCGATATTCGAAGCGATACGCGATGGAGTAGTCCAAAGCTATATCAATTCGATAATCTCCACTCGGTTAGGCTCTCTTGGATTATCAATGTCATGATGAGTAATCATACGTGGCATTATTTTCCAATCTTGAGTTGATGATATTGAGGACCGCAGAACCCTTAACCCATCCAAGCCAATTTAGGAACGTAGTGCGGAAACTATCCGGGTTTAAACCTAAGGTGGTTGTCACGCGATACTACTCTCGGATGAGGTCTATCTTAAGAATGTTATTGGTTGGGGAGTAATCCAATGTACCGATAATATTCTAAAGATGACTGTTAACTCCGGGCACATTTGTTATCACCCTTTTGGTTTTCTGCAGGTACAATGAAGATAAACCTTAGTACAAGCCTTTGTGGGTTGTTGGTTCTTATCCCTTGACTCCATGATCGTGATCCGAACCTTTGAACCTGTGTGATTTGTGTGATATTGTTTGTGGTTGTTGCATCCATGCATTCATCATGATCATCATCACGACCATTTCTCAAGGAAAACAATTCTGATTATTGCAAATATTGGAAAAAGCAAATTATTCCTTTTTGTCAAGATTTTTCATGACTGTATTCTCGATGTTGACCATGTTTTTAATAATCGAGTTGTTTTTATGAAAATGGAAGTGAACATTGCATATCATTTCATCCTCGCATATTCTTACGTTCATCCGAGTTGTGTGGGAACTCATCCCTGTTGTTTCCTTCTTCAGTTGTCTGTTGATTAGTCAAGATGTTTCCTCAACACAAATACGAAACTAGAGTTGTTATCAGATTGAGAATGGAAAATCAATCCCTACACAACAAGAGAGTTAGGGAAGACCTTGATGAGCTAAAAAGCAACGTGAGTCAGATTATGGAGATGATATAGGCTTTGACCACTAGGGAAACTCAACCCCAGAGGATTGTCATGCCTCAAGTCAATGTTTTTACTGGTGAAGCAAGTGTTGTTGGGAGAACTCATCGCAGACAACAACACCATGAACACATACCCTGCTGCAGTTTCTCCTATGATTAATGTTCCATCTGTTCAAAGGAACACTGGCCAGAACCAGAATCGTAATGCAAGGAATAGGACAAACTTTGATCCTATTCCTATAACTTATACTGAGTTGTATCCTTACTTGGTCCATAATGGTTGGATTACTACTAGGCCTATGCCTCTTGTTCCTGATTCTCTTCCGGTTGGTTATAGAGCAGAACTTCGTTGTGAGTTTCATCAAGGTGGACCTGGTCATGAATTAGAACGTTGTTTTGCATTGAAGGTTATAGTGAAAGATCTTGTCAGAAATGGGATGATTACTTTTGAGGATACAAATCCTCATGTTGTCACAAATCCTTTGCCATATCATGAGAAGTGAATCTTTCAGTCGATTTCAGCAATCAGATTATCTTCAAGGCCAGAATATCAGACGGGACAACTCATCCTTGTTACTGATGGATCATTAGGCCAATTGTTTTTGTATGTTTGAAATTTTATTCAATTGTATTAACTTGTTTTCTTTTAAACTTTGTTTGTACTTTCATGTTGATTTTAATGAAATAAGCATTTCCTTGTTTTGATTCAATTTTATTCATTATTTGCATCTTTGTGCTTTATATCTCAAGATCATTTTTTCTTTCTCAAGCTTTTACAATGATTGGAGGGAGAATGATGAAAATGAGATACCCATAATTATTGTTGGTATGCTTTCAATTGATACTTGGCTGATGATATGCATGCATTGTTTCAAATCCCAAACACTGGAGAAATAAGGAAGTTAATCCCTTGTCAACCCCTTTGAGCCTTGAAGTTGGAGTTCTTTCTATTCGCAAAAACCCGCAATTTTAACCTAGGGATGGGTAGTTCTCAATTAATTCGAATGTGCATTCAAGTACAAGAGAATATTTCAAGATACATTTCAATAAAGGTTACAATCTTAAGTTTTCCCTCACACACATCAAGAAGTGTCGAAGATGTATCTCAATTCAAAAGCCAATGATGGTTCGTCGTAATCATTAAGCCAGACAATCATTATCTTTCAAAAAAAATGATATTGAAAAAATGATGATAACAAAAATGAAAGCCCGCTAAGTCAAAATCTATGAAGGAGACTTAGGAAAAAAAATTGGGGCATCTCGCTGACTGTAAGTTCAAATGACACAGTTCAGACAAAAGTTAGGGATAATAAAAGAAAGATCAATCAAGAGGTCATCAAAATCCTCAACAAAAACAAGATAAGTGGACCAAAGTCCTCACCAGAAATAATAAAAGGGATAGAAATGACTGCTATCTCAAAATCCTTTGGCTTACAAACCATATTCAAATGTGCAAATCCAAATTTCTTGGAACTTGAATGCATAGGATGAATTAATTGAATGTAGGACTGTAGTTCATCACGAAGTTGGGTTGGGTACAAATAACTTTGAGCCTATATCCTTTGTTTCATAAACCGTGAACCAGACCATGTTACAACCTTCAAAAGTCCTAATTGAATCCAAGTTCCTTTTAAAAAGCATACTACAACAAGGTTTCGTAAACTGACTCCCAAGTTTGCTACCAATCATTTGTTTTGTTACCTTTGCTTTATCTTTCATTTTTGTCTCAACCGTCGTGTTTTGACAATGTTTTCATTTACTTTACATAAACAAATTTCATTCCAAAAATGATTTTTGATTTCAAAATTTTGCATTGAACTTTGCGTTAAAATTACCAGGTTTTTACAAACATTTTTACTTGCAAACAAACTTTCCTCATCAAGGAATTTTCAAATAGTTGAGAAACTTGGTCAGTGATCTTATCAGGGGCAAGTTCTTCCAAGGTCCTATGATTTAAGAGTTGTTTCTCATTTCAAGTCATTCTCAGATTTGGTTAATCAGAAGATCGTTTTAAGATTCATACTGGGTTTATTTTCTCGACATTCATTTCAAGAACTGAAGCCATGATCAGTTTATTCTTCTCAACAGTCATCTCAAAGATTTGATCAATTTTCTCCGACAGTAGTTAATAACTGAATTCATCATCAGTTTACCCTCATCAGTCATTGAATTTGGGGCAATCTTCTTCAGGAATCCCTAATTAGCTTTTCATTACTTCCCTCAAAATATTTTCAACTTGATATAGTTTACCAGTGTGACCGAGATTTGTTCAACAGTAGCATCTATAATCTCATAGCATAATGGCAGTGATCTCTGTGTTAAGGAAACAGTCTTCCATATTTCCACTCCCCTAAGAGTCTAAATTGGTTGTCAGCATTTTCTATCATATTATCTCTTTGGGTGTTTTAGTCCCCATTTTCGTTTATGTCTGCATCTTGGGTGTTTTAGTCCCCATTTTCGTGTTCGTTTGTATCATGAATGTTTTAGTCCTCATATCCATTTCTCGAGGTCTTGTTGTTTTCAATATCTTACCTTGTGATCAAAGTCCAACTTACTTGGCACTTACAAAAATACTTGTTTGTCTTTTCTTTACCCAATGTTATTCCGGATATTCTTGTTTGTTCTGATGTTTTCCCAGAACTTTCACCTCTATCTAATGTTGTTCCAGATATGTTAAACCATTATCTGATGTTGTTCCAGATATGTTAAACCTTTACCCAATGTTATTCCGGATATCCTTGTTTGTTCTGATGTTTTCCCAGAACTTTCACCTCTATCTGATGTTGTTCCATATATGTTAAACCTTTACCCGATGTTATTCCAGATATCCTTGTTTGTTCTGATGTTTTCCCAGAACTTTCACCTCTATCTGATGTTGTTCCAGATATGTTGAACCTTTATCTGATGTTATTCCAAATATGGTGGTATCCTTTGTTCTGATGTTTTCCCGGAACCTTTTTGTGTCTTTCTGATGTTTTTCCAGATATACCCTTGTTCTAATCTCTCTCCAGAATCTTTTCTTACAAGATGTTTTTCTCAGATATTACACCCTTTTATCCGAGGCTACTGTCGGATGTCCGTAATGGAGTCATCATTGTGTTGATAAACTTTCCAGGACTTTCTTTACTTCATTCAAGGCAACTGTTGAATTTCGTGATTCTTTTCATTCTGAGGCAACTGTCGGATGTCCATAGTGGAGTCATCATTGTTTGATGTATCTTCTGGGACTTTTCTTCACTTCATTCAAGGCTACTGTTGGATGTTGTGATTATCTTTTATCCAGGGATACTGTTGGATATTGTGTTTCTCTTTCATTCAAGGCTACTATTGAGTGTTGTGATTCACATTTCTTTCCGAGGCTACTGTCGGATGTCCATAACAGGGTTATCATTGTGTTGATGAACTTTCTGGGACTTTTCTCACTTCGTTCAAGGCAACTGTTGAATGTTTTGATCTTTTTCTCTTCGAGGCTACTATTGGGTGTCCATAGTGGAGTCATCAGTGTTTGATGTATCTTCCGGGACTTTTCTCAATTCGTTCAAGGCTACTGTTGGATGTCGTGATTCTCTTTTATCCAAGGTTACTTTTGGATGTTGTGTTTTTCTTTCATTCAAGGCTACTGTTGGATTTTGTGATTCACTTTTCATTCCGAGGATACTGTCGGGTGTCCATAGTGAAGTCATCATTGTTTGATGTACTTTCCGGGACTTTGCTCACTTCGTTCAAGGCTACTGTTGGATGTCGTGATTCTCTTTTATCAAAGGCTACTATTGAATGTTGTGTTTCTCTTTTATCCAAGGCTACTGTTAGATGTTGTGATTCACTTTTCTCTCTGAGGCTACTGTTGGATGTCTATAACGGGGTTATCATTGTGTTGATGAACTTTCTGGGACTTTTCTCACTTCGTTCAAGGAAACGGTTGAATGTTGTGATTTTCTTCTTTCTGAGGCTACTGTCAGATGTTCATATTGGAGTCATCATTTTTTTTTATGTATTCTTTGTGACTTTTCTCACTTCGTTCAAGGCAACTGTTGAATGTTGTGATCCTTTTCTCTCTGAGGCTACTGTCGGATGTCTATAGCATAGTCATCATTTTGTTTGATGTGCTTTTCAGGTACTTTCTCATTTCATTCAAGGTCATTGTTGAATGTTATGATTCTCTTCTTATCCGATGCCACTCTCGGATATTCCCTGTAATGTCATTAATGTCATTCTTGGATGCTTCTAATGAATTTTCCGTAATTTCTTCTCACCTCATTCATAGCCACTATTGGATGTTGTGACTTCTTCTGTCCAATGCCACTCTTGGACCTCTTTGCCTTAGCTAAGCCATGTTGTGGTCTCCATTTGTCATGTGCTTTGTTTCCCCATCGGAGTTTCATGCTCCTTATCCCTAACATTAATTTTGTGTCGTTTTGTTCCTTACAGATTTCTCTGCATTTCATATGCTTTCATAACATTTTCATCGACATTTTCATATGCTTTCATATCATTCTCATATCCTTTTCATATCATTTCATATTGTTTCATATCATTTTATTTCATTCCATTCCAATTTCATGGCCTCTTAGGGCCAAAAATTGGGTTTTTTTTATATTTAAGTATCTTCCATCTTGATGAAACAAAGATTTCAATCTTCATATCTCTGGATTAAAGAAACTTAAATAGGGGCATCTGTCATACCCTTATTTTTTACCCTAAGATTTTTCGCATCTCATCTGCATCTTGCATACAAACAAGATCACACATTGATTTGTTTATCCTTCTCGGGTACAGGTCTATGCCTCACAGGGGATCACCATGTTTTTACTCGCCTTTATTTGTTTATATTTACTAACCTCTAACCAAAATACAAAAATATGTTGTAGTTTACTTCTTCTTCTCTCTGTGTGCAGTTTTTTAAAGACAAGGCATTGATTTCAATTATAATGTGGTTGTTCAGTTATGATTCGATTCAGATGGAAGTTTGACCTAATCTTGGTCAAACTATCAAAATATTTTTTCAACTGCAAATTATTTATACCAGTGGTTTATTTCTCAGACAGTGCGTGTTCAAAGTTCAAGCTGTGTTGTGTGCGAAGTTCATCGGTTCATAAGTGTTTCATCTGTGGATTTATTTTCCTCAGTATGGATTCAAATAATTAAGGCAATTTTCAGACGATGGTCGTGGCCTGATTGGAAAATTATTCAGTGGTTCCTGATCAGTTTAATCAAGTGGTTTTGTAGAAGCAGTGTAAGTTTGGTAGAAAAATCAAGAGTTGGTCGTGAGCTTAAGACCAGAGTTCATCCATTATCCATTTTTCGATTAAACCATCATTTTTTATAACCATTATATACATAACTGATTTTCGATTTTATCCATTCCAAAAAATATTACTAAATCCATTTCTTTTCACCATTTCTCATAATGACCATTATTCTAAACCATTATTAATCCATTATCAAATAATCATAACCATGTTAATCCATCTCATTTTTTTACCAAATGTCCAATTATCATTTCTTAATCCAATTCATTTTCTATAAGCCCATATTTTCTTTTTTGAAGCCCATGATATTATTTTCTTTCTTTGATCAAAATAGAAAAAATAATATAACAATCCCAGCCATCAGTTTTTTCGGCCCATTCATCATATATTCAACCTACTTGCCATTACCAAATTAAAAAATTCAATATACCCAACTTTCACAATGCACATGTCACACATCAGAGCAACATCCAACCGTTCGATCATATCTTCAGCTCCAGCCGCATACTATCACAGTCAAAACGCAGGCCAAGCAGACATAAAATGCAGCATGAAAAAACACACAACGAACACGCAAAAAATAGCCATTCTGAAACACAACGGAAAGATGAACGAAACGGCACCAAATTGGATGCACATAACAAACATGGAATACGTGAGTTGGATGATTCAAAACGCATAGTTGAACTTATAATATCAAACGCAATACACACGCTAATTTCAAAGAGCCAACATGCAGGGAAACTCTCAAAAACGGCAAACAAAAATCTCAGTTCAAGCTTTGAGAAGCCACAAACACCCTGCCAAAATCAAAAACACCAAAGCTTCAATTTCTTCAATCTTCAATCAATCATAAACAGCAAACCCAGAGCATACCAAAGTCGTCCTCAGTAATTCTCATCGCAAATCCTTCAACTCCTTCATTATTCATCAACATCAACGACAATCACATCTCCTACCTTCATAAAATTTCACCTGCAAATCCAATCACAAAGATACAACAAACCCAGATAAGAAGAGAGGAAGAGTGAAGTTGTTTTCGAATTCAAATTCAAAGGTATATTGAAAGTTTCGATGAACTTTTTCGGTTTCGATTCAAGCTCATCGTTGATTGCTTTTTGAAATTTCGTGCATAACCTTGATCTGCTCTTTGTCCCGATCACAGCCGTTCCATTTCGGATCTCCGTCGCTCTGATTCGGTGGAGTTCCGAAAACCTCCCTTTCGTCGCTACAGTGCTGACATCGTTGAGAAGAAGAGGAATACTTCTGCTTTTTTTTCTTTTTCTATATACTTGTTTGTTTTAAAACTGAGTGGGTTTTGGGCTTAGTTTGAGTCCATAGTGACTTACTATCATCACTCCCTGTTTCAACGTGTCACCTTCCCTTCATACTTTTTATATATTTTGTTTTCTTATATTTTCTTTTTTTTGTGTGTTTATTGTTTTATTTATTTTCTTAATTTTTTTCTAAACATTTGCTTATATTTTAATATTTTCAATTTCTTCATAAAAAAGAATCTTATGAAAATATTTTTTTAAAAATGTTTTGTTGAAAACCTACTTGAATTTCTTTATGACTATTTTCTTTCTCTTTGATTTTAATTTGTTGATTTTTGAGTGGATCATAAATGTTAGATCCACTTTCTTTCATCTCCTTTTCTTTTTGGTCGATGAGACCTCTGATTCAATGATTATTGATTTTCGAAGATGTTTAATCTTCACTATTTCAAATCTATGGATGAATGATCATTTGGATCATTCTTAATACTTTGGGAATGTGATAGGTTGCATTTGATAAATCAATGTGAAATCTCGATTAAGATTAGAACGTTACCACTTTTTCTTTTCGTGCGACATGTTTTCGGAGGATGATCCATTATATCATCTCTCTAACATGCATTAGCACAAATATCGTTCACCTTAATTGGTGTTGGCCGGCCTCATTTGTAGGGTAATTACTTCGTAAATTACTCGACGATTGCTTAAAATAGACTTAAACTTGTCTCGATTTCGGAATAAAAATCCAATTGGATACTTACAATTTCGTGGAACGGACCTCTTGTTGGTCACGTAATCTCAAAGTGGTTAATCATTTTGCATTAAGAATTGAGACTTATGAATGTTTGATTCGTAGGTGCTTTGGGTCTCCCAATCTCCTTTCAAACTTCATTGAATTCGATTCTATTTTCCTTGATTGATCACTATAGTGTAAGATACTAAGTGGATCCGGTTGCCTTTCGATTTTGGTTACTTTTTTTTTTGTGGATGATTAAGTTCACCATACCATTATTATGTTAATATTATTATACTATTAATATACTAACATTTTAATTCTTTCTCTCACCTTATCCTCTTTATTTTAATCTCTTGCTCCTTATCTCTTTTATTATGCTTTTATTATACTATATCATTCATCATATTGTTTATGTTTATATTCATATTCTTGTGTTTTTCCCTTTGTCCATTTGGACACAAAAATATTAATAAAATATTAAACATCTAAAAAACTTGTGACTTTAATTTTGGACTATGACGACTATCCTTAGCATTGGACTTGGAGTTTTTGACTTAGATTTTAGGATCTTGCCCTTTGCTTGAGTTATTATGGATTGAAGACCTTGACCTTGATTTGGTTCACTTGTTTATGAAGATGGAAATCCTATTGCTTCGAAGAATGCTGGCCATACGGTTTGATTGTTCTTTCCTTTAACTTTTACTTCAATTCTTAAGATAGTCTCTTCATCTCTTCCCAATTTTTAAAATTTCAAAGTTTCTCCCTATTTCAAAAACCTTCTTTGTTTTCAAGCTTCAAAATGTTTTCATAATCAAACTTTGACTTAGGTCAAGTGATTTTACTTTTTTCCAATTTCATTTCTTAATAAATGGTAAACCACATAAGCATATCAAAAGTTTCTTTTCAAAATACTTTAAAAAATGCAAAACTCATTCAATTGTTTTTGTGCCCTCGTGCACTTTTCTTTTTAACCATTTTCATATGTTTAGAGATGATTCATTCTTTTTTGCGGAATTATTCACTAAAGAATGAAGAGTTATCTTTTCATTTTAAAATCAATTCAACACATTAACTTGTCACTATTTGTACCACGAACTATGAGATTTTGATCTCACATCGCACGTCGTGGGTACGTAGGCATGAGACGAACATCTCTTCAAACACAAAAATCTTAAAAAACATTTCTCTTATCATCTCTTTTAAACAACCCATTTTCAAACCAAAAAAGCAATAAATATTTCAAAGGGCTCCCGTGGAGTACCACAAACATTTTGGGTGCGTAAAACCTTCCCTATTTGTAACCAATCCCCTTACCCGTTCTCTGCTTATTTCATTAGCTTTTTGATTTTAGATTCATTTGGATTTATTCGCTCTTTTTTCCTTTTCCATTTGGAATAAAATAAAAGCGCGGTGGAGACTCTGTTTACTTTGAGTTAAGTTAACTAATAGCTTACACTCATGATTTAACCGCTACTGAAAAGTGGCGACTCTGCTGGGAAGTAATCTCTAAGTGGATTCGGCCTACTTTGATTTATTTACCACTTTGGTTTGATTTGTTTGTTATTTGTTTGTTCAGTTTCGGTAAGGGATCAATCATTGTTGTCGTGTTTTCCATTCTCCTTTGATCTGATTGATCACTAAGGCAGAATCTCTATACACATGTAAATTCTCTATTTTGAGATCAATTGCTTCTTCGAGACCCATGATGCAAGATTCATACTCGGCCTCTTTGTTTGTACATTTGAATGTTAATCTGGAAGTAAATGGAATGTGGGTTCCACTTGGAGTGACAATGATCACCCCAATCCCTTTTCCATAAGAATTAATTGCTTCGTCGAAGATTAGTCCCCAAAGGGATCCTGGTTTAGGTCATTCGCTTGGCAGTGGTTCGTCACTATCTTTCATCTTAATATACATGACGTCTTTGTATGGGAAGTCAAATGTGTCTGGATCCTGATTACTTATGGGATGATGAGACAAATGATCAACTAGGATACTTCCTTTGACAGATTTTTATGCGTGATACTTAATGTCATATTCTGATAACAACATTTTCCAACAAGCAATTCGTCCTATTAATGTAGGCTTTTCGAACACATATTTGATCAGATCCATTTCGGAAATGAGCCAAGTAGTATGACATATCATATATTGGCGAAGACGTTTAGCTGCCCAAGCTAGAGTGCAACAAATTTTCTCGAGCATTTTGTACCGAGTTTCATAATCGATGAATTTCTTGCTTAGATAGTAAAAATAGCATATTCTTTTCTTTTCTTTTCGTCTTGCTGGCCAAGTACACATCCCATGGAGTCTTCCAAAATGGTGTAGTACATGATCAATGGTTTTCCTTCAATTGGAGGAGACAAAATTGGTGGCTTCAACAAGTATTCTTTGATTTTTTCAAAGGCTTCATGGCAGTCTGCTGTCCAATCATGACTTCGATTTTTTCGAAGAAGTTTGAATATTGGCGTGCATGTCGCGGTCATAAGGAATATAAACCTTGAGATGTAATTGAGACGTTCCAGGAATCCTTGTACTTGTTTCTGCATTTTCGGAGCAGGCATTTCTTGAATAGCCTTGACTTTGTCAAGATTGACTTCGATTACTTTCTGACTGATGATAAATCCCAAGAGCTTTCCTAATCGGACACCAAAGGTGAACTTGTTATGATTAAATCGTAGTTGTTATTTTTCAAACGTTGGAATAATTTGTGCAGATGTTAAACATGTTCCTCTTCGGTCTTCGACTTGGCGATCATGTCGTCAACGTACACTTCGATCTCTTTATGCATCGTGTCATGAAATAAAGTTGTCAATGCCCTTTGATAGGTAGCACCAGTGTTCTTTAATCCGAACGACATTACTTTGTAATAGAAGGTGCCCCATGGTGTAATGAAAGATGTTTTCTCCATGTCTTTAGGTGCTATTTTTATCTGGTTATAGCCCGAATATCCAACCATGAAAGAAAATACTTTGTACTTTGTTGTACTGTCTACCAACATGTCGATATGTGGTAAGGCAAATTCGTCCTTTGGACTTGCTTTGTTGACATCCTTGTAGTATACACACATTCTTACTTTTCCTTCCTTCTTTGGTACTGGCACAATGTTTTCCGGCCATTGAGGATAATATGAAGTGGCGAGAAATCCTGCTTCGATTTTCTTCTGTACCTCTTCCTTGATTTTGATAGCCATATCTAGATGAGTTCTTCTCAATCTCTGTTTTACTAGCAAGCATTCTGGCTTCAACGGTAAATGATGTTCCATGATGTTTGTATCCAACCCTGGCATGTCCTGATAGGACCAAGCAAATACATCAGGTAATTCTTTGAGTAGTGAGATCAGGCTTCTCCTTTTAGTCGAACTGAGTAGTGCGCTGATCTTGACTTCCTTTCTTTCCTGTTCGGAACCCAAGTTGACCGTTTCCAATGGTTCTTTGTATGGTTGAAGGGAATTCTCCCCGTGTCTGAGTAATCTGGTGATCTCTTCTGGAATTTCTTCATCATCTTCCTATTTAGCTTCAAATATCAGGAACTCAAAGTTGGAAGAAGGCATTGGATCATGTGTTTCAATGGGGGTTTAAAACAATTAATTTGCGCGATGATGATATCGAGAAAACACATTTAGAGAATGTAAGAGAAAGCTTATACAAATTAGTTTTGAAAAAAATTATTGTTTTTATTATTTGGTTTTTTTTAGGGATTACTATTTTTTGAAAAAGAAAAAAGAGAAAACAACAACAAGTGCGGAAGTACAAAATGATATTTTATTTATGATTTGTCGATCCTTGAAATACACAACCATATAAAACAAAGGTCTTTCACTTTTGGTAAGTGAATAGGATGGTTTATAGCAAGTAAGCCCTATAAAACATTCCTTGTCATCCGGTCAAGATGAAATGTCAAAATAAAACTAAGAAATTACTTTGGGATGTGAACGATGTTTGGGATTTCAACAGAGACCCAATCGTAACAAACTCCGTTGGAGATGCATAAGTCTGGAACTTGTCTCCCAAAGTAGCTTTTGTAATGAAATTAATTTTAGGTGAAAGAGGATCTACAGAGTCTTCCTTACATGCATCTTGATCGTGCGAGAAATTGTCAGTTGTTTCTTCATCAATGTTCTCAGGAGAGTCTTCCCATCCGGATGATTGGATGCTTTTGATATTAATGTAAGAACTTGCGGGAGAAATGTACTTTATGAGATAATCGTATTTTCCACTGGGTTGTCCCAAGGTGTCCCGCGTTTCTATGGGAGTTGCGGAGTCATATTCAGTAATGACATTCACTTCTGGTGGTGCAAAGTTGAGGAAGTCTTGTCCTACAATCCTTGTAAATTCGTTGAGATAACGTTGCATGTCACTCAAAATTCCTTGATAAGATTCCCATGCGGGTAAATTTTCCATTAATTCTTTGAGTGTACAATCAAAGTTATCTGTCATCGAAGTTTCTTCCAATGAGTTGTGAGGAGCAGTAGGTGCTTCAGATATTTTTCTGTCCTCTGTTTCTGGAATATACTTGGAAATGGAGATCGGAAAGTCGAATGGCTTTCGCAGTTCATCCTAATAAATGTATCCTTCCTTATTAAAGTATGTTTTCCATTCGTCATCGGGATCTTCGGAGCTTTCCGAAATGTTTTTCTTGATGGTATGAACCTCTTGAGAGATTGGGTGAAGGGAACCTCCACTTTGGAAAGAGTTTTTAATAGGACCTAATTTTTTCGTCCTTTGCTGTAGGTTTAGTTGCTGCTGAAGAACAACCAAAACCTTTTCTAGATTCATTACTAACCGAAATTACGACTTGACCCCAGCCTTTGATATTGTTTCTTTCCAAGGCTTGGAGAGCATCTTTGTAGGAAATGATTGATGTTCCTATTTCTAAATGATCCTCGTGTTGGTGTAAGCCCTAGAGGCCAATACTTTTGGTACTTGTATCGAATTATTTATTAATAATAAAAGGAATTTATTTATTATGATTGTTTTTCCAAAATGATAAATTTCCTAGAATAACTAGTTCGTTTAATGAAATATTAAGTGTGACTTAATCATGAGATTCCATTAAACATAAGGACACAATTCTTAAAGCATCCATAGTCGAGCTTTAATGTGAAATGCGATAGCTTAAAACATTAAGACTATTATGTAGATAGACTGATAATAACATCTTATGGATCATGGATAAGGAGTTTCAAGTCTTGACATAGGTATAAATATTAAGAGTAATATTTATACCGGATTGACCCACTATGAGAGTACTACATAGAATGTTATGCAAAGTGTCATAAATTACTCTCATTGTGATAGTGGTGTATACCACCCTTCGACCTGAAACTACTATGGACCCTAGATGTAGAGTTAAGTACTTTATTGCTGATCAAACATTGTTCGTAACTGGATGATCATAAAGACAATTGATGGGTACTTCACAAAGCATGCCGAGGGACATGAGTAACCTAGATGGAATTTTCCCATCCAGTATAACAGGATAAATGTCTAAGGACCCAATATTGAACTGGACAAGGATGACACGGTATATGCCGTGTGTTCAATATAGACATAAGGACAAAAAGGTATTGTACACACAAATACTATCACAAAAGGTTTGGTCATATCACATGACAATTTTGTGACTTGGGTATAAGTGATGTGTTTCTAGATACCACTCACTGTTTATTATGTTAAATACATGATTTAATATAATTGCAAACGTCGCAAAATCCTACAGGGTCAAACACAGAAGGACAGTTAGAGAAAAGGTGAATAAATAAGGTACACCGTAAGATATGGTGCACTAGAATGGAATACGGAATATGGTAATGTACCATATGATATAATAATAATAGTTATTATTAATTTTATAATAGTTATAAAATATAATAATAATAAAATTATGGTTATTATAATAATATAATAATATAATAATAATAATAATAATAATAATAATATAATAATAATAATAATAATATTATTGAGTTGGCTAAGTGGAGAGGATAATTTATAGCAAGTAAGCCCTATAAAACATTCCTTGTCATCCGGGCAAGATGAAATGTCAAAATAAAACTAAGAAATTACTTTGGGATGTGAACGATGTTTGGGACGTCAACAGAGACCCAATCGTAACAAACTTCGTTGGAGATGCATAAGTCTGGAACTTGTCTCCCGAAGTAGCTTTTGTAATGACATTAATTTCAGGTGAAGGAGGATCTGCAGAGTCTTCCTTACATGCATCTTGATCGTGCGAGAAATTGTCAGTTGTTTCTTCATCAATGCTCTCAGGAGAGTCTTCCCATCCGGTTGATTGGATGCTTTTGATATTAATGTAAGAACTTGCGGGAGAAGTGTACTTTATGAGATAATCATATTTTCCACTGGGTTGTTCCAAGCTGTCCCACGTTTCTATGGGAGTTGTGGAGTCATATTCAGTAATGACATTCACTTCTGGTAGTGCAAAGTTGAGGAAGTCTTGTCCTACAATCCTTGTAAATTTGTTGAGATAACGTTGCATGTCACTCAGAATTCCTTGATAAGATTCCCATGCGGGTAAATTTTCCATTAATTCTTTGAGTGTACAATCAAAGTTATCTGTCATCGGAGTTTCTTCCAATGAGTTGTGAGGAGCAGTAGGTACTTCAAAGATTTTTCTGTCCCCTGTTTCTGGAATATACTTGGAAATGGAGATCGGAAAGTCGAATGGCTTGCGCGCTTCATCCTAAGAAATGTATCCTTCCTCATTAAAGTATGTTTTCCATTCGTCATCGGGATCTTCGGAGCTTTCCGAAATGTTTTCCATGATAGTATGAACCTCTTGAGAGATTGGGTGAAGGGAACCTCCACTTTGGAAAGAGTTTTTAATAGGACCTAATTTTTTCGTCCTTTGCTGTAGGTTTAGTTGCTGCTGAAGAACAACCAAGACCTTTTCTAGATTCATTGCTAACCAAAATTACGACTTGACCCCAGCCTTTGATATTGTTTCTTTCCAAGGCTTGGAGAGCATCTTTGTAGGAAATGATTGACGTTCCTATTTCTAAATGATCCTCGTGTTGGTGTAAGCCCTAGAGGCCGATACTTTTGGTACTTGTATCGAATTATTTATTAATAATAAAAGGCATTTATTTATTATGATTGTTTTTCCAAAATGATAAATTCCCTAAAATAACTAGTTCGTTTAATCAAATATTAAGTGTGACTTAATCATGAGATTCCATTAAACATAAGGACACTATTCTTAAACCATCCATAGTCGAGCTTTAATGTGAGATGGGATAACTTAAAACATTAAGACTATTATGTAGATAGACTGATAATCACATCTTATGGATCATGGATAAGGAGTTATCAAGTCTTGGCATAGGTATGAATATTAAGAGTAATATTTATACCGGATTGACCCACTATGAGAATACTACATAGAATGTTATGCAAAGTGTCATAAGTTACTCTCATGGTGATAGTGGTGTATACCACCCTTCGACCTGAAACTACTATGGACCCTAGATGTAGAGTTAAGTACTTTATTACTGATCAAACATTGTTCGTAACTGGATGATCATAAAGACAATTGATGGGTACTTCACAAAGCATTCTGAGGGACATGAGTAACCTAGATGGAATTTTCCCATCCTGCATAACAGGATAAATGTCTAAGGACCCAATATTGAACTGGACAAGGATGACATGGTATATGTCGTGTGTTCAATATAGACATAAGGGCAAAAAGGTAATTGTACACACAAATACTATCACAAAAGGTTTTGTCAGATCACATGACAATTTTGTGACTTGGGTAGAAGTGATGTGTTTCTAGATACCACTCAATGTTTATTATGTTAAATACATGATTTAATATAATTGCAAACGTCGCAAAATCCTACAGGGTCACACACAAAAGGACAGTTAGAGAAAAGGCGAATAAATAAGGTACACCGTAAGATATGGTGCACTAGAATAGAATACAGAATATGGTAAGGTACCATATGATATAATAATAATAGTTATTATTAATTTTATAATAGTTATAAAATATAATAATAATAAAATTATGGTTATTATAATAATAGTTATTATAATAATATAATAATAATTATAATAATAATAATAATAACAATATAATAATAATATTATTATTGAGTTGGACTTTTAGGTTAATGCCCACACAAGTAGTTCTATAAATAGAACCCTTGTGCACAAGCTCAAATGTTGTTTTTTTGAAACCCTGACCGTATTCTTTTTTTCCCTCTCCTTTCACTCTAAACCTTCATTCGTAACTAACTAGCACTTTGATTGAAGAAAGTTGTTCGTGTGGACTGAGTAGAGGCGTTGTTCGTCGTACAATGTTTATGATCAAATCGGAATCAAAGGTTTCAAGCGCCACAAGAGGTAAATATTTTATCACAGATCGTGCCCTTTCGTAAGGATATCTAAAGGGAAATTTTGTTTTCTGATGCAATTTCATCGACAATTTCCCTTCAGTGGTATCAGAGCCACTTACGAAACCATGAATCTGGTAATTGTTTACTTTCTGTAAATTTTGTTTTATTTGGATTAAAACACGTAAAATTGTAAATTTAGTTTTAATTGGATTAAAAAACATAAACAAAAATTAAATCAAATCTGGATATTAAATTTTGGCATCAGATTTTGTACGGGTTGGATGGTTGATATTGATTATGCTTCGATATCCGACAATAGTATGGTGAAGCAGCGATATGTCAATCGTCCATAAGTTACACATATATTATCACTCTAATTCATATATGATATGAATAACTTTGATGCAAAGATGGTATATTGGATATACTATTTTATTTCATCAGTTCAATTAGAGTAATGATTATCATTCAATTGTGCGATTTTTGGTTATATGTTTTGTAATCTGACTTTAGTATGGTGAAGCAATAACATACAGATCAATCATATTGAATTTTTGATCATGTTGCGTTGACGGTATGAAATTTTGCATTAGAGAGTAACGGCATAAGGGTTGCGCCGTATGCAATTAAAAACATGTTGTGATGGTCACCATTGAGAATGTGACGGTCGTCACGCAAGGTGAGATGGTCATCACGCAAGGTGAGACGGTCGTCACAAGCTTTGAGAACGTGACAGTCGTCATGCAAGGTGTGACGGTCGTCACATGAATAACGGCCGTGACGTGCAGCACAAGGGTTACGAAAAATTCTACAATAATAATAAAAGAGTTTATTATTATTTTTGCTGAAATTTAATTAGATTTGTTTTATTAACCAAACTTAAATTAATAATAATAATAATAAAATTATTTTATTAATTTTGTGTGTGGTGATCAGTTATGGCCTTAGTTTATATTTTGTTTTGTTTTTTTGGATTTTATAAATACGACCTGTGTGTCGTGCCTCTCTCCTATTCTCTTCATGTAATTTCTTTTCTCATCTCACTCCCTCGTATGTAAAACGAGTTTCTTTGATGTAATGAGTTATTATGAAGAAAGAGAAGACTACAAAATAAAGAAGGACAACCTTGGAGATCTTGCTTGGTGAAGTGAAGATCGTTATTAGGTTTAGCTTAATTATCTCATTGGCTTGGGAGAACAATTGCGCTAGGGGCTATAACTGTTTCATTTGTTTGTATGTTGATATAAATATTGTATGTATGTTAATGCATGTGTGAGGAACGATTTATATGATAAATAAGCCGTGAGATCAAATTAATTAGAAATCCCTCAAAACAAAATATTAAGTTTTTGCTTTCCAAATTTTAGAACTCATTAAGACTAGTATCGAATCATGTAGGTTTCGCCTAACGCGGGGTGCATATTCTATATTGGTAAGATGCGATGGGATAAATGTAATATCCAATTTCTAAAATAATGGGTCAAACTTAACTAAAAAAAATAAATAAGATTATATACGTTTAGAAGCAAGAGTTGGGAATGATTCATATGATGGATTGGAATAAGGAGTTATTCACCCAACTGAAATATTCGAGAATTGTATTGGATACAATCTGAAGGAGTTCCTACCTAAATAGCCTAGTTTTTTGTAATCAGCCTAACATTGACTTAAAACAAAGCAAAATATGGATCTCGATCCACTAGAAAATCTTCCAACGGGATTTTCCGAATCAAATGATGAGGGTCATTTGTTTTGAGGAAAATAGTGGGAGCATATTTTATTATAGGCCTAATTGAATATGTTTTAATATCTCCACAATCTTTTAATGTAGATTACCATGACAACAGACACATCTAATAACATTTTGCAATCAATCCTTAATAAGAAAAAATTGTCTGGGACAAATTCTTTAGATTGGAACCAAAATTCGAGGATTGACCTCAAACATGACAAAAAGTTGTATGTCTTAGAGACACCTGTTCTTGATGAGGAACCTCCTAGTTCTGCTCCTAAGGATGAAAGAGATGCTTATAAGAAGCATGTCGATGATGCCAATTCATTCTGATGGTCAGTAGTGGAAAGAAACAAAACAAAAGGCCAACCAAGCAGGGTGGTAAATGGAAAGGCAAGGAAGTTGCCAAACCCAAACATATTGCAACTGCTTTGAAGCCTAGTGGAGGCATAGCTAAGGAGGGCACTTGTTTCTATTGCGGTAAGACCAGAAATTGGAAGAGAAACTGCTCAAAGTACCTGGAAGATAAGAAGAATGGAGTGGAGACTTCAACTTCAGGTATTTTTGCTATAGAAATTAATTATCTACTTCTGCATCATGGGTATTAGATACTGGATGTGGTTCTTACATTTGTACCAATGTGCAGGGACTAAAAAGAAGTAGAGATTTGGTAAAAGGTGAAGTTGACCTATGAGTTGGAAATGGAGCAAAGGTTGTTGCTTTAGCTGTAGGAATTTATGATTTGACTTTACCTAGTGGTTTAATAATTTAGTTAGAGAACTGTTATTATGTACCTGCAATTAGCAGGAATATTATTTATGTTTCTTGTTTGGACAAGTTTGGTTTTTCATTTATAATAAAGAACAATTGTTGCTCTATTTATTTAAATGATATATTCTATGTTACTACACAAAAGAACAATGGATTGTATGTCCTTGATCTTGAAATGCCAATTTATAACATTAATACTAAAAGGATGAAACCTAATGAGTTAAATCCAAGTTACCTTTGGCATTGTCGCTTAGGCCATATAAATGAGAAACGCATTTCCAAACTCCATAAAGATGGACTATTGGACTCTTTTAATTACAAATCATATGATACATGCATATCTTGTTTAATTGGAAAGATGACAAAGACCATACTCACTATAAAAGGTCAAATGATCTTTTGTCCCTCATACATACTGATGTATGTGGACCACTAAACATACCAGCCATATGAGGTTTTCAATACTTCATCACATTTACTGATGATTTCAGTAGATATGGTTATGTGTATTTAATGAAACACAGATATGAATCCTTTGAAAAGTTCAAGGAGTTCAAGAATGAAGTACAAAACCAATTAGGTAAGAATATTAAAACTCTTCAATCAGATCAAGGCGGTGAATATTTAAGCCTAGAGTTTGATGACCATCTAAAAGAGTGTGGGATTCTATCCCAACGCACTCCTCCTAGAACACCACAATGGAATGGTGTGTCTGAGAGAAGAAATCGAACCTTGTTAGACATGGTCCGATCCATGATGAGTCACGTTAATCTTCCAAACTCCTTTTGGGGACATGCACTGCTGAGAACAGCTTACACACTTAACCGTGTTCCATCCAAAAAGGTAGAAAATACAACATATGAGATATTGAGTGGTAAGAAACCACATATGTCTTACATGAAGGTTTGAGGTTGTGAAGTTTATGTGAAACGACAATTTTCAACTAAGCTTGAGCCCAAATTTGACAAATGCTTATTTGTAGGATATCCTAAAGAAACAAGAGGATATTACTTCTACAGTCCTTCTGAGGGCAAAGTGTTTGTCGCTCAAACTGGAGTCTTCTTGGAAAGGGATTTTATTTCCAAAGGAATTAGTGGGAGGAAATTAAAGCTTAAATAAATTCAATAATCACAAAGCATTGATGCACCTATGGAGGAATTAGAGCAGGAATCACAAACAGTTGTGGAAGAGCAACCTGCTCAAGTAAAACAAAACCAAGGTCGAGCAAGATACATCACCAACCAGAGAGATATGAATATCTCATAACTGATCAAGGTGATGTAATACTCATGGATCAAGATGAGCCTGTAACCTACCAAGAGGCTATAAATGGTCACGAGTCTGAGAAGTATCTAGAAGCCATGAAATCTGAAATGGATTCCATGTACACAAACCAAGTTTCAACCTTGGTAACTCCTATAGGATGCAAGTGGGTCTTCAAAAAGAATACTGACATGGATGGTAACCCACAGCTATAAAGGCATATTCATAATCTAGTATTCAGTCCTTTCATTAGAGTTATAATAATATGTCCTCCTCTCATTCTTTTTCTTTTTCTTTGGCTTCTTCTTCTTCTTCTTCTTCTTCTTGCAAAGGAGATGAGGACATATTATTATAACTCTGATGAAAGGAGTGAAGACTAGACTATGAATACGAGTCCCACACGTTTTGCGTGAGATCCATGATGGAATCAACGCCCAACACATGGGCGGACAATCCCACGAAAGAAAAGCCCTCCGGGCAGGATACTATTGGACTACGATGCAAAACGACGCAAAAGAGCATGTGAAGAAATTTGATAAATGCCAATGGAATGGGGACATGCACCTTGCCCCACCAAATGAGCTAAAAACAATATCTTCCCCATGGTCGTTCGCATGGTGGGGCCTAGACATCCTTGGCCCTTTCGTCGTCGGTTCAAACCAAAACAAGTACCTAATTTTCGGTGTCGACTACTTCACGAAGTGGATCGAAGCCGAACCCCTGGCCAAGATCACGACCCTTAACATACTCTGTTTCTTCAAACGTAACATCCTCGCTCATTTCGGGATACCTCAAGCGATCTTTATTGACAATGGCACTCAATTCATGGACAAGAATTTCTAAGAGGTCGTCGCCAGCTTCGAAACCAAACAACATTTCACATCTATGGAACACCCGCAAACCAACGGGCAAGCTGAAGCGGCAAACAGAGTCATCCTTCGAGGCCTCAAGCGAAGGCGGGATGAGATCAAGAAGCGTTGGGTTGAAGAATTGCACATCGTCCTATGGGCTAACCGGACCACCCCTCACTCGACCACGGGAGAAACCCCCTTTCGACTTGCATACGAAACGAAGGTTGTTATTCCCATAGAAATCCACATCCAGTCCAAACGGACAGAAGCTCCTATGTACGAGGACACCAATGCAGAAATGTTAATTGAGGAGCTTGATTTTGTCGAGGAAGTTAGGTCGGGGGAGGCCCTACGCGAGGCATCCCTCAAACATAAGATTTCTTTAAGGCACGTTGCTAAGTTCATCAAACGAGCTTTCCCAGTCGGCAGCCTCGTCCTCAGAAGACATCACAAAGATTCCAAAGAGGGAAAACTGGCCGCTAACTGGGAAGGACCCTACCAAGTCCGAGCAAAGACAGACAGTGGAGCGTATTAATTAGGAAATTTACAATGGGAAGAATTTGCTCGTCCTTGGAACGCCGAGAAACTCAAACAATAATACAGTTAAGGCGTCAACCGACACCAACACCGGCCTAAAATGCATACCTAGGTACAAGTATTGCATACCATACATTTAATTTGGTGAGACCCTCTTCAAGAACGAGGATGGTCATCATCACACATTTGGATCCTTAAACGAGTCCATCATCGTCTAAGTACCACGACCAGGCAGAACACCCAGCTCGCGATGGGACGTTCATGTCACGAAGCACGATTAATTAACATTTTCCAAGCATCGTTCCCCAGCCAACCCTATGGATGGAATTCTACCCAGTACCCCAAACAGACGAATATTTAAACCGAGCACCTTCCCAACGTTATAAAAACTTAGTGAAAATAAAAAAACAAAGTGTGCCCTCTGACAGACACACCCTAACACACACAATAAAATATATAATCTAACCACCAAGGTTGTAAACATGAAACATTAAAATGCGATCACAAGGACCGACTTGTTCTTAGATTACATAAAAGGGAGAGCATGCTCCCCCGTCAAAAGAGAAAAGGTTGTGGTGCGTAGGCCAGCTAACAAAAACATACAAAAATCACAAGACTAAAGCTTCGTCATCGGCTCTTGGATGACCCTCAACAGTGTTCCCAAGGTCCTCGTCCATAAGGTTGGCCTGCTCGGGTTCTTTGAGAAAGTCGGGGATGTGGATAATGATGTCTTCAGCTTTGTACATGAAACTGGTGCCTTCCTTGTTGAACTTCAAGCCATGGTTAACTATTTTCAATTGTTCAACCGCGTTCTTTAAAGCGACACCAGCCATTTCTTCAAGGTCGGCGTATCCCTCCTCGATCTTGGCCCCCAACTTTGCACGGGTCTTCAGGAACCTTATCTCTTCGGATTCATCCTCAGTCGGGGCCAGGTCAGCATTCAAACGAGAAACCTCCTCCTCATAAGCCTTTTTAGAAAAAGCCGCCGACTCCTCCAGTTCCTAAACCCATTTAGAGGCCCTGTTCAGAGACTTCTCCCGCTCCCTAGATAGCTCCTCAGAAGCAGCTAGTTGAGCCTTCAGCCTGTTGATCTCCTCCTCTTGGGTGGCGGTCCCTTCGACAAACATTGAATCCATATCTAAGACTCGCAGGAACGAACTAGCGTCCCGCGCCAACCAGGCACGCCTGTCCGGTCGACTAGTCTTTTCCAGGTGAAGGGTATCTGCTCGTTGGACCTGGAGGGAGTGCTCTTAAAAAAAGTTCGGTTTGAGGAAGCATGAAAGGAGATCGAAGGAACGTTTTGGAGAGGCTCCATCCAAGTTAACAACGTTGTCAGGTCTGGGTCTTTTCCCCACTCTGGAAGTCCCCCCGGGAGAACCATGACTGGCCGGTGAAGAAGTGCCCGAACCCGTGACCACCTTGTCACTTAAACGTGTCTGCGTCAATTTTTTGGGTGCCCATTTTCTGCTAAAATTGGCCATCAGCTTGTCCTAAGCATTCACCATTGAATCTGAAAGGACACAAAACAAAACGGTTAGGAGAAAGCAAATAATAAACGGGCATAAGAAAATATAAACATTAAATCTACCAAGGTACTCGCGGACATCCTCGTCCATCACACAAGCCAGGAGCTTGGACACTTCAATAAACCTAGGGGTCACCTTAGGACCCCCATCTTTGTCCAAAATAGCACGGTCGTGTTTGTCCACCTTCACCTTCATGGTTATCTTGGAAACATATCTCATCAGGATCTCATATCTAGCCTGATCTCTATCGTCTAGAGCAGGGCCGATCTCAAAAAATTCGTCGGTTCCATAGGTAAAATGGTCTCGGGACCAAGAAAAAAGAAACTTCAGCAACAATCGGGGGACCTCCTTTCCATCCTTATCCAGCACAACATTACCCTGGTCACCCATCCGAACTTCCCGTTCACGACCTATCATTGCAGATGGAAAACATGAAAGAACAAGGGGAGCGTCACCCCTATTTGTAGGTAACCACATGTCTACTCGAATGCCCGGATGAAGGCAAACGAGTTCGGGTATATTTGCGAGGGTGAGAGATCCAAGTGAACAAACACGCTCTGGAGGAAGTCCGTGAAAGGGAGCCTAAAATTCATATCTTTAAAAAGGATATCTTATAAGGGGAACATGTTTGTGCCAAAGTCAGTGCAGATGCGGTCGTCGGAGGTCGGGTACCTCACCATCCAGTCTGCGGTATTCCCGACCACGGGGGGAGGTCCTAAGATTATATTCAGCGGCTCAACATCATCCCATTCGCTTATATGAATGTCCTCCTCCGCTTCCTCGTCCTTCTCCTCAGACTCAACCGAGTTATCTTTCGCTGAGGTAGTCTCTTCAGAATCTGCAGAAGATTCCGAGCTTCTCCCCGAAGAAGAACTTTGCTCAGTCTCAGTGGGGGAAGACGCGGACTCGCTAGACAACTCCTTGGTCTCCATGTTTATTTGGTCCTCGTTAGACATAGTTGCACCTGAAAAGAAGTGAAAGCAAACGTAAATTTGATGACAAAATCAAATTCACCTTTCCACCGCTTATCAAGTGAAATGGAGCGCTAGGGGGCGAGGACGTTGTCCTCGGCCAATGCCCTTAATCGTAAAGGATACCACGATCAGGTAACAACCAGGGTAAACTGGTAGATGTTATCACGAGGATCTCATAAAACGGGCACGATTTTACCCAGAACTCCAATTGAAGTTCAACCGGAGAAGACGAACAGAGCTGTCGCGAGCGGCGCAAACTAATCCTAAATGTCGTATCGCTAACTATTCTGCCATCGGCCGCCGCCCACAGAGGCGGCAAACACCGTGTCAGAACCCTAGATTTTCGCCCAAATAAGTTTTATCATACAAAAATGTTATCCTAACCGCATGCAACTACCTCATTTGTCAAAAATCGAAAGCTAAATCAAGTTAAAAGGCATTGGAACTTACAAGTTGAAGATTTCTTGCGGTGGTCGTTGATCGTCCTCGGTAATCACAGAGGTAGACGGTTGTTGACGGCAGAAGCGAGCAGATGGCTTGAATGATCAGAGAATTGGGAAGCGAAAAGTGTGGAAATGAGGCCAGACACTCTATTTAAAGATCCTTCAAACACGTGCACGAGCACGTGCGGTCTGCAAACCTATAAATGACACACTCATTGCCTAGGGACGACCGTAGGCTAACTATCATTACGCATTAAATGCGCCCAATTTCCCAGACACACGCGTGTCACTCCGGTCTCTCCAAACGTTTGGGATCCTCGTCTATAACGACCAGGATACAACAACTTATTTCATCAATGGCCATGGTAACGAGACGCGTTGAGAATCTTCCAGTTACGACGATTGTGGGGCACCCTTAAGTCATCACTTCTTCGACCAAAAGCAACGACTTGGGGGGGCTCCTGTTCTGGACTGGACCAACGGCTAGGCATGGCCCAACCCTTTTCGGCCCAGAAACGACCCAATAACTCATCGTCCAAGGGACCCATTGTCATAGTGCTCGTCCCTTCCTCCTTGTCCATGGCCTCTGCTCGGGTTCGACAGGACCGTCTAGAATCGACCAGGACATCCCTCGCTCGGGGGCTTCGTGCCCGACAAAGACGTCTCCCGAGAACAACACTTGTCCTCGCCCCATTCCTGACAGTTACTTATTTTTGGGGGATCCGCGATCCTGGTCCAAAAATAGGAACCATTGGCCACGCGCTGGGGACTATCTATATAAACCCTTTCAAATGAGAGGGTCACATATTGAATATTCTCTCCCCAAAATACTATACTCGTACTTGCTAGCTCTTGTGCCCGTACTTACTTTGACATCAGAGTATCTTGCAGGTACAACCCTCCTTCCGTTCTCCTCATCGCACGAGTAGACTCGAAGATCCATGTCAGCCGCCGTTGAAGTTCTGATCACCAGGTAAGATCAGTAAGTTAGTGGAAAAAAATAATAAATATCACATTGATAATCTAAATGGACAAATAATTTGAGACAATAAAAATAGGAAAAATGACACTTATTGTGAGACGGAGGAAGTAATAAATATCACATTGATAATCTAAATAGACAAATAATTTGAGACAAATAAAAATAAGAAAGATAACACCTATTGTGAGACGGAGAGAGTATTATAAATTGTTATAAATAAATTGTGAGATTTATTGACTTTAAATTACTGTAGGAAAACATTGATTAAAAGTAAAATTGAAATAAATTAATTAATGCTACATTGAAAAAATAAAATAATAGTATTTATTTTGAGATAATTTTTTGTTTTGTTAAAGTAACCGTTATTTTGAGACAAATAATGTATTAAAAGCAAATTGACTAGTTAAATGATATAGACACAAACAATTCAAAATTTATTATTGGCTTTTTCCAACTCTTAAAGGTTAAAAACTATTTAATTGAAATTAATTAAGCATCAATTTTTGTCATTATAAAGTAGTAAAAAACATCATCTTTTATTACAAATAAAAGATATAAAAAAAAAAAAAGATGACTCTAATTCTATATTTTGGTTTTGCTTTGATCATCTTTCTTTCTCTAGTCCTTGTCTTAACCCAAACAAGTAAGTTAATTGTTACAATATTTTCAAATATTCAATTTATCTTATATACAAATTCGATGGTTTTTTAATAACATTTATTTTGTTTATGAACATTGAAGCTACACATCCCTGCATAACAGACAAAGATTGTCCAGCAAAGTTGTGTAGATCTCCTCTATTTCCTGTTTGTGTCAATCATTTTTGTAAGTGTGTATAAATGTAACAATTAAAGCTTATAAAATAAAAGTTTAACAATTAAATTGATTAAATAATGTTGTTACATGTACAGTATTAATTTATTTGTACGTTGTAATTTGGTACTCTTATAGTTTCCCTCAATTTTATTTATGTTTTTTTCACTTTCAATTTCTTTGACAAGCTCAAAAATTTAGAGTATAATTTAGAATCATAAGTGTAAGTAATATGAGAAAGTTCTACATTACTTAAAAATTTGGAGTCTTGAATATTTATAATTAAAATAAACCACAATCTATTATATTAAGGTTTTGAATAAATATATATTGTGTTTTTCACAAATATGTGTTGATCATAAAAAAGAAAAGATATCAAACTAAACATGGTCCCTCTTGTTGACCCCTGAATTAATCATGATAAAAATATATTGATCGCAACCACTTCATAAGTAGGGATGAAAGTGGGTACCCATGGATATGCGTACTAGCCCTCTAATATTTGTCTTGTTTAGTAAATATGATATTTGTACTCACCTCATACTCATGCAGGTATCTATCAAACAGGCATTTGTGGATTTTGAGATACCCGTATATTTATGGATACCCATTTATTAATTTTTATTATATGATGTAGATAGAAAATTATGTGTATAATTTTTGAATTAGACGCAAAGTAAGAAGAATACAAGAAAGAAAAATATACATAATTAGAGTTTTAAGTGAAAAAAAGACTATCAAGTTAAATTAAATAACTATTAAAAAAGAAATTTATCAAGTATAATAATTTTAAAGGATATTTAAGTAATTTTTTAATTATTAACAAATACGGATACTCGAGAGTATTAGTATCATCAAATCCATATTCATGCCCATAAGAAAACGAGAAGTTAAATATTCATTTATTTTACCCAATAAATATCCATTAAGTTATCAAACTCATATATGTGATGGGTTTTAGGTTTTACCCATGGATATCCACGTGTACGAGTTATCTCAACACCTTCTTTGCAACTTTCCAGTGATCCATACCTGGATTACTTTGATATCTTCCTAAGATTCCAACAGCAAATGCAATGTCGGGCCTTGTGCATACTTGAGCATACATAAGACTTCCAACAACAGAAGCATGTGGAATGTTTTTCAATTGTTCCCGCTCAAAATCATTCTTAGGGCATTGATTCAAATTAAATATATCGCCCTTGACAATGGGTGCAACACTTGGTGAACAATCTTTCATTCTAAATCTCTCTAAAAATTTATTGATGTAGGTTTCTTGTGATAGACCCAAAATCCCTCGAAGTCTATCTCTGTGGATCTTAATGACATTGACATAAGATGCCTCACCCATATCTTTCATATCAAAATTTTTAGAGAGGGATTGTTTCACCTCATGTAGAAAACCTTTATCATTGGTTGCAAGTGGTATGTCATCCACATACAAAATAAGAAAACGAATTTTACTCCCACTGACCTTCTGGTATATACATTGATCCATGGGATTTTCAATAAACCCAAATGAAGATATTGTTCCATGGAATTTAAGATACCATTGACGAGAGGCTTGTTTTAAACCATATATGGATTTCTTAAGCTTGCAAACCAAATGCTCACCATAATTAGAGGTTAAACCTTCAAGTTGTTTCATATAAACCTCCTCCTCTAAATCACCATTAAGAAAGGTTGTTTTCACATCCATTTGATTCAACTCAAGGTCAAAATGTGCAACTAATGCCAAGATGACACAAATAGAATCTTTCTTAGATACAGGAGAAAAAGTATCAGTGTAATCGATTCCCTCCGTTTGAGTAAATCCCTTAGCAACGAGCTTGGCCTTATATCTCTAAATGTTACCTAATGAATCTTTCTTGGTTTTAAAGACCCATTTACAACCAATGGCCTTTGTCCCATTAGGTAACTCTACAAGATCCCATACGTCATTGTTTTTCATGGAATTCATTTCATCATTCATGGCATCATACCACAAATTTGACTCTTTGCAACTCATGGCTTGTCTAAAGCTCTCAGGATCATTCTCAGCTCCAACATTATAGTCAGATTCTTGTAGATACACAATGTAATCATTAGGAATAATTGATTTTCTTGTCCTAGTAGATATTCTTAATGTTTGATCAACATTTTCTTGTGGATCTTGTTGTTCAACTCATTGTTCATCATCTTGATAACCAACTTGATTTACTGGATCATCAGCATCTTATGGAGTCTCGATTATTGGTTGATCAACATCCATTTGAACTTGAGGGGTGTTATGAATAGTAACTAATTTATCACTTGCAATGGAAGGTTCACGCTTTATATGATCATTCACAAAAATTAAATTTTTGATTTGATCGCTCCCACTAGTCAAATGATTTTCAAGAAACTTTGCATTTCTTGACTCCACAATCCTAGTTGTGTGAGATGGACAGTAAAATCTATAGCCTTTAGACCTTTCAACATATCCAATGAAATACCCACTAATGGTCCTCGGATCTAGTTTCTTTTTTATTGGGGGTTATAAACTCTCACCTCAGACGGTCATCCCCAAACGTGCATATGTCGTAAACTCAGCTTCCATCCTTTAAATAACTCAAATGGTGTCTTTGGGACATCCTTGGATGGAACCTGATTGATAATATACACAACCGTGTTTAGTGTTAGACGTTGTGGCTAGTGATCTAGAGGGGGGGTGAATGGATCACCTCCTTGTTAACAAGGTTTTAAAAGATTTTTCAGAGTTTTTAAAGATTAGCGGAAAAACACGGTCCCTAATCGACTTTCGTCTATTTTGGACCAGCCACTAGAAAACCGGACATGTGATAAAGTGCTGGATTTGCAATTGAGATGTTAAAGACTTAAACACACAAGCTGTAAAAGTATTGAATGCACCTATCACAAAAACTATTTCCAATGAATCAAAACCGATTAAAAATGTAAATAGAGATGGAGAAGGAATACAATACACAAAGATTTGGTAAGGAAGTTCCCCACGTTCGTCATCGCGTGTGGGTACGTCTCCCTCTCAATTTCAAACCGAAATTGAGAACTTTTATATCGATATTGCTGAAATTGTCGTTTACAAGGTTTCTATACAAAAACCAGAAATCTATACACCTAGATCTTCCTATTGTATGAACCTTCACTTGATCTGAGCCAAATCAAGATTCCCTTGCAAGTAATACAAACAATTCACCGGTTCCACGATCTATTTGCGAAATCTCCAAATTTCCAAACCTTACGTTGCGGCTGAATCTGTTTTGTAAACGTGACTGACAAACCTTCAAGAACACACCCGTTCTTGAAGGACAAACCATATGGTTTTTCCTTGAAACCTTCTTTCACTCTTCAACTCAGCTAGATCATCGATTGTTCCGCTGAACGTTATCTCTTGATCCTCTAATTCACAGAACATCAATGATTATGTGTTGATGTTCTTGAATCAAAGTAATTGAGAAGATGATGAAGATGAATTTTCTCTTAGGTTTCAACCCTGCTCACAATTGACTGCACACCCAAAAACTTCTTTTCTTGATTGTGTTCTTCAATTTTCTTGACCTTGAATTCTCTTACAATGTCTCTTAACTTCACTGCACTAACAGAAACATATATATACTTGACAAAGTCTGTTAGAAATAGAAACAGATTAATGCATCGATACGAAGTGCGAATGTATCGATACATAATGGTTTTTACACTGTTATGTATCAATACATAATGGAATGAATCGATACATACTGAACAAATGCAACAGAAACAGAGAAATGAAAACATAATGAATCGATGCATGTTGCGAATGTATCGATACATAACAGATATTCCAGAATCATATCTACAGAATGTATCGATGCATGTTGCGAATGTATCGATACATAACAGATATCACAGACGCATACCTACAGCATGTATCGATGCATATTGAGAATGTATCGATGCATTTGACTTAATTTAGAATTTCAAGGAAATTATGTATCGATACATTTTGCGAATGAGTCGATACATACAGAAGCAAAAGTCAAATATTTTGTTTAAAACAAGACATGTGTTGATACAAAAACTCATGTATCAATGCATACATGGATAAGGTAGTTTTTTAAGCTTGCAATGCCAATTCAATACAAAGAGTATGTTAAAAGCACAAAAGCATAAAATTTACTATCATACAAAACTAAAGAGTTGCTCACAAACTCCCCCTTTTTGATGATGGCAAATTTTTGCAGAAGTGTGAGAACCACTCCCCTTGAGTTTGTGCATGTTGTCATTTTTGACACTCAAGCCTTTCTCCCCCTTTGTCAACATCAAAAAAAAATTGTATAGGTGAAGCAATATTCAGCAATAAGAAGATATATAAGCTAATCACTCACAAAGAGTGAAACATAAAGGGCAAACCAATTAATCTTAAACAACAAACAAGCATATGCATTTAATTGGTCTAGTAGAGTTAAGAATTACAAAATCAAACCAAACGCATACAATGTTTAATCATAAAATCAAAAGAAACTTAAGCATCAAGAAAAAAAAAGGAAATGATGTAATGCAATTATGAAATGCTGCGTTAGTGAGGATTGTAGCCACCACAGGACTCAGCATCATCTCTATCGGGATCTCTGAAACTTGGAGGAGGAGGTGGAGGAGGCATCTCATCAGGATTTTTCCCCATGAAGTTATAATGCCTGAACCGATCCTGAACCTCGGTGCTTCTGAATCTGTCCATAATACCCGGATGTGCACGACAATCATCCATGAAACCAGAAATCTCATTGTAGAAGACTTGATGCCACTTGACCAAGTCTGTGTGCCATGAGTGTTGGTTATGATACATCCTAGTGTGTTCATCATGCCACTCCCGGTGCTCTTTGTGCCACTCTGTTTGTTGTACATGCCAAGCATGGGCTTCTTCATGTCGGGCATTATTGGCAATTTCCATTTGCTCAAACATTTGAGTTAGATATGCAGGAGGTGTAGTAGATGATGTTGGTGGAACAGATGGAGGAACCGGTTCATAGTTAGTAGGAGACCACCTTTGTGGCATCCACTCACCCCAAGCAGTGTTGACATTTGCTTCAGGGGGATTTTCTTCATTTACATCCTCCATATCTTCATCTCTTTGTTCTTCAGCAACAAAAATCTTTTCAGAAGGTGTATCAAAGTTATAAATTATGGTTCTAGAGCTGCGTTCAAAGAAGTAATATCATCGACGCTCTGTGTCCCACCTATATCCCATATGAGAAAGAGTGGCACTATTGAATTCTCAAACAGTAGATGAAGATAAGAGAGGAACAGGGGGTACGACCACCTTCCAGAACTTAATGATCCTCATAATCTGTGCGGCATAAGCAAGAGTGATGTTCTTCGAACTATTCCTTGTAAGAAAAATACGCTTCACAAAATAATTGGGCCAATTTAACGGAATCTTCTTCTGCAGAATATACAAGAGATGTATGTCTGGCTTATCCAATCTAGAGTGCCCACCGGACCTCGGACGTAAAATATGCGAGAGAATCCAATGCAGAATTATGGGGACACTCTTAATCATTCCAGAAGTTAAATGCTCATCATCACCTAGAGGCCTTTCCAGTTTTGAAATAGATGCACAATATTCCTTCAGATTGAACTTAGTTTCAAATTTTTGATCATGCCACATCTGCAACTCAGGCGTCGGGGATGGCATTTGGAACACCTTGTTCCAATCACCAGCCTCAAAACAATAAGTCCTTATTCCAATAGAGCACTTGAACATGTACCCTTTACCAGATTTCGCACCCGCATAAAAAGCACGAATGAAGTCCTCATAATAGTCATCATTAACGGTTAAAAAGGACCCAAGTTTTTGTGCGTCAATCAAATCAGCAACTACATCTAAGCATAGAGTACGCACATCTTGAGTATTGAAGACATGGGGTTTCATGACTAACCTTGTCTTGAAGGAAACCTCAAACTTGTCAGCAATGGCAGGATGGAGAATGGATGACCCAGTGGGAGGAATTTCTGGAGCAGGCGGAGCTTGGTGTGAAGCCTCAACAGGTTCTTTCCCTTTACCTCTACCTTTTGCTCTAGGAAGCATGACTCTTGGAGGCATGATGATGAAGTTAGGGTTTTGGAAGAAAAGGGGTTTTGTGGTGTTAGGGTTATTTAATCGTTAATGATGCAAATGGAATGAAGAAGGAGATAAAATAGAGATTATGACTGATGCAAATGTCATAACTGATGCTGATGTGTCGATACAAAAAAAAAAGAAAAGGATTTTATATCAGTATGCATCGATGCATAATCGTATGCATCGATTCATGTTGCGAAATTTTGGATTTTCAAGTTGCTATGTATCGATACAAACCACGAATGTATCGATACATACTGTAATAATTTTGACAATTTTAAAAGAAATTGAACATGTATCGACACAAAATGGATATGCATCGATACATAGACCTTATGTATCAATACAAACAAAATTAATGCAGAATGCAGAGTGAATCATAACATTTTAATTATGCTTAAGAATACTTTACAAACTAATTATTAATGCTCAAACAATCATATGTAAAGAAGTACATATAGGTGAGAAATAATTGCTCAAACATACATTTATCACACAATATCAACAAGATGTAGAGAGGAACAATATTACCTCCGTCGTAGTAATCTCATGAAGTACGAGTGAAGTCTACATTCAAATCTCAGTAAACACAATGAGATAAATATAAACTAGATCAAACAAACTTAAGACACCAATGCGGAGAGATCAAGAATCCCTAATTCACGACGAATGTTGAAGAATGGTTCAGTTGCCAATGGTTTAGTGAAAATGTCAGCAAGTTGATTTTTAGTATCAACATGCTCAAAAACAACATCTCCTTTTTCAACATGATCGCGAAGGAAGTAATGTCTAATCTCTATATGTTTGGTGCGTGAGTGTAAAACAGGATTCTTAGTGAGATTAATGGCACTAGTGTTGTCACACTTTATTGGAATACGTTTAAGTTGAATATCAAAATCTTGTAGTTGTTGTCTTAGCCACAAAATTTGAGCGCAACAGCTACCGGCTGCAACATACTCAGCCTCTACAGTAGACAACGCCACAGATACTTGCTTTTTGCTATGCCAACTTATTAACGAATTTGAAAATAGATGACATGTACCACTAGTGCTTTTCCTATCTGATTTGCAGCCAGCAAAATCAGAATCAGAGTAACCTACTAAGCTACAATCGCTCCCTTTGGAATACCAAAGCCCGTATTTAGGTGTTCCATGAAGATACCTAAATATACGCTTGACTGATTTTAAGTGAGATTCCTTAGGATTTGATTGATATCGTGCACACATACAAACACTAAACATGATGTCCGGTCTAGAAGCAGTGAGATACAAGAGAGACCCAATCATACCTCTATACCTTTTGACATCAACACACTTACCATGTTCATCTTTGTCCAAGTTTCCGTTGGTAGGCATGGGAGTGTCGATTGATTTTGAATTATTCATTCCAAAGCGCTTGAGCAGTTCTCTGCAGTATTTTGTTTGACATACTACTGTACCTTCATCGAGTTGCTTTATTTGGAGGCCTAAGAAGTAGTTCAACTCCCCCATAAGACTCATCTCAAACTCACCCTGCATAACATTAGAAAACTCTTCGACCAAGTGTATGTTAGTTGAACAAAAAATTATATCGTCTACATAAACTTGAACTAAAAAAATGTGCTTTCCTTTATGTCTAATGAAGAGTGTATTATCCACTTTACCTCTAGAATATCCATGATCAATTAGAAATTTGCTAAGTCTTTCGTACCACACACGAGGTGCTTGCTTAAGACCATATAAAGCACACTTTAATTTGTAAACATGATCTAGATATTCAGAATTTTCAAAACCGGGAGGTTGTGAAACATATACTTCTTCATTTATGACACCATTTAAAAACGCACTCTTTACGTCCATTTGGTAAAGCTTTGAAATTCATAGAACACGCATAAGCAAGCAAGAGACGTATAACTTCAAGGCGAACCACTGGAGCATAAGTCTCCTCATAATCTATGCCCTCCTCTTGGTTATACCCTTGTGCTACCAAGCGTGCCTTGTTCCTAGTTATCACTCCGTTTTCATCAAGTTTATTCCTAAACACCCATTTAGTACCTATGATATGATGATCTCGCGGACGAGGGACAAGTTCCCAAACGTCATTTCTTTTAAATTGATTAAGCTCTTCTTGCATGGCCATTAGCCAAAATTCATCAATAAAGGCCTCTTTAGCATTTTTAGGCTCTACTTGTGATACAAAAGCGAAGTGAGAACAAAAGTTACTTATCTTAGAACGAGTCAACACTCCCTTTGAAATATCTCCCAATATATTGTCTATAGGGTGGTCTTTAGAGGATTTCCAAGCTGGTGGAAGTTCATTCACTTCATATGTTCCTTCCTCTTTATCTTTTTCATGACTAGTATCTTCCTCCTTCTCATTTTCAGCAGTTTCAGATTAATCAATTTCCGTAACAGCTTCTTTGAGTATGTCTTCTGTAGATACACCTGCATCATCAAAAGAGATACCTTTTCCGACATTTTTTGGATAAGACTCATCAAAAGAAACATGGACAGATTCTTCAACAGAAAGTAAACGCCTATTATACACTCTATATGCTTTACTTGATTGAGAGTATCCAAGGAAAATACCTTCATCAACTTTGGCATCAAACTTCCCAAGGTTTTCCTTACCATTATTTAAAACAAAACACTTACAACCGAACACGTGAAGATGAGACAAGTTTGGCTTTCTACCTTTTAAAATTTCATAAGGGGTTTTAACCAAAATAGGACGAATTAAAATCCTGTTTAGAACATAACAAGCTGTGCTAATTGCATCAGCCCAAAAATATTTTGGTAATCCACCCTCATTGAACATTGTTCTTGCAAATTCCTCTAAAATTCGATTTTTGCGCTCCACAATACTTATCAAAGAGATGGTTTTGAAATTCACCTCCATGATCACTTCGAATTGTAACTATTTTAGAATTCATTTTGTTTTGGGAAAGTTTTGCAAAACTTTTAAAAGCATAAAAAGTTTCATCTTTGCTATGAAGGAATATAGTCCAAGTGAATCTAGAGTAGTCATCTACTATTACGAAACCATAATAGTTTCCACCTAAGCTCTTTGTCCTAGATGTTCCAAAGAGGTCCATATGGAGAAGCTCAAGGGGTCTTGAAGTTGAAATTATGTTTTTAGATTTAAAGGAGACCCTTGTTTGTTTTCCCATTTGGCAAGCATCACATAGGTGGTCTTTTGAAAACTTTATTTTTGGAATACCTACTACTAGATCCTTAGTGTAGCGGTAAAATCATGAGTGTAAGCTATTGATTAACTTAACTCAAGGTACACAGAGTCGCCACCGCACTTTTATTTATTTCAAAAAGGATAAAGGAAAAAGAACGAACAAAACCTAATGAATCTAAAAGTAAAAGCTAAAAGAAACAAACAGAGAACGGGTAAGGGGATAGGTTACAAATCGGGAAGGTTTTACGCACCCGAAATGTCCGTGGTACTCCACGGGAACCCTTTGAAATATTTAGTGCTTTTTTAGTTTGAAATTGGTTTGCTCGAAAAAGATTGAAGAGATGGGAAGAGGAATGTTTTTTAAGATTTTTGTGTTTGAAGAGACGAACGTCTCATGCCTACGTACCCACAAAGTACAATGCGAGATCAAAACCCCGTAGTTCGTGGTACAAAATTTGAAAAGAAACAATGAGTTGAATTGATTTTAAAATGTAAAGATAAGTCGTCATTCTTTAGCGAATAATTCCGCTAGAAAGAATGAATCATATCTAAACATGAAAAGAAACGTGCACGAGGGCACAAAAACAATTGAATGAGTTTTGAATGTTTTAAAGTTTTTGAGAAGAAAGTTTCGATATGCTTATGTGGTTTAGCATTTATTAAGAAATGAAATGAAAAGGTAAAATCGCATGACCTAAGTCAAGGTTTGATTGAGAAAATGTTTGAAGTTTGAAAACAAAGAAAGTTTTTCAAAATAGGAAGGAGATTTGAAAATTTAAGAAGTGGGAGGAGATGAAGGGACTATCCTAAGACTTGAAAATAAAAGCTAAAGGAAGAACGATCAAACCATATGGCAAGCATTCTTTGAAACAATCGGATTTCCATCTTCATAATCAAGTGAACTCAATCGGAGCCAAAGTCTTCAATCCATAACAACTCAAGCAAAGGGATAGATCCTAAAATCTAAGTCCGAAACTCCAAGTCCAATGCTAAGGATAGTAACCATAGTCCGAAATTACAGTCACAAATCTTTTAGATGTTTAATCCTTTATTAATATTTTTGTGTCCAAATGGACAAAAGAAAAATCACAAGCAACAATATAAACATAAATAATATGATAGATGATATAATATGATAATAGCATAATAAAAGAGATAAGGAGCGAGAAATTGAAATAAAGAGGATAAGGTGCGAGAGATTGAATTTAAAATGTTAGTATATTAATATTATAACAATATTTACATAGAAATGGAATGATGAACTTAATCAAACACAACCACAAAAAGATAACCAAAATCGAGGCAACCGGATCCAAATGGATCTCATTCCGAATCGGGACAAGTTTAGGTCTATGTTAAGCAATCGCCGAGTAATTTACGGAGTAATTACCCTACAAATGAGGTCGGCCACCACCAATTAAGGTGGAAAATCTTTGTGCTAATACATGTTAGAGAAATGATATGATGAACCATTCTCCGAAAACATGTCGCACGAAAAGAAAAGGTAGCGGTCTAATCTTAATCGGGATTTCATATTGTATTATCGAAGGCAACCTATCACGATTCCAAAGTATGGAGAATGATCCAAATGATCATTCATCCATAGATTTGAAATAATGAAGATTAAACATCTTCGAAAACCAATAATCGCGAATCGGAGATCTCATCGACCAAAAAGAAAAAATAAGATGAATAAGAAAGTGAATCTAAAATAGAAACCACTCAAAAAATCAACCAAAAAACAAAATAAATGGAGTAATAAAAAATATTCATAAAGAAAATTCCAAGAAAAAAATGTTAAAGTATTTTCTTTAAGGTTTTCTTTTCTAAAAGATTTATTAAAAAATCTCTAATAACTCTCACCTTTTTAGAAATTAAAATTTTCTAAAGGAAGAAATGGAAACCAAAATTTATTAAAATCATAAAACAAAATAAAAAATAAATAAATACATAAGAATAAAGGGAGAGGGGGACTACAGCGCAGGGTAGGAGTGGTGGAATAGCAAGTAAATCCAAGCCCAAGGCCCAAATTAAATTCAGGTTTAGGAAATAAACACAAAAGAATGGACACGTCACTAAAACTCTTCTTCAAAGTCAAAAAACGTGAAAACATTATTCTTCCCTGACCTTGAAACTCACGGCCGAAAACAAATCACAACCTCACTCTTCTCAATCGTACCGAATCGGCTCCATCCAATTCCTCTTCCCTTTTCAAAAATCAACAACTAAACGAAACAAACTCTACCGTGAACGAATCGTGTCGTCACTCTCCCTTTTCCGAATTCGAATCCGAGTTGTTGTGGATTCAGTTAGTGATGCTAATTGAAGAGTAACAGGTCTTTTATTGAAACTTGATGAAGGTGAGTATTGAAGGTTTGAAAAGTCTTTTTGGAATTATAATCAATTCTGAATTTTTTGAAGAAGGTTGAGGGTTAATGGAATTGAAGAATTGAAGATGAGATTGATGAAGGATTGAAGCTCTGAATTCGATTTTGGCAGGGATTTAACGTGCTCTCAAAGCTTGGAAAAATTGGTGAGAATGATGCTGCTTTTATAAAAGGATTGGAGAGAAATTTGCGATGCCGTTTTGGGTTGTTATTCACTGCGTTTTGGTCATGAGGAATGTGTGCTTGCTGAGCGTTTTAGGTGCGTGATGCTTGCTGCACTTTTCCACTGCGTTTTGAGTTTGTAAACTTTGCGTTTTGGTGCTGTCCGCGTGCGTGCTGTTTGCGCGAAGTTGATTGCTTGGAAGCTGGCTTCAGCTTTGAGCTGCTTGGAGGCAGATATTGCTGCGTGAATTTGGATGCAGCTAAAGGCGTGTTGAAACAGCATGGTGGGCTTGCTGGCTTGCGAATTGCCTTTGGCTTGAGCTGAACGCGTGAGGTGAAGTTGCGTATGACGTGTTGCTGTTTTGGGGCTTGTTGTCTTGATGTGAAGTCGCAGCTTGCGTTTTGGAGATATGGCTGTAATGTATGCAGGCTGAAAGCTGATGGTGTTGTCACGACTTGGGGATTGAAGTTGGTGTGGGAAGCCTGCGTTTTGATGTGAAGGCTTTATGGCTAGTGAATGTTGGGCTGGTATGCGTGTGACGTGAGTTGGTTGCGTACGGCTTGCAAGCTTGAGGCTGGAAGAGCTGCTTGTTGAAAAGCTGAAGGATATTTGGATCCTCTTTTTTTAATGAATGGGCCAATGGGCCCTTTTTTCATAATTTTATTCTCTAAAAATGCAAATGTACTTAAAAAATACATGGACTTTTGATAATAATTTTTTTCATATTTCTTTGGCAATGATTTTATGTAAAAAAAAGGAATTCATGATTTTAGTTAAAAGAAAATAATGGTGGATAATAAAAAAAATTATATAGTGGTAAGAGAGAAAAAAATGGTTTAGGAAATCAATAAAATGGATAGTCGACTAAATTGGGCGAATATGAATTATTTTAGTAAAAAAAAAATAGAAAATGGATTATGGTTATTGGATAATGGTTTTAGAAATTGGAATATGGAATAAAAGTGGTTAATAATGGGATATATGGATACTCAGAAGAAAATGAATTTATTAATATTTTGGAAAAAATGGATAGAAATCGAAAATAACGGGTTATGTATATAATGGTTATTGGGAATGGATATGAAGACAGTTCGGTTAAAAATAAAATGGATACTAGCATTTAAAAAAAATAAAGGATGGTTTATGGATGAAGTCTGGATTTTTCTCTTTTTCTTGTCCACAACCAACTTCTGATTTTTCTTCGCAACAGCCACTGATTAAACTAAACACATTCATTCTTGAACCAATGAATAATCCATAGCATTGAGCCACAACCACTTGAATCCTCTGACAATTGCCCAGATTATTTGAGGAAAATAAATCCACAAACAAATCGCTGATGAACTGATGAACAAACTGAACTTCACACGCAACACTTCTCGATAAACTGATGAATCTTGACACACGACAACTTGAACTTTGAATACACACTGCCTGAGAAATAAACCACTGGCACACACAACTTGCAATTGAAACAATCTTCTAATAGTTTGACCAAGATTAGGTCAAACGTCCAGCTGAATCAAATTATGACTGAACAAACGTATTTGAACTGAAATCACTGCCCTGTCTTTTAAATCCTGCAACACAGAGAAGAAGAAGAAGCAACTGCAACATATTTTTGGTATTTTGGTTAGAGGTTAGTAAATATAAACAAATAAAAGCAATTAAACATGGTGATCTCCTGCGAGGCATAAACCTGCACCTAAAAAAGGATAAACGAACCAGTGCGTGATCTTGCTTATATGCAAATGCAGATGAGATGCGAAAAATCTTAGGGTCAAAAATTAGGGTATGACAGATGCCCCTATTTAAGTTTCTTCAATCCAGAGATAATGAAGATTAAAATCTTCGTTTCGACAAGATGGAAGATACTTAAATATCAAAAACCCAAATTTTTGATCCTAAGATGCCAAAAAATGGAATGAAGTGAAATGAATCGAAACGAACGATATGAAATGATATGAAGACGATATGAGAATGTTACGAAATGTTATGAAATGATATGAAAATGATATGAAGATGATATGGAAATGATATGAAGCATATGAAACTGTTTATGAAAGCATATGAAAATATATGAAGGCACATGAGATGTTATGAGAAAAATATGAAATGTATATGAAATGCAGAGAAATCCGTGAGGGATAAGACGACACATGAAAAAGAATAAACGCTGGGGATAAGGAGCATAAGACTCCGATGGGAAAAACAACATGCTAGAGACCAACTCCTGGCTCCGCCAAGACGAAAATGTCCAAGAATGGCAATTAGACAAAAAGGATCACAACATCCAGGAATAGCACTAAATGAAGTGAGAAAAGTCCCGAAAAAGGGTACATCAGAAGCATCCAAAGATGGCCTTACTGACTTTACTAGGAATATCCGAGAATGTCAATCGGAAAAATGTAATCACAATATCTGAGAATAGCAATCAGATACAAAATGTGAATCACAACATTCAGGAACAACACTGAATGAAATGGGAAATATTCGGGAAAGTACATCAACTCAATGATGACTCCAACATGGAAATCCGAGAATAGCAATCGGAAGGAAAATGATCACAACATCCGAGAATAGCAACCGAATAAAATGTGAATCACAACATTCAGGAACAGAACTGAATGAGATGGGAAAAGGTCCGGGACAGTACATCAAATCAATGATGACTTCACTATGGACATCCGAGAATAGCAATCGGATAAAATGGTGTAATATCTGAGAAGACACAACAAGTATATGAAGGAAAAGTTACGCAGAGACAGACAAATGCCAAGTAAGTTGGACTTTGATCATAAAGTAAGAAGTTGAAAACACAAGACTTCGAGAAATGCATATGAGGACTAAAACACTCAGTATGCAAACATTTACGAAAATGGGGACTAAACCACCGAAGAACATGCGTAATGAGGACTAAAACACTCAAATATGCAAAGGTTAACAAGAATGGGGAATAACACACCCGAGAACACGCATAATGAGGACTAAAACACTCAAATATGCAAAGGTTAACAAGAATGGGGAATAACACACCCAAGAAAACGCATAATGAGGACTAAAACACTCAAATATGCAAACATTTACCAGACTGGGGAATAACACACCCAAAGAGATAAAATGAGAGAAAATGATGACAACCAGTTTAGACTCTTAGAGGAGTGGAAAAGAAATGGAAGACTGATTCCTCAACACAAAGATCACTGCCATTCTGCTCGAATATTAGAGATACTACTGCTGAACAAATCTCTGTCACATCAGTAAACTGTACCGAGTTGAAAATCTTTTGGGAGAAATCATGCAAAGCTGCTTGGGGATTATTGAAGAAAGTTGCCCCAAGTTCAATGACTGATGAAGGTAAACTGATAATGGATTCAGTTCTTGACTACTGCTGGAGAAAAATAATCAGATCTTTGAAATAACTGTTGAGATAATTAACTGATCATGGCTTCAGTTCTTGAAATGAATGCTGAGAAAATAACCCAATGTGAAACTTGCAGAGAATCTTCTGACTAACCACATCTGAGAACAACTTGCGCTGAACAACCAACTCTTGAACCATAGGAACTGAGAAGAACTTTCCCCTGATAAGATCACTGACCAAGTTTCTCAACTGTTTGAAAATTCCTTGATGAGGAAAGTTTATTTGCAAATAAAAAGTGTTTGTACAAACCTGGTAATTTTAATGCAAAGTTCAATGCAAAGTTTGAAATCAAGAATCATTTTTGGAATGAAATTTATTGATGTAAAGTAAATGAAAACATTGTCAAAACACGGCGGTTGAGACAACATGAAAGATAAAGAAAAAGTAAGAAAACAAATGATTGGTAAAGAACTTGGGAGTCAGTTTACGCAACCTCTTTGTAGTATTCTTTTCAAAAGAAACCTGGATTCAATTAGGACTTTTGAAGGTTGTAACGTGGCCTGGTTCATGGTTTATGAAACAAAGGATATAGGCTCAAAGTTTATTTGTACCCAACCCAACTTCGTGATGAACTCCAGTCCTACATTCAATTAATTCAGCCTATGCATTCAAGTTCCAAGCATTTGGGATTGCACAAATGAAGATGGTTCATAAGCTAAAGGATTTTGAGATAGCAGTCACATCTTCCTTTGGTCAACTCAATTTATTTTTGCTGAGGAATTTGACGACCTCTTGACAAATCTTTCTTTTCATTATCCCTAACTTTTGCCTGAACTGTGTCATTTCAACTTACAGCCAGCGGGATGCCCCAGTTTTTGCCTAAGTCTCCTTCATAGGTTTTGACTTAGCGGGCTTTAATTTTTTTTCAATAATTTTTTCAATATCATTTTTTTTAAAGATAATGACTGCATGACTTAATGATTACGATGAACCATCATTGGCTTTTGAATTGAGAAACATCTTCAACACTTCTTTGATGTGTATGAAGTAAAGCTTGAGATTGCAACCTTTATTGAAAGGTGTCTTGAATGATTCTCTTGTACTTGAATGCATATTCGAATTAATTGAAAACTATCCATACCTGGTTAAAATTGCGGGTTTTTTCGAATAGAAAGAAACTCCAACTTCAAGGCTCAAAAGGGTTGACAAAGGATTAACTTCCTTATTTCTCCAGTGTTTGGGATTTGAAACAATGCCTGTATATCATCAACCAAGTATCAATTGAAAGCATACTAACAAAAAATATGGGTATCTCGTTTTCATCATCCTCCCTCCAATCATTGTAAAAGCTTTGAGAAAAGATAAATGAACTTCGAGATATAAAGCATAAAGATGCAAATAATAAATGAAATTGAATCAAAACAAAGCAATGCTCATTTCATTAAAACCAACATGAAAGTTCAAACAAAGCAAACAAATCAATACAATTGAAGAGAAATGCAAACATAAAGAAACAATGGCCTAGTGATCCATCAGCAACAAGGATGAGCTGTCCCGTCTGATATTCTGGCCTTGAAGAAAATTTGATAATTAAAGTCTTCTTGAAGATTCACTTCCCAAGCTTCGGCAAAGGATTGTTGATAACATTGGGATTAGTGTCATTAAAGTAAAGGATGTTGTTCCTGATAAGTTCTTGCACTTTAGCCTTCAGTGCAAAGCAATGTTCCAAATCATGACCAGTTCCACCTTGATGAAACTCACAGCAAAGATCCGATCTATAACCAACTAGAAGAGGATTTGGAACAGGAGGCGGAGGCCTAGTAGTAATTAAACCACTCTTAATCAAAGAAGGGAACAACTCAGTGTAAGGCATCGGGATAGGATCAAAGTTTGGCCTATTGTGATACTGATTTTGTCTAGCAGCAGGATGAAGAGCCTGAGCTTGAGCTCGAATCTGAACTTGAGCTTGAGCAGGTTGAGCTGGAACTTGAACTTGAGTTTGACCAGGTTGAGTTTTAACAACAGGAGCAATTGCAACTACATATGGTTGAACATATCGTTGTTGCGGGCGATAAGGCCTCCTCTCAGTTGAAACAACATAAGCATCACCATCTCTTCTCTTGTGAAGAGTCCCAAAAGACTTTCTTGCAGCATTAGGAGATTCAGAATTGGTAATCTTACCCTTCTTGATACCTTCCTCTAGTCTTTCTCCAATAGTGACTAGGTCAGAAAAACCAGATGAAACACTTCCTACCATCTTCTCCCAAAAGAACGGTTGAAGAGTATCCATGAACAAACCAGTTAATTCCTTTTCGGGAAAAGGTGGTTCGACTTGGGAAGCTAGCTCTCTCCAACGCTGAGCATACTCTTTGAACGATTCTTTCTCTTTCTGTGACATGTTTTGAAGTTGACGACGATCAGGCGCCATGTCCAGATTGTACTTATACTGTCTTACAAAAGCATCAGATAAATCTTTCCAGCTTCGAATGTGACTCTTCTCAAGTCCCACATACCACTTCATAGAAGCACCACTTAGACTATCTTGAAAACAATGAATCAACAACTTGTCATCTTTGGCATGTGCAACCATTTTGCAACAATACATCATCAGATGAATCTTTGGACAAGTATGAACATTGTACTTCTCAAATACATGAACCTTGAACTTATCAGGCAAAACTAGGTCAAAGACCAAACACATGTCTATTGCAGCAGAACCAAAGACATCTTTTCCTTCTAGACCTCTTACCCTCTTCTCAAGAGTCAAACATTGTTCTCTAACTTCATTCATATATCCAGGTTCACCCTGACTTTCAGCTTGTGGACCAGCAGCTTGATACAAGAAAGGAGAATTCTGATAAGTAATCTGAGCAATAGTGTGCACAACAGGTTGAGGTTCGACAAAAGTCGGAGCTGAAAAGACTGGCACAATAGATGGACCACCTATTTGAGCAGTAGCAGAAACTGGCACATAATCCGGAGGTAACCCATATTCTGGCCAAGTAGAAACTGGTTGCTGAACAACAGGAGGATCAACAACAACGGTAAAAACTTCAGAGATAACATTCCTTTGAGGTGGTTCACCTCGAGCAATCAGAACTTGCATCATTTCAGTGAGCCTGGTCATACCGGCCTTCAACTCATCAATCTCCATCCGGACTTCCATGTTATGCTGTTCTTGGTGTTCCATTCTCAATCTGATAGCTCTCAATCTGTTAGCAGCTCTAGTACCGTATCTGTGGTGAGGAGTCAGCTTGACGGATCAACAGACAACTGAGGAAAGAAACAACCGGGATGAGTTCCCACACAACTCGGATGAACGCAAGAATATGCGAGGATGCAATGATATGCAATGTTCACTTCCATTTTCAGAAAAACAACTCGATTATTGCAAACATGATCAACATCGAGAATATGGTCATGAAAAAATCTTGACAAAAAGAAATATTTGCTTTTTCCAATATTTGCAATAATCGGAATTATTTTCCTTGAAAAATGGTTGTGATAATGATCATGATGAATATGTAAATGCAACAACCACAAACAAGATCACGCAAAGCACACAGGTTCAAAGGTTCGGGTCACGAGCATGGAGTCATAGTAACAGAACACCAACCCATACAGGCATGTACTAAGGTTTGTCTTCGTTGTACCTGTAAAAAACCAAAAGGGTGCTAACAGAGGTTCCCGGAGTTAACAACCATCTTTAGAATATCATCGGTACGTTGGATTACTCCCCAACCGATAACATTCTTAAAATAGACCTCGTCCAAGTGTAGTATCGCGTGACAACCACCTTAAGTTTACACTCAGATAGTTTCCGCACTACGTTCCTAAATTGGCTTAGATTGGTTAAGGGTTCTACGGTCCTCAGTATGATCAGCTCAAGGTCGGAAAATAATGCCACGTACGATTACTCGTCATGACATTGAAAATCCAAGAGAGCCTAACCGAGTGGAGATTATCGAATTGATATCGCTTTGGACTACTCCATCGCATATCGCTTCGAATATCGCCGTCCTATCATAAGTTCCACTCAGATCCGGGTTAGAATCTATCTCACAGAGGATCACCAAAACCGAAACAGAACAACCAGGTAACAAACAAATCAAACTAAAGCAGTAAACAAATCAAAGTAGGCCGAATCCACTTAGAGATTGACTCCCCAGCAGAGTCACCACTTTACTGTTGTGGTAAAATCATAAGTGTAAGCTATTGATTAACTTAACTCAAGGTACACAGAGTCGCCACCGCACTTTTATTTATTTCCAAAAGGAAAAAGGAAAAAGAATGAACAAAACCTAATGAATCTAAAAGAAAAAGCTAAAAGAAACAAACAGAGAACGGGTAAGGGGATAAGTTACAAATCGGGAAGGTTTTACGCACCCGAAATGTCTGTGGTACTCCACGGGAACCCTTTGAAATATTTAGTGCTTTTTTAGTTTGAAATTGGTTTGCTTGAAAAAGATTGAAGAGATGGGAAGAGGAATGTTTTTTTAAGATTTTTGTGTTTGAAGAGACGAACCTCTCATGCCTACGTACCCACAAAGTGCAATGCGAGATCAAAACCCCGTAGTTCGTGGTACAAAATTTGAAAAGAAACAATGAGTTGAATTGATTTTAAAATGTAAAGATAAGTCGTCATTCTTTAGCGAATAATTCCGCTAGAAAGAATGAATCATATCTAAACATGAAAAGAAACGTGCACGAGGGCACAAAAACAATTGAATGAGTTTTGAATGTTTTAAAGTTTTTGAGAAGAAAGTTTCGATATGCTTATGTGGTTTAGCATTTATTAAGAAATGAAATGAAAAGGTAAAATCGCATGACCTAAGTCAAGGTTTGATTGAGAAAATGTTTGAAGTTTGAAAACAAAGAAAGTTTTTGAAAATAGGAAGGAGATTTGAAAATTTAAGAAGTGGGAGGAGATGAAGGGACTATCCTAAGACTTGAAAATAAAAGCTAAAGGAAGAACGATCAAACCATATGGAAAGCATTCTTTGAAACAATCGGATTTCCATATTCATAATCAAGTGAACTCAATCGGAGCCAAAGTCTTCAATCCATAACAACTCAAGCAAAGGGATAGATCCTAAAATCTAAGTCCGAAACTCCAAGTCCAATGCTAAGGATAGTAACCATAGTCCGAAATTACAGTCACAAATCTTTTAGATGTTTAATCCTTTATTAATATTTTTGTGTCCAAATGGACAAAAGAAAAATCACAAGCAACAATATAAACATAAATAATATGATAGATGATATAATATGATAATAGCATAATAAAAGAGATAAGGAGCGAGAAATTGAAATAAAGAGGATAAGGTGCGAGAGATTGAATTTAAAATGTTAGTATATTAATATTATAATAATATTTACATAGAAATGGTATGATGAACTTAATCAAACACAACCACAAAAAGATAACCAAAATCGAGGCAACCGGATCCAAATGGATCTCATTCCGAATCGGGACAAGTTTAGGTCTATGTTAAGCAATCGCCGAGTAATTTACGGAGTAATTACCCTACAAATGAGGCCGGCCACCACCAATTTAGGGGGAAAATCTTTGTGCTAATACATGTTAGAGAAATGATATGATGAACCATTCTCCGAAAACATGTCGCACGAAAAGAAAAGGTAGCGGTCTAATCTTAATCGGGATTTCACATTGTATTATCAAAGGAAACCTATCACGATTTCAAAGTATGGAGAATGATCCAAATGATCATTCATCCATAGATTTGAAATAATGAAGATTAAACATCTTCGAAAACCAATAATCGCGAATCGGAGATCTCATCGACCAAAAAGAAAAAATAAGATGAATAAGAAAGTGAATCTAAAATAGAAACCACTCAAAAAATCAACCAAAAAACAAAATAAATGGAGTAATAAAAAATATTCATAAAGAAAATTCCAAGAAAAAAATGTTAAAGTATTTTCTTTAAGGTTTTCTTTTCTAAAAGATTTATTTAAAAAATCTCTAATAACTCTCACCTTTTTAGAAATTAAAATTTTCTAAAGGAAAAAATGGAAACCAAAATTTATTAAAATCATAAAACAAAATAAAAAATAAATAAAAACATAAGAATAAAGGGAGAGGGGGACTACAGCGCAGGGTAGGAGTGGTGGAATAGCAAGTAAATCCAAGCCCAAGGCCCAAATTAAATTCAGGTTTAGGAAATAAACACAAAAGAATGGACACGTCACTAAAACTCTTCTTCAAAGTCAAAAAACGTGAAAACATTGTTCTTCCCTGACCTTGAAACTCACGGCCGAAAACAAATCACAACCTCACTCTTCTCAATCGTACCGAATCGGCTCCATCCAATTCCTCTTCCCTTTTCAAAAATCAACAACTAAACGAAACAAACTCTACCGTGAACGAATCGTGTCGTCACTCTCCCTTTTCCGAATTCGAATCCGAGTTGTTGTGGATTCGGTTAGTGATGCTAATTGAAGAGTAACAGGTCTTTTATTGAAACTTGATGAAGGTGAGTATTGAAGGTTTGAAAAGTCTTTTTGGAATTATAATTAATTCTGAATTTTTTGAAGAAGGTTGAGGGTTAATGGAATTGAAGAATTGAAGATGAGATTGATGAAGGATTGAAGCTCTGAATTCGATTTTGGCAGGGATTTAACGTGCTCTCAAAGCTTGGAAAAATTGGTGAGAATGATGCTGCTTTTATAAAAGGATTGGAGAGAAATTTGCGATGCCGTTTTGGGTTGTTATTCACTGCGTTTTGGTCATGAGGAATGTGTGCTTGCTGAGCGTTTTAGGTGCGTGATGCTTGCTGCACTTTTCCACTGCGTTTTGAGTTTGTAAACTTTGCGTTTTGGTGCTGTCCGCGTGCGTGCTGTTTGCGCGAAGTTGATTGCTTGGAAGCTGGCTTCAGCTTTGAGCTGCTTGGAGGCAGATATTGCTGCGTGAATTTGGATGCAGCTAAAGGCGTGTTGAAACGGCGTGGTGGGCCTGCTGGCTTGCGAATTGCCTTTGGCTTGAGCTGAACGCGTGAGGTGAAGTTGCGTATGACGTGTTGCTGTTTTGGGGCTTGCTGTCTTGATGTGAAGTCGCAGCTTGCGTTTTGGAGATATGGTTGTAATGTATGCAGGCTGAAAGCTGATGGTGTTGTCACGGCTTGGGGGTTGAAGTTGGCGTGGGAAGCCTGCGTTTTGATGTGAAGGCTTGATGGCTAGTGAATGTTGGGCTGGTATGTGTGTGACGTGAGTTGGTTGCGTACGGCTTGCAAGCTTGAGGCTGGAAGAGCTGCTTGTTGAAAAGCTGAAGGATATTTGGATCCTCTTTTTTTTAATGAATGGGCCAATGGGCCCTTTTTTCATAATTTTATTCTCTAAAAATGCAAATGTACTTAAAAAATACATGGACTTTTGATAATAATTTTTTTGATATTTCTTTGGCAATGATTTTATGTAAAAAAAAGGAATTCATGATTTTGGTTAAAAGAAAATAATGGTGGATAATAAAAAAAATTATATAGTGGTAAGAGAGAAAAAAATGGTTTAGGAAATCAATAAAATGGATAGTCGACTGAATTGGGCGAATATGAATTATTTTGGTAAAAAAAATAGAAAATGGATTATGGTTATTGGATAATGGTTTTAGAAATTGGAATATGGAATAAAAGTGGTTAATAATGGGATATATGGATACTCAGAAGAAAATGAATTTATTAATATTTTGGAAAAAATGGATAGAAATCGAAAATAACGGGTTATGTATATAATGGTTATTGGGAATGGATATGAAGACAGTTCGGTTAAAAATAAAATGGATACTAGCATTTAAAAAAAAATAAAGGATGGTTTATGAATGAAGTCTGGATTTTTCTCTTTTTCTTGTCCACAACCAACTTCTGATTTTTCTTCGCAACAGCCACTGATTAAACTAAACACATTCATTCTTGAACCAGTGAATAATCCATAGCATTGAGCCACAACCACTTGAATCCTCTGACAATTGCCCAGATTATTTGAGGAAAATAAATCCACAAACAAATTGCTGATGAACTGATGAACAAACTGAACTTCACACGCAACACTTCTCGATAAACTGATGAATCTTGACACACGACAACTTGAACTTTGAATACACACTGCCTGAGAAATAAACCACTGGCACACACAACTTGCAATTGAAACAATCTTCTGATAGTTTGACTAAGATTAGGTCAAACGTCCATCTGAATCAAATTATGACTGAACAAACGCATTTGAACTGAAATCACTGCCCTGTCTTTTAAATCCTGCAACACAGAGAAGAAGAAGAAGCAACTGCAACATATTTTTGGTATTTTGGTTAGAGGTTAGTAAATATAAACAAATAAAAGCAATTAAACATGGTGATCTCCTGCGAGGCATAGACCTGCACCTGAAAAAGGATAAACGAACCAGTGCGTGATCTTGCTTGTATGCAAATGCAGATGAGATGCGAAAAATCTTAGGGTCAAAAATTAGGGTATGACACTTAGATACAACCTTATTAAGCAAATCGAAATTAACATGCGCTAAGCGTCTATGCCATAGCCATGAATCATCATTTAGGGCAACTAGACATTTAGTGCTTGTTAAAGATACATCCAAAAGATCAAGTATATATATGTTGTTTACTCTTACACCTTGAAACACAACATTATGTTTAGTATGTTCAATTTTGCAACAAGTTTTTGTGAAAGAAACTTTATAACCTTTGTCGCATAATTGACTTATACTCAACAAATTGTGTTTAAGTCCCTCTACAAGATGGACATCAGAAATAGTAGTGGTAGAGGGATTACCTACACTACCTTTGCCAAGTATAGCTCCTTTGTTATTGTCTCCATAAGTGACATACCCCTTCTTCTTTGCTTTGAAGTCAATAAAAAGTGATATGTCACCCGTCATGTGCCTTGAACACCCGCTGTCCAGAAACCATCTTCTTTCCACGGATGCAAGACACTCATCCTACAATATCAAAAGAGAGAGGTAGGTACCCAATTTTTATTGGGTCCAAGTGGGTAAGTGGTAACATGGTTGTCTTTAGGCTTCCATTGATAAATACCTTTAGGCACTAGGAATTTTCTAAATTTGCATTTTTCAATGGTATGGCCAGCATGACAACAATAATGACATACACTACGACAATGTTGTTGTTTATGTTTGGTCCTTAAATCCTTTGGAATAAAAGAGTATCTTGCATATGGAGGATTTAATGACTTTTTAAACAACCTAGTGTCAATGGCATAAGTAATCTTAGGTTGTAAAGCTTTTTCCAATTTGACCTTAAGAGAAATGACCTCTTGTTGCCAAATGTGACAAGCTTCACAATACCTCATTTTACTACAACCATCAATATCAATAGCTTTTGAATTTTCTGCAATGCTAGCTTTCAAGTACTCTAGATCTTTTTCAGCATGGAGTACTTTACCTTCCAAGTATGAAAAAATTTGTTTATCGGAAGATAATCTTTTAAACGCTTCTATAGCTTCATTATGCAGTTTTTCAAAAGCTATTTTCAATTCAGAAAAGGACATAGAAGAGAAATTGTTATAGTAAGCTTGTTTTACCCTTTTATCATCAATTTTCTTCTTGTGGTGGGACTGATTTTTGGTGTGAGCCATAAGACACAAATTTGCGGTTTCATCGCTATCACTTGAGCCTTGTATACTTGATGAATCACTTTCACTTTCCCAAGCAATGTAAGCTCTTCTTTGCTTATTGTACCTTTTTGGTGGAGCTTTTCCTTTATCCTTTTTCTTTAAAGGACAATCCGTCTTATAATGTCCGGACTTACCACAATTAAAACAAGACCCTCTTTCTCTATTCTTCTTAATCTCTTCGTGTTTTGAATCTATAGATTATCTTCTAAACTTTATGAGATTTTTGTCGGAATGCTTGATTCCATTCTTTCGAATGAATCTATTATATCTCCTAACAAAAAGTCCCATTTCTTCGTCACCGGAGTCTTCGTCACTACTTGACTCATTGTTGCTTAGCTCCTTTTGTGAGGACTTTGAGTTAGAAGCCACAAGAGCTATAGGCCTCTTCTCACCCTATTTGTCTTTATTCTTCTCCTTTCCCTTTTTACTCTTGTTCTCAAACTTTTCTAGACTTTCTAGTTCTTGCTGATGTTCCTCCAGCTTTCCAAACAAAGTAGTCATTGAGAGTGTCGTTAGATCGTTGGCTTCCTTGATAGCTGTTACTTTAGGTTGCCATTCCATGCTAAGACATCTCAGAATTTTATATGTAGCAATTTCATTGGAAACAGATTTTCCAAGTGCATTCAAACGATTGATGAGATGAACAAATCTCTTTTGCATGTCGGGGTTAGATTCTCCTTGTTTCATGCGAAAGAGTTTGAACTCTTGATTAAGTGTGTTAATACGGGTTTTTTTTACTTCAGTTGTACCTTCATGTGCAATTTCTAAAGCGTCCCACATTTCTTTAGCTGTCGAGCAATGGGATACTCGATAATACTCATCAGCACTAAGCGCTGAAATTAGCATATTTCAAGCTCTCCAATCACTTGACCACTTTTTCTCATCTTTCTCATCCCAATCATCTTCTGGTTTAGGTATTATGGCACCTGCCTCATTCATCATGGTGATTTGAAAAGGACCATTTTGAATGGCAGTCCATACGCGCCTATCCACATAATTTATATGAACTCGCATGCAGTCTTTCCAGTAGCCATAATTTTCACCATTGAAAACATGAGCTCTATTATACGCCCCCTTTGGTTCAGAATCCATATCGTTACAGGCAGCCACAAAGCACCAGCGAACCGATGCTCTGATACCACTTGTTAGACGTTGTGGCTAGTGATCTAGAGGGGGGGTGGTGAATGGATCACCTCCTTGTTAACAAGGTTTTAAAAGATTTTTCAGAGTTTTTAAAGATTAGTGGAAAAACACGGTCCCTAATCGACTTTCGTCTATTCTGGACCAGCCACTAGAAAACCAGACATGTGATAAAGTGCTGGATTTGCAATTGAGATGTTAAAGACTTAAACACATAAGCTGTAAAAGTATTGAATGCACCTATCACAAAAACTATTTCCAATGAATCAAAACCGATTAAAAACGTAAATAGAGATGGAGAAGGAATACAATACACAGAGATTTGGTAAGGAAGTTCCCCACGTTCGTCCTCGCGTATGGGTACGTCTCCCTCTCAATTTCAAACCGAAATTGATAACTTTTATATCGATATTGCTGAAATCGTCGTTTACAAGGTTGCTATACAAAAACCAGAAATCTATACACCTAGATCTTCCTATTGTATGAACCCTCACTTGATCTGAGCCAAATCAAGATTCCCTTGCAAGTAATACAAACAATTCACCAGTTCCACGATCTATTTGCGAAATCTCCCAATTTCCAAACCTTACGCTGCGGCTGAATCTGTTTTGTAAACGTGACTGGCAAACCTTCAAGAACACACCCGTTCTTGAAGGACAAACCATATGGTTTTTCCTTGAAACCTTCTTTCACTCTTCAACTCAGCTAGATCATCGATTGTTCCGTTGAACGTTATCTCTTGATCCTCTAATTCACAGAACAACAATGATTATGTGTTGATGTTCTTGAATCAAAGTAATTGAGAAGATGATGAAGATGAATTTTCTATTAGGTTTCAACCCTGCTCACAATTGAATGCACACCCAAAAACTTCTTTTCTTGATTGTGTTCTTCAATTTTCTTGACCTTGAATTCTCTTAATGTCTCTTAACTTCACTGCACTAATAGAAACATATATATACTTGACAAAGTCTGTTAGAAATAGAAACAGATTAATACATCGATACGAAGTGCGAATGTATCGATACATAATGGTTTTTACACTGTTATGTATCAATACATAATGGAATGAATCGATACATACTGAACCAATGCAACAAAAACAGAGAAATGAAAACATAATGAATCGATGCATGTTGCGAATGTATCGATACATAGCAGATATTCCAGAATCATATCTACAACATGTATCGATGCATGTTGCGAATGTATCGATACATAGCAGATATCACAGACGCATACCTACAACATGTATCGATGCATATTGAGAATGTATCGATGCATTTGACTTAATTTAGAATTTCAAGGAAATTATGTATCGATACATTTTGCGAATGAATCGATACATACAGAAGCAAAAGTCAAATATTTTGTTTAAAACAAGACATGTGTTGATACAAAAACTCATGTATCAATGCATACATGGATAGGGTAGTTTTTTAAGCTTGCAATGCCAATTCAATACAAAGAGTATGTTAAAAGCACAAAAGCATAAAATTTACTATCATACAAAACTAAAGAGTTGCTTACATTTAGTGCTTCATTCCACAACAATTTAGGAATATTAGAGTTGCTAAGCATACTCCGCACCATGTTCAATAATGCTGGTTTCTTCTTTCTGCAACACCATTTTGGTTCGGAGAACCGGGCATAGTGTATTGGGCAACAATTCCATGTTCTTGAAGAAACTTAGCAAATGGACCAGGTGCTTGTCCACTCTCAGTGTATCTACCATAATATTCACCACCCCGGTCTAATCTCACTATCTTTATTTGCTTTCCACATTTGTTCTCAACTTCATCCTTAAAGATTTTGAAGGCATCCAATGCTTCATATTTATTATTAAGCAAATAAATATTCATATATCGTGAATAATCATATATGAAAGTGATGAAGTATTTCTGACCATATTCATCCATATCAGGACATCATATGTCTGTATGAATTATTTCTAACATACTTGAATTTCTATTGGCACCTTTCTTAGATATGTTGGTCTGCTTTCCCTTAATGCAGTCAACACAATTTTCGAAGTCAACAAAATCTATAGTATTAAGTACCCTATCTTTTACTAACCTTTTAATTCTCTCTATGGAGATATGTCCCAATCTCCGATTCCATAACATAGAAGAATTCTCATTAATATTTCACCGCTTAGTGCCAGTTTGAACATGCATTGAACTATAAATGGATTCGATTTGTAAATTAATACGATAAAGACCATCAAATAATATACCATTCCCAACAAATTCCGAATTATAAAATAATTCAAACAAGGTGTCTTTAAAATTAAAGGAATATCCAAAAGGTACAAGTTTAGAAACTGAAATTAAGTTTCGTGAGAAAATTGGTACATAAAAGGTCCTTTCTAATTTCAAAACAAAACAATTATTCAAAATTAAATTGCAAGTTCCAATAGCTTCCACATGTGAGCCCATCCAGTTTCATGATAGGACAGTCCGCTCACTTCCCACTGGCTTCCTTAGGTTTTGTATACCCTGTAAGGAATTTGTTATATGGATTGTTGATCCAGAATCAATCCACCGGGTGTTAATATTAACATCAGACATATTAGATTCATAACAAACAAATGAGAATAAATTACCTTTCTTCTCAAGCCATTATTTGAATCCAGGGCATTCCTTCTTCATGTGTCCTCCCTTTTTACAGAAGTAACACTTTGCTTCTTCCTTGATATCACCTTGCGGTGGTATTTTGAATTTCCCTTTCTGATTGGCTTGAGACTTGTCATTTTTGAAAGCTTTGTTCTTCCCACAAGTGCTTGTCAATAATGCACTCTCACTCTGTTCCATTGCAAACCTTTCTTCTTCTTGAACACACATGGTCATTAATTCATTGATTGACTATTTGTCCTTATGTGTATTGTAGGAGATCTTGAAAGGCCCATACTCAAATGGAAGAGAGGTCAAAATATAGTGCACCAGGAAGGACTCAAACATATCAACCTCAAGTTTCTTAAGTTGAGCTGAAATGTCACGCATTTTCATTATGTACTCACGCACACCTTTCACACTGGTGAGTCGGTAGGAGGAAAATTTCATAATTAATGTGCTTGTCAAAGCCTTTTCAGAAGTGACAAACTAATCGCCAATGGCTTTCAGCAAATCACAAACATTCTCATGCTGATCGACAGAATCACGTATTCCACCTGTGATCTTTGTCTTAATGAACATCACATTGAGTCGGTTGGATCTCTCCCACCGCTCATATAGTGTGATTGCAGCTGGAGTACTTTCATCTGTAATTGCAGGTGGTTCATCTTTCCTAATAGCATAATTTATGTCCATCCATCCTAGATGGAGGAGAATTATTTCCTTCCACACCTTATAGTTATCTCCTCTGAGCTCGGGAATATCACATCGGATATCAGAAAAATTAGCAGGTTGAGAAGCTAAAAAGATAAACAAAATTGATGTCAAAAATTGAGGCATAAATATTATTGATCAGTGCATTTTAATGCACATTCTCTTATGTTTGTACTTAGGCATTCCTATAGTTTATTTGAGTATTTTAGCTATTTTAGTGTGTTTTGCTATTTAAGTTTATTTTTGCACTTATTTTATTTTCGTATTTTATTTTCAGCTTTTGCAGCTTTTAGTAAAAAATTCATAACTGGAGCTTCATGGATTGGATTAAGACGTTCTACAAGTCGATGGAAAGCTGAGACAGAGAGCTACAACTTTCATGTTTGACAAAAGTTCTGATTCAGAATGTAAATACCTCAAAAAAGTCGTTGAAGTTGCAACATTAGAAATATTAAGTGTTTCGGGTCAATTAGAATTGGGCCTGGGTTGGGTTTTCCGACTTGGTTTGTATCAGAAGTGAAACACATATTTTATAAAACTTTTTTAGGGATCACGGTACTGTTCACGATATACACTATTCACGGTTTTTATTTTTTGGCTTTAATGATCAAATGGAGAACTAATTCCCAGGGCAATTTCTGCTGTACGGATTCCATACTTTGAGGTTTTTTTAATCTTTAATCCAATTTATTTTCCCTTTTCAGTATTAATTTATATGCTTTGTTTGCTTAATTCGGATTATATAGAATACTATTGATTTATATCGATTGATTGATGTTCCTTGAGTTTTAGCGTAGTTTATCGTTGCTTAATCGTTAGACCGCGTTCGTTAGAATCATGTTTGCTTAATCCGTGATTGTACTTATCCGTTTTCTTTATTCGGAAAATAGGAATGCAATATTATAATGACAATTTCGCTTATTAATTGGTGTTGTAATCGGTAGGGGAATAAAATTTGTTTAAGGGATTGAAGTTTATTGAACCAATGATAAGTCGGCACCTGAATCAGTAGAATTGTCGTTTCAGTTTATTTGTTAATCACTTTTATTTTAATCACTTATTTTAATCTGTTTTTATAAATTCGACCTTAAACCCCCATTTTACTGTTTCAATTGATTAATAGTTTCAAGAATCCGTGAGAGAACGATTTGAGTCATTGTCGCAATACTAAGTTTTAAAGAAAATTACTCATTTTTTATCCGTGCGTGACATGCGGATCAAATTGGCGTCATTGTCGGGGACACTTATCATTATTAATTGATATTAGAGTCATAAGTTTAGTGTTGTTGCGCTTAGGCCCTAGGTTCCTCATGTTTTTGGCCTTCCCGCGTCTAGAGTCGGAAAAATTCGATTTTTGGGAAAATTGTGTCCGATGGTAAAACTGCTTCGACTATCCGAAGGGAAAAAAATCCTTTTTTTTCTATTTTTAATTAATTTTTTACTGTTTTTGCAGTTTCGAAAAAATCCAAAAAAAATTCTAAATTTTTTATATTGCTTAATTAGATCGAATTTGGTGTTGTTATATTTTTCTGATTTTATTTTTATCATATTTCTTCTTACAGTTTGTTTTTGCCTACATAGAGACATTGTTGGTATTTATGCATTTGTTGCTGCATCGCTATGCATTAGTCCTGGCAACTAGGTCATCTTGTTCTAATCTTTGTGATTTCGATCCTGAGGTAGAAAGAACTTTGCGCACACGACGTAGAGCAATCCAGGATAGTTCACCACACACTTTTGATTATGAAACTATTCCTGATAATATGGCTGACCAAAGAACTTTAAGGCAATTGGTTGCCCCTGATGTTAACTATAATAACTTGTGTATTGAATATGCTGACCTTGTTGTTCCTTTTGAATTAAAATCTGGATTAATACACTTGTTGTTGAGATTTAGTGGTCTTGCAGGTGAAGATCCACACAAGCATCTCAAAGAATTCCAGATTGTGTGTTCTACCCCACTTAGGCCTGAAGGGATTATAGAAGATCACATCAAGTTGAGAGCCTTTCCGTTTTCTCTACAAGGTGCAGCCAAAGACTGGTTATATTATCTTGAGCCAAATTATGTTGCTACCTGGAATGATTTGAAGAAGGTATTCCTAGAGAGATATTTTCCTGCATCCAGAGCTGCCTCGATACGAAAAGACATTTGTGGTATTAGACAATGGGATAATGAATCATTGGTTGAATATTGGGGGAGGTTTAAACAATTAGTTTCGATTTACCCACAATATCAGATCACCGAGCATTTATTGATTCAATATTTCTATGAAGTATTAAAACCAATGGATAGGAATATTCTGGATGCTGCTAGTGGTGGAGCCCTTGTTGATAAGACTTCAGACGCATCCAAGGTGCTGATTGAGAACATGTCACTTAATTCCCGATAGTTCACAACAAGAGACAATTTTGTTCAAATAAAGGGTGTGAATGAAGTTCATGTTTCTTCTCATGTTTCTCACTCCGACAAAGCCTTCAAAAATAGAATGAGTGAGCTGGCCAATTTGGTGAAACATTTGGTAGTGGTAGGTAAATCTCAAGGAGCCCAACAAGCCCAAACGACAAGGTTATGTGGTATTTGTAGTTCTTCTGACCATCCTACCGATACATGTCCTATTCTGCAAGATAAGAAGCCTACTGAATTACCTCAAGCTTATGTTGCAACCCTTTACAAACAAGGTAACAACCAAAACCAGTACAACATTCCTGACCTATCCAATAATAGGTACCATCCAAATTGGAGGAACCATCCTAACCTCCGATATGGAAACCAACCTTCCAACCAACAACAATTGATGTTACCCTTGCCACCACCACAAAATCCTCTACAGGCTGCAATCACTGCTACCCCATCTTCTTCTGGTCCTTCATTAGAGGATATTGTTAAGCATTTGGCCACCAATAATCTCCAATTCCAACATCGGACAGATTCTAGTATCCAAGCCATGCAAACACAGATCGGACAGTTGGCAACTTCTATGAATGCCATGCAAAAATCCCAAGGTTCAAATCAACTTCCTGCCCAAACAGTTGTGAATCCAAAAGTTCCTAATGTGAGTGCAATTTCTTTGAGATCCGGAAAGGTTGATGATTCTGCCCCAGAAAAAAATACAGAAAAAATAAAGAAATAGTTGAGGTAACACCTAAACTTGAGCCTGCTATTGTTGAGCGCGAAAAATAATATGTGTAACATCCCTATTTTTAGTAATTATTTATTTATTTATATTAATTACGTAATTGTGTGATTGTGTGCCTAATTGAATTATTTGACTTGTTTGATCTAATTGACTTATTGGATTTATTTGAATTAATTAATTTGATTTAATTATGTGATTTAATTTAATTAATGTAATTATTTATTTTATTTGAAATAATTGATATAAGTGAATTAATTGATTTACTTTATTTATTGAAAATTAATTGATTTAATTGATTTATTTTATTTGGTGATATAAAATAGAATAGTAAGAAAACTAATTGGGCCAATAGTGGGTGTGTGATTAGTGAGTGAGTAGATTGTAAGCCCAATAAGAAAATATAATGTTTATGAGGAAGAGTTAGGTTTTAAAAAAAGAGTAGAAAGAATAGAAGTTGGAAGAGGAAAAAAGAGGCTAGAAGGGAAAAGAGGAGAAGAAGAGAAATCAAGAACAAGAACTCAAAATCAAAGGTAAGGGTGGGTTTTCATTAAATTATTTGGGATTATTGGATAATATAGAATGGGTAGAAATGTGGTTAGGGTAAAATCCCTATTTTTATGAATTTAGAATTTTTAGGTTTTACTAATAATCTTTGATTAATGAAGATTGATTGTGTTTGGAATTAGTATGTTGAAATAATTTAGAGACTCGTTATGAATTGATAATGAAACATGATATTGGTGTATTACTGTAGAAAATGGAACTCTGTTTTTCACTTGCAACGATATATATAGTAGATAGCATAGAATAGTGATATTGATTGTGTTATTATCCTGAGCGCGTGATATTAATAAATCATGGACTTTCATTCATATTTAATTGTGTGACATAAAATGGATAAAGATTTTATGGTCATTAATTGGTGTTAGCCACATGATAGTAAAGGCTAGAGCTTAGTGTTGTAGTGTTAAGAGAAAATTATATATAATGGGGAAATAAATCACTTTTCCATCTTTCCAATAGGCACAGGAAAATAGAGTTAATTGAAGGACATGTATCACCCTGTTATAGCTTCACATCATTAATTATGTGTACCATGTGTTATGTGATTAAAAGTGATATGTCCTCCAATATTAATTCTTTTCATATCACATTTTATATATATTAGATTGAATTGAACAAGTTTGGCCATTTATTAGCTACTTCATGAAAAGATAGCCTTAGTTCAAATATGATATGACAGTAAGAAAATCTTGTGACTCCTACTGTTATATTGTTTTAATTGAAAAAGGATATTTACTATATTCTAATTAATAAAAATAATGATTTATAGTGATGATTTGTAGTCAAGTACTGTGGTAAAATTAATAGTAACGAGGTATTAGTAATTAACAGTAGTACTTTGGTAGAAAATAATGAGACTATATTTAAATTATAATAACATGTTTCTTGTGAGATCCTTATTAAGGTTAATTAAAATCATTATTTAAATTAAATAGGATTACTAATATTCAATTGTCTAATTTTGCATATTTAATCCTCGTTCAATGGCCGAACTTAATTATTAATGATTGATTAGTAATTTTTATAGATATTAATCGGTGATGTGTGGTTACAAATCAAGATCGAATTATGCTAGAACATTGCGTCTTGTTTGCTAAATGTAGTGACAATAATGGAACCATGAGTATTGTTATTTTGAAATATGGTTGTATGTGCAATTGAGTAATAATTCGAATGTCATGAATTATTGGGGATATGCATGAGTATTAAGATTAGAAAACGGTCTTAATTGCATATAGTTCATTGTAATTGCGCATGCATCATTTTGTCAAGAGGCAATGTTTGCTAGTTCCATGGGAGTTAGTGACTTGTCACAAACCTAGGGAAATGGGTTTGAAAGCTTAGGGAATGAGCTTTTGTGTGTTATCGGTCTAGGGAATGGACCCGGTTCAAATGTAAAAACCGAAAAATGATAACAAGTGATTGGTACCACATGCATGAGTTGCATTTGAGTCGTATATCGAGTCTCATTGTGTCTATGGTTGCAATATGAGATTATGTGTATTATGTGATTTGTTGAATTGGTGAAATTTGGTTGTGAGTATATACTTGAGAATAATATAACTACTTGAGTGATATTATATTGATGAAACTTTTGGAGTGTGAGAATAATTGTGATTATGCTTGTATGCCTAGAATTTTATATTATCTTATGATTTCGATAATTATATGAATTCTCACCCTTCTGTTGGAATGATGTTTTGTACGACATCGATCAGGTACCGAGGAGTAGGTTGACTTCTAGCTCGAGGTAGCAGTTTGGAGTAGCTTGCTTAGTTTCTAAATTATTATGTTGGGTCGAGTCGTGCTCTGATTATGTAACACTGGGGATGTTATTTGATTCATGTTTTTTTTAGAGATACTTTACGTACTCTACTTATGTTGTTATTGTTATTTGACTATTGTGGAGTGTTGGCTTATTATGCCTAAGTGATGAGTATGGAACTATATTTATGTTTAAATATGATTGAAGTATATCCACTGCTACATGCTAATGTGAAAATTTACTGAAAAGCATGAATTTATTTTCAAGTGTTATCGAGCATGACAGGTGTTGTATGATGTTTTGAATTATATGTGACACCCTTACTTGAGATGCATGATGAATTACTCTGATTATGTATATTTTACGCGGGGTTTAGAAGGGTGTTACATTAGTGGTATCAGAGCAAGGTCGGTCAGTTGACCAAGTTGTCTGTGTGTTTATTTTGTGTTGTAGTGTCGGTATTGTTGTTCTAATGAGGATTTTATTGTGGAATCAAGAACAATGGCTGCAGGTAGGAATGATAGAGCACTTGCTGAAGCTTTGGCGTTGTTGGCTGGAGCGATTGGGCGGATGCCTCAAGCCAATGTGAATGGTGTGAACAACACTGATGATGAGTTTCGTGCTTTGGGAAAGTTTCAAAGGAACAATCCACCAAAGTTCATGGTAAGGTATGAACCTGACAAAGCACAAGAATGGTTGGATGCAATTGAAAAGATATTTCGACTGATGAACTGTTCAGATGCGCAGAAGGTGCAGTTTGGAACCCATATGCTTGAGAAGGAAGTTGAGCACTGGTGGGGTAACACTCGTCGGAGATTTGAAGAAGACGAAGTTGAGATTACTTGGGCTGTTTTTAGAGAGGCATTTCTGGAGAAGTACTTTCCGGAAGATGTACGTGGAAAGAAGGAAATTGAGTTTCTTGAATTAAAGCAAGGTAACTTAACTGTGGCTGAGTATGCATCAAGATTTGAAGAGTTGATTCAGTTTTGTCCTCACTACAACACTACCAATGCTGAGAGATCAAAATGTCTTAAGTATGTGAATGGTTTGAGACCTGAAATCAAGCAAGCCATTGGTTATCAAGAGATTAGGCGATATTCTGAGTTGGTGAACAAAAGTAGGATCTATGATGAAGATAGTAGGGCTCGATCAGCTCACTACAAAAGTATGGGTGATAAGAAAGGAAAAGGCCAATTCAGAGGGAAACGATATGTGACTTCTGGTGACAAAGGGAAACAAAAAGCTGGTTATGGTAAGCAGCCGAGTGGGGGAGGAGTTTCCACCCCGGTGAAGTGTTTTAGGTGTGGTGAGGAAGGACATCGTGCTTCTGAGTGCACAAGTGTGGAAAAGAAATGTTTCAAGTGTGGAAAGCCTGGCCACAAGGCTTTAGAGTGCATGAGTGGTGCGAGTGTGACTTGCTACAACTGTGGCGAGCAAGGGCACATTAGTACCAAGTGCGACAAACCAAAGAAGGCTCAAATGAAAGGGAAAGTGTTTGCTCTATCTGAATCCGAGACTGCTAGTGAAGACCGATTGATCAGAGGTACGTGTTTCATTAATGGTATACCTTTGATAGCCATAATTGATAGTGGAGCTACACATTCTTTTATTTCTTTGGATTGTGTTAAAAGATTGAATATTGAGTTATCTGTTATGGGTGGTAGTATGGTTATTGATACTCCTGCTATGGGTTCGGTAACTACCCCATATGTGTGTTTGAATTGTCCGTTGAGTATTTTTGGTAAAGACTTTGGCGTTGATTTAGTGTGTCTTCAGTTAGATCAACTTGATGTTATTCTTGGCATGAATTGGTTGGCGTTTAACCATGTCTATATTAATTTTTTTGATAAGTCAATTGTTTTTCTTAAACCTGAGGACGAAGGAGACTTATTTATGTCTGCCAAGCAAGTGAATGAGTCAGTGCAAGATGGTGCCGAGATGTTTATGTTGTTGGCAACTTTGAGTATTGAGGAAAGTGGAGCAGTTGGTGATTTGCCAATTGTTTGTGATTTTCCAGAAGTTTTTCCTGATGAGATAAGTGATTTACCGCCGGAACGTGAGGTGGAGTTTACGATCGACTTAGTTCCTGGAACTAGTCCGGTATCAATGGCTCCATATCGTATGTCCGCATCGGAGTTGAAAGAGTTGAAGAGTCAACTTGAAGACCTACTTGAGAAGAGGTTTATTCGTCCGAGTGTATCACCATGGGGTGCACCTGTTTTGTTGGTTAAGAAGAAAGAAGGAACTATGAGGCTTTGTGTGGATTACCGACAATTGAACAAAGTGACTGTCAAGAATAAATACCCACTTCCGAGAATTGATGATTTGATGGATCAGTTGGTTGGTGCGAGTGTGTTTAGTAAGATTGATTTGAGATCTGGGTATCATCAGATTCGTGTGAAAGCTGGAGACATTCAAAAGACCGCTTTTAGAACAAGATATGGTCATTACGAGTATTCTGTGATGCCATTTGGTGTGACTAATGCACCAGGTGTATTTATGGAGTACATGAATAGGATTTTCCATCCGTATTTGGACAAGTTTGTGGTTGTTTTCATTGATGATATTTTGATATATTCTAAGAGTGGAGAGGATCATGCCGAACATCTTAAAATTGTGTTATCTGTGTTGAAGGAGAAACAGTTGTATGCTAAACTTTCTAAGTGCGATTTCTGGTTGAAGGAAGTGAGTTTCCTTGGTCATGTGATTTCAAGTAAAGGAATTTTAGTTGATCCGTCGAAGGTTGAAGCTGTATCGCAATGGGAAACTCCAAAATTAGTTTTGGAGATTCGAAGTTTTCTCGGTTTGGCAGGTTATTATCGGAAATTTATTGAAGGATTCTCTAAGTTATCTTTGCCATTGACGCAGTTGACTAGAAAGGGTCAAGCTTTTGTTTGGGATATAAAGGGTGAAGAAAGTTTTCAAGAGCTTAAGAGGAAGTTGACGACAGCTCCTGTTTTGATTTTGCCGAATCCAGAAGAACCATTTGTTGTGTATTGTGATGCTTCGTTGATGGGTTTGGGAGGTGTATTAATGCAAAATCAGCAAGTTGTAGCTTATGCTTCAAGGAAACTTAAAGTGCACGAGAGAAATTATCCGATGCATGACTTAGAATTAGCCGCTGTTGTGTTTGTGTTGAAGCTTTGGAGGCACTACTTATTTGGATCGAGATTTGAAGTCTTTAGTGATCATAAAAGTTTGAAGTATCTCTTTGATCAGAAAGAATTGAATGCGAGGCAAAGGAGATGGTTAGAAATTTTGAAGGATTATGATTTTGGTTTAAATTATCATCCGGGTAAGGCAAACGTGGTAGCTGATGCATTAAGTCGTAAATCCTTGCATATGTCGATGATGATGGTTAGGGAGTTGGAAATGATTGAACAATTTCGAGACATGAGTTTGGTTTGTGAAGAGACTTCTTATGGAGTTAAGCTTGGTATGTTGAAGCTTACAAGTGGTATTCTTGACGAGATTCGAGAAGGTCAGAAATCTGATTTGGGTTTGGTAGATCGATTAACTTTGATCAATCAAGGCCGATGAGGTGATTTCCGAATTGATGTGAATGGTGTAGACACCCTAAATTTGCCCTCTGGCTTTTGTATCTTTTTCTGCTTCTCGTTTGCATATCATACGCATTTTACATACCATTTGCATAAGCTCAAAAGACATGGGATCAATGTCATCTGAAGAATTAAGGACCTCACGCATTATTTGCAGATTATCAGAGAATTCAAAGTCTCAGCTATGCAGCCATTAGTGGCATCATCCTCTCTTTTCTCCTGTCACTAATTAGGGTTTATTTCCCTAGTTTGGTAATATTTGAGGATCTCACGTCTGAGGACTATGCATCGATTCTTCTGATCCATCATCAGGATATTTTCCTTTTCATCAATTTGTGAGGCTATTCATCTTTCTCAAACATCTCAAGAGTCATGATTTCAGGAGATTTCTTCATCTTTGAGTTGTCTGTTTTAGTGAACTATTTCTCAAATGATGTGTATTCACAATCAAGTTGTGTGGTGTGATCATCAAGTTGTGGTCCATAAGAGGTTTTGGGCCAGTTTGTTTATCCATTCGTTCATGGTGTACAATTGTGGATTTATTTTCCCAAGAAATTGATCCGTATGGTTTTGAAAATATTAAGGGTTCATCGGATTAGAAACTCAGAGGTTGATTAGTTCAAATGATTGTTGTTTCAATGGTGAGGTGTTTGGTGATATATGTGTCCATTTAATCAACGGTTTTATGGAAAAGTTTGAGTTTGGATTCATTTGTTCCTTAAATCGAGTTTTTATCACCCTGTTGTTTGTCATTCATTAACCATTTATTTCAATTATTTCTTTTTCCAATTCCACGTCCAATTACTCACGTCATCGTCCATTTTCAAATTATCGATCCGATTAATCCATCCATTTCATAAATCATTTTAACACTTTAAGCCATTAAACCAAATTTTCTTTTTTTTAAAAACTATTTCCATTTACCCAAATTACCATTTAAATCTAAGCCACTTTTATCATTTCTAATTCAAAAGCCCATTTCTCTTTTTATTATTGCAAAACAATCACAAAAATGGCATAATGAAGCCCATCACAAAGTTGCAAGAAACATAGACTATCACTCATTACAACAAAATTCAAAAAAATAAATGAAAACCATATGCCATCACTTGTCTCCATTCTAAAAAAAAACTGGCAGGCCCCACAACAAAACTTCAGCCAATCAAGTCACACCAACACTTCAATTTTCATCAGCCTTCCTAGCCTCACTCCACTCATAGCCAACGGTAACAATCTCACCTCAAAAAAATCTCCTTCATCCCCAACGCAAACCTCATAACCTCACACCTCAACACACAAAAAACCAAATACTGCCTTCATTCTTATTTTTGCAGAAACAAAATTAACAACACAAACCAACAACAACCACTCTTCTTCATCAAACCCAGCCGCCACAACCTCCAACAACAATCTCCGACCCACCATCCTTTCAATCACCGCTTACCACCATTAACACTTAACACCCTCTAACTCACAAATTCACAAAACCTGCAAAACAAAAACAGCAACATTCAACTTTTTTCCATCTAAAATTTTCGCATCACTTAACGCCATCATCTCCCCTCCTTCAACTCTCAATCTTCACGCAACCCTCAACCCACCTTTCATCACTCTTCAACCTACTCAAAACCCAACCGCCACCTTCATTCACAACAACAGCTACCTTCCTTTATTCAACAAACCATCATCAACCAACAAACCTTCAACCATAACTCTCACTTTTCAAACCTGCAAACGGGACCACATAAACCCTTTCGTCGCTACCATCACCATTTCCCTGTTCTTCCATACTTTCACTTCCCTCATTAACAACAACACCAACACAGAATCGAAAAGCAAATACAGAAATAGAAGAAGAGGAATGAGATTGAGATCGATAGGAGATTTTCGAAACATTCGAAACAGGACAAAAGCTGGTCACTCACCATTGTTTTTCTGTTGCGATTTCGCGATGAAGAGAGAGACGTTCGCCGAGATGCCGTGAAAGATTGAAGCCGTCGCGATTCTGACAAGGTGTTTGAGAAGAGACCGTGAGGAAAACGTCGTGATGTTGAGATGATGTTGAAGGTGACGACGATTTTGAAGTTGCGGCGGCGTAACTGACGGCCGACGAAGCTCAATCGAAGGTTGTTCGTTTTCGCGGCGAAATCTATGGAGAGTCCGAAAGGCAACGTCGGCGATGTGTCCCGCGAGGAAGAAGAAGCCGCCATTGATGAGTCTTGAGGAAGGAGAGCTTTGAGAGCGACGTTTGACGCTGAGTTTGAAGGAAGAACACGTTTGGATTCCCCTATTTTCTTTCGGCGATGGGTTTTGCAGCTGAGCGAATATGTTAAGAGTGACAAGAGAATTTGCGTTTTAGCTTCTGAGTTTTCACCTTCTCTTTTTTTATATAATAATTTTATTTTTATTCTGACTAAATTATATATATTTTTCTGTTTTTTTTTTATAGGAGATGGAATGGTATGATTGGGATTTGGGTTGGACTAAACTCTAGGCCCGTTTGATATTTCTTGCTCCTCTCACCCCAGATTTATGCATAGCTGTTTGAGTTTTTATCATTAATTATTTTTGTTCAGTTAATTAAATTTTGTTTAAGCTTAGTTTTGAGCTTTAATATTTCTTTATTAGTTTTTTTTTTATATATATATATATATATATAATTGATAGTTCTCATTAGATTTTTTTTAATTAAAATTTTATAGTAATTGTTATTGTTTTTGTTAAAAGGTTCTTATTATTTGTGACAAACTATTGATTAGAGTTTTTGTTGATTAAATTTGTGGTGGAGTTTTCTTGAGTGATTTTCAGGGCGAATAACGATAAGGTCTTAATTGCAATTAGATGTCTCCGTCTAATTTTCGATCCCTTCGCGACGTGGACATTTGAGGATACTTTGATTGATCATGTGAAACTTCCGACAAGTATTTTTGAGCTTTTTGCGAATTGAAGAGGCAACGGACCTTCTCCGTTAGGTAACAATAAGGCCCGATTTTACTATTGCATGCTGCTGCATCTGGAAGTCCTACTGGTGTAGGCTCTGTTTGTGTATAGTTCGATTACTCCATTTCGCATTCTCATCTCCTTATCTTATTTCTATTTCATCCAACTCATCCTATTTTTTTATGCATCCTTTCTTATTTTCTTCTTCCTCATCTTCTTTATCTCTTGCCTTGCTTGAGATGTGCTTAGGCCACCATGGAGCTTCTCCCTTCATCTTTCTCTTCTTCTTTCCTTCTTCTTTAGGATAGTAAAACCACACAAACCCTAGGGTTTCCAAGCATGTTAACAATTAGGGTTGATTAGTCCCCCATTTAGCTTCCACCTTTGTGTCATCTTTGAGTCTCCTTTTCTCACCTCATAATTAGGGACTAAACCCTAAAGGCTTCAAGGCTTTGTGATTAAGCTTATGCCTGCATCCTTCTCTTAGGATGGAGTGTATAACTTTAATCCTAAGTGTTGAATCCTTAATGTGTTTAGATCTCTTAATCAATCCACATAATAATCATCAAGACATTACACTTGTAACTTGGGCCTTGCATTAGGGTTCTAATTCTTCCTTAAGTGGTTAAGAAGGACTAACCCTAGTGTTAATGGACAAGTCCCCCTCAAGTTGTCTTACAAACTCTAAAAATCACTTCATCATCATAACCATTAACTAAAATCCACTTAATAAAGGCTTGTTTTGTCATGGGTTTAATCCCTAATCATGGATTAAGTTGAGGAGTTTTTCTCAACTTAAACATTCTCATCTATTATCCTTCTTTTAGGATGGTGTAATGAGTCTGTTTAATCCTTGGTTATGGCTTAATCTCATTACTCAACACTAAACAAAAACCACAAAAACATCTAAATAATCACAAGTAGGTTAATGATCTTAATCCTACACTAAAGGTGATTAAGTGTGAGAATCTGACTTCACACTTAAGGTACTCTCATTACCCCCAATCAGAGGGAAGATGTGATGAGTTTACTAATCCATTGGTTAAGGCTTAAGCTCATTAACTTATGACAAACTCTCAAAAGCAATAAAAGACTGAAAACTCAAAAACAAACAATAATCGTCTCCTCCGGGATTCTTTTCTCATCACCTTCACTCATAAACGAGAACTTGCTTCTTCCGTCTAATGCAAGACAGTTCGCACCTGAGCCAGACAGGTCATACACTTGAGCATAGACAAGTAAGCAGTTCATCAGTCAATTTACCTTTCAGTCTCTTTGGGTCGAACTACGGTGTTCTGACTTCCTCATTGCACGAGAGGATACGTAGGCATAACTTAACGGTTATCGAACAAAAGTCTCTGTATATTCCCCCTCTTTCCAGCTTCATTCTTTAGCCTCATGATCTTGAGCATTTCATTCTGTTCTTACACTGACACTCTCATACTTCATATCACTTATACACTATACACTGACACCTGTACATTTTTTCCAGCTATTTTATACACAAATTGCACTGACACTACCCCTTTAAAACACAAATCTTTTAAGCGTGGATCCCGTCGAGTACGGCGGACAATCTGGGTGCTAATACCTTCCCAGGTTGTAACCAACCCCCTTTCTCAGTCTCTCTGGTTCGCAAACCGTCTTATCCATCTCTTTCTAGGTCTATGCAGCATTGCCTTTCCTCCGGGATAAAAATGCCTAGCTGGCGACTCTTTCATCTCCAGTGAGTTCACGGCTGTGTGTTCTCACTGTTCCCTTCGCCGACCGTTCGCGTCTGTACCCTCATCTGACCCGGTGTCACTTGTCGGGAGCGACAGCTTGGCGACTCTGCTGGGGAAACTTATACTGCAACCAGGGCTTCTGGTTCTTTTTGTGGGTTCCTCCTAGCGCTTGTTTGATTTGTGTTTACTGGGGTGTTATGTGTTATTTGTGTTTGTATATCTGTATTCATGTTTGATTTATGTACAGTTGCTTTACTGCTTTCTTTACTGCATTTATATATCATATTGTCATTGTAGCTGGCTGGATCTGGTTTTTTTCTTTGGTGGGTGGGTGTTTCATTGAGAGTTAAGGTCCTATACCTGGGACCTGAGTGACACCTAGGCTAGAGTGAATCATATTCTTTCCCATTCCATTTCGGTCTGGTGCGGGAATATGAAACACGGTTCAGATATGGGTTTCTTCTTGAGAACTCTGTGTTGCAGATTTCCTGCAATGCTAGGGCCATCTAGGAAGCCTGCTAAGTCTGGATGACCTTTTAGTGCTGACCTTCAGAAACTGAGGTGAATTAGAGGAGGAATTGTTATGGTTATTGTAAACACTGTACCTCCGGGTTGGAAGTGTTTACACTTCCCATAACTGATCCAAGTCTGAGGATCTTTGTTTTAGAACACCACCTGTGAGGGGGTTGGGCTGTTTACAGGTTTGCAGGAACCCATGACCTCAACATACCCTCATTACCAGTGTAGTCATCTGTTTGATCCGGTCACTATGATCCTGAAGTTTTTGACCTCTGGTTTTCAGTTACTATTTCGGGTTACTATACAGAGATCTTGTGGTTACAGACACTCGATTCTTGGTTCAGTATCCCAGATTCCAGGCAGTTTCCAGCTGTGATCCCATGTCTTTGCATCTTTTGCATCATCATGTTGCATTTCGCATCTGCATCTGCATTGCATTTTCCTCCTCCAGAGAGCTCATCCTTCCTCTTTTGTCCATGACCAGCCAGCTGATTTCCCGGTACTCAGTTTGAACAAGTGTTAATTGTTGGAAGACGACAGTGTTTGAAGGAAGACTGAACAGTGTCAAGAGGTAAAGGGTCAGTTTGAAAGCCGTCAGTAGCTATGTCAGAGAACAACCGTCAGAATGTTGAGTTTCCACCTGGTTTCACTTCAATGACCAATCCTCTGTATGGTCTTTCTCCTGATGAAGATCTTTCACAAGTGAACAATCTTGCTCAAGCTCAACCTGTACAGACCCCGATCATGAATCAGAATGTGCCTGAACCATCTGTTGTCCGTGGTGGACCTTCATCTTCTTCTGACACTACAAATTATCAGAGCTTTGCCTTCCCTATGCCAGACTTCCAAGGGGCAATCCCTCTTGTGAAAACCAAGGATCCACAAGTTATTGATCCTGCTGAAAGATTTCGTGTGTTGGAAGAGAGACTCAAAGACTTAGCGGATCCTGATGCCTTCGGTTTTGATGCTCTAACTCTGTGTTTGGTGCCTGGTCTTGTCATTCCTCCAGATTTCAAAACTCCGAAGTTTGAGAAATACACTGGTGTCAGTTGCCCAAAGCGTCATTTGGTGATGTTCTGTAGAAAAATGACTTCTCATGCCTGCGATGATAAGCTGATGATTCACTGTTTTCAGGACAGTTTAAGTGGGGCATCTTTAAGTTGGTACTTGGATTTGGAAAGCAGTCATATTCGATCTTGGAATGATTTATCCAGAGGTTTCGTAAAGCAATACCAGTACAATATGGACGTGGCGCCCAATCGCACGCACTTGCAGAGCCTATCCCAGAGGAGTGGTGAATCTTTCAGAGAATATGCACAGCGGTGGAGAGAATTGGCAGCCCAAGTGCAACCACCACTTTCAGACAGAGAATTGATTGACCTGTTCGTGGGCACCTTGCAGGGTCCATACTTGGAAAGAATGAGTAGCATTGGGATGACGAGCTTCTCTGACTTGATGGTAGTTGGAGTACGCATTGAGAGCCTGCTCAGAAGTGGAAAGATCCAGGACTTTTCGAATATCCCAGTTAGTGAAGGTGAGTCTGTTGTTAGCTCCCAAGAGGAAGAATGGGATGACGTCAATGCAGTCATGGCCAATATTGAATATTCTAGAACAACATCTTCTCAGAGATCTTCTTTTCCTGAATCTGATTACTCTTACGGACATTCGGCAATGCTCAGAGCACCATATCAGAAGTCCTGGACTCCTCCTTGTCCAAATCTGCAAGCTCATGGTCGAAGACCTCAGAATCAACTTCAGAGCCAGCCTAGGCCTCGTAACAATCTGGAAAGAAGGATTGCTCCTCTTCATCCAGTCCCCATGGCATACAGTGAACTCTTGCCACATCTAGTTCAGAGCTCTTTGGTGGTTCCTAAGCTTCTCAAGCCGTTACCAGGGCCGTACCCTCCAGGGTACAATCCTCATGAGCAGTGTGGGTATCATGGTGGATCAATGGGGCATTCAACTGAAGATTGCAAAGCTTTTCAAGCCAAGGTACAACAATTGATCGACAAGGGCTACATTTCCTTTCCAGAAGGAAGCTCGGTTGTGCACGTCAACCTCTCACCTGATTGAGTTCCAAGACTTCGAAGGAGCATCTCTTGATTTCAGTGGCTCAGACAACGGTATGACAGCAGAGTTGGTGATCCTTGTATCCTTTTATCATTTGCATTGTAGTTTCTTTCCTGTTAGCAGCTACTTGTCTTTTAAGCATTGTTATTTTAAAAGGTAATGTTAATGTAGTGATCTTGCACTTTTGAATCAATTATGTCGCATTCGCTCATTTTTTCTTTCCTTGCATCAAAAACGAAAAACAAAAAATTTGCATCCATATACCTCCCATCTATGTCACTGTTGTTTAGCAGGTTTGAGGGAGGATGATGATAACTGAATACCCATAACTGTTGAAGGTATGCTTTCAGAGTAGAACCTGCTGACGATGTACAGGCATTGTTTCAATTCCCAAACACCGGAGATATAAGGGAGATGAACCCTCGTCAACCCCTTTGAGCCTCGAAGTAGGAGTTTCTTTTCTAAACAAAAAAAAAAAAACCCTCACATTCAACCCGGGGCAGGGTAGTTATCAGTTAATTTGACCGAGCGTTCAAATGTCCAAAGTAGTGTGCATCCGAGGATCCATTACCTTTATTCATTACACCTCAAGAGGTCAAGGGACGTGAAACCACAATGGTTATCCCTCACCAACAAAGGAATGAGGCAGTCAACCCTTTCAGCAAGTCATGACAAGTCAGTGTCACACGATTTGTTCAACAAAAAAAAAAGAGAAATAAAGCCCGCTAAGTCGAAAATATGTGAAAACATATGACTTAGGCAAAAGTTAGGGCATCCCGCTGGACTTCGAAATCGAAAAAATTCAAAGAGAATCAGTCCAGGCAAAAGTTAGGGAATAAAAAAAATCTGAAAAAAATATTCCATAAGAACAAAGTCGTGTGACCAGACACAAAGTCAGAATGGGTGACTGTTACTCCAAGAAGCCTCATTGGTGCATAAACCATCAACGTCATTGGTTCCTCAATCATTACAAAACCCTTGTGAGAAGCGAGCGCTTAAGTCGAATTAGCTGAACATAGGACTGCAGAACATCAAGGAGAATGGGTGGGCACAGATAAACTTTGAGCCATAAAACCTTCTTCCTAAAACCGTGAACCAGACCACGTTACAACCCTTGAAAGTCCTAATTGAATCAGGTTCAGTTCTGAAAGCATACTACGACAAGGTTGCGTAAACTGACTCCTAACGCTCTACTAACTCAACACTACGTTTGGACTAATCGTCCATTCGTCACACACTGTCACAGCATCAAAATAAATAAATTTTCAAAAAAAAAACTTGCATGTGTACTGCGTTAAAATTATCATTTGTAAATGAACAGTTTTAATTGCAAGTCAGCCTGTGTCATCAGGGAAGTTCCTACAAAGGGCAATCAGAGGAAAACTTGATTATTCAACGATGATGACCAGAATCAAGCGCATCGTGTAGGCCTATGAATCAGGGGCATGTTATCCAGTGGTTTTGTTGACCAAGGAATCTGTCAGGGTAAAGAGAGTTCCCAAGCATCAGTTGATCGAGGAACGTCATTCGAAGTCAGTTGATCAGAGCTGAATCTGCCAAACAGGGGCAGGCCACCCGAAATTTCTGTTGTCCAAGGATGAAGTCTTCCAATGCTCAGTCAGAATGAGTCAAGTCGCTTCCACGCTCATACCGGGGCAGGACACTTCCAGAGATCACTAAATGCAACTCTCCTCTAGGGAACATCCAAGTCTGTTATTCCAAGAATTGGATAATCAGTGATAATCAGTTCAGAGACTCGCCCAACAGGGGCAAATTTTAGCTACACAGAGCAATTTGTATCAGTGATCTTCGAGTTCAAGACGAGTTTCGGGAAATCATGCTACCCACCACCGCCTTTGTCACCCTTCTCAACAAGAAGCCTTGTCACCAAGACCTTTCTTCCCACCTCGGGAGTTTTTTCTGGCCTTTCATAATCATGGCATAAATCATTTGCATACGTTATTCATGTTGCATCTCTAGAGCATATGCATCATCATTGCATTGAGCATAACCCTCGTAACATCAGATCTCACACCCAGGGCCTCGTAACCCCAACTTATCAACCTTTCAAAGTCCAGTTCTCGTCTGGCAAGCCTTTTCAAAGCCCAGTTCTCGTCTGGCAAACCGTTCAAAGTCCAGTTCTCGTCTGGCAAGCCTTTTCAAAGCCCAGTTCTCGTCTGGCAAACCGTTCAAAGTCCAGTTCTCGTCTGGCAAAACATTTCAAAGTCTAGTCCTCGTCTGGCAGAGAAACCCAAAGTCCAGTTCTTGTCTGGCAAACCAATTTCAAATACCAGTTCTCGTCTGGTAGGCGAATCTTTTAACCAGTTCTCGTCTGGTCACCTTTTCATTCAACCCATTGAACGCCAGTTCTCGTCTGGTAGTCATTCTTTTTTCAGAGTCAATTCCCGTTTGACAATGAACCCCAAGTAGTCAGTTCTCGTCTGACGACTTATTCTTTGCCCATCAGTTCTCGTCTGTTGGCCTACCTTTAATAAACCAGTTCTCGTCTGGTAATTCACCTTCAAAAGTCCAATTGCTTGGCAATCAAAAAATATATGTCTATCAACCTGGCCCTAGCGCCCAACCATCCTTGTTTCATATCTTTGGTTATGAGCATGTGTCTGCATCTTGCATCATTTGCATTGCATCTTCATACCGCATGGTTTCTGTTTTAGCTCTGATGTGGGGCAAGAATCGTTTCAAGACGTAATCTGGGGCAGTTATCTCAAGACTTGTTGAATTTCTGCGAGAGTTTGAAGACACTGGGGCAATTCTGGATGCCAAGTCTTCTGTAAAATCCTCTGAAGACGATCTTTTATGGATGATGCAGTATGGTATAATTAAGGAGTTAAGGGAATGATAATTCACTCAGGATGATCAGTAATGCTTTTGTTGAGCTCAGAAGTTTGAAGCACTGTATTAATTCTCAGGGAATGTCTAGTATTTATTTTACCAGCAGGGCATTGGAAGTTTATTTCTTCCCCAAGCATAAAGATTTTCTTTCAGCCGACAAGATTCCCTCATGAGGAGTTGGATATTCACATTCGGTCAAAGCCAATTTTCATCGGCACATCTTCCCAGCACAGTTGTTATGCTATACTTGGGGCATATTTTGATTCTCCAGCAAAGTCTCTCCTCAGTAGAGCATTGCCAAATTTTTTCTCAACCATGAAGGTTGACATCCCCAGCTGAGTTGGAACAGATGATAACCCCAACAGAACTTCAAGGCTAATTGAATCGTTCTCGTCCCCAAGCGGACTTATCTTTCCACAGCGAAGTTTTCCCAACAGGAAGCTGAAGGCCTTGCTTCCCCACAAAGTTAGAATTATCAGAATCCTCTCCTCAGCAGGATTGTGTGATCAATCATCTTCCCTAGCCAAGTCTAAAGATGATCTTTCCCCATAGAGTCATCGGGATTCTCATTTCCAAGGGATTTCCTCAGCAGAGCAAGAAGAAATTCTCCCCAGTGGAGTCAGAGCAGGATGATCAGATCCTCAGCAGATGTTCAAAGTAGTTAAACGAAGTATACCTCACGCAGAGTCGTCTTTTCTCTAGTGAAAACCTCTCCAACAAGCATCAGGTTGCCAACACTTCGTTCCCATCAAAGTTAAAAGCTTTCAACCCGTCAACAGTATACAGAATGCTCCCCAGATTCCCCAGCGGAGAGCTAAAGCTAAAACAGTTGCCTCACATTCACAAATATCAGTATATACTCCTTGTGGCACCCGTCCGTGTCATATCCCCAACAGAAAGCCAAAGTATCCCCTTTGCACTCACAGATACATATATATATAACTTTCTTGACATCCGTCCGTGTTATCTTCCCCAGCACAGTAACATAAACACTTTGTATATCAGATACTTGTTTACTATACTTTTCTCCTTTTGACACTCGTCCGTGTCACTCTCCCCAGCAGATTAAACACTCATCTATACACCACTCATACCTTTTACTTATACAGATACTCGTCCGTATTTTACACTCATACTTACTATCCCCACAGATTCAATACTCGTCCTTGTTCTTTGTTAACCAGTTGGTACTCGTCCATACCAACATCTCAGAACATGCGTCAAGCGTTTGTTTCTACCTGATACTCGTCCGTATCATAGTCTTAAGGATGCTCGTCCGCATCTTTAATCCATACACTGTGTCAAACACTCATGCCTTCTTGAATATAGACACTCGTCTGTGTCTACTATTCCCCAGAAGAGTCCCTTCGGATTCAACACTCGTCCGTGTTCTCTTTTAACCAGTTGATACTCGTCCGTATCATCATCTCTGAACACGTGTCAGTATTTGTTTCTACTCGATACTCGTCCGTATCGTAGTCTTAAGGATGCTCGTCCGCATCTTTAATCTATACACAGCGTCAAAACACTTATACCTTTTATTTCTTGGATATAAACACTCGTCCGTGTTTACTACTCCCCAGTAGATTGCCAACAAAGCAATTTTCCTTTTATCTGACACTCGTCCTGTGTCATGACAAACCTTGAGAGCAGCCGTCCCCTGCTAGGTGGTCGTCCTCCACCTCTTGATGGTCGTCCTCCATCATGCTCATCCGATGGCCGTCCCCATCGTTGACCTTTTATCTGGCATTCGTCCTATGTCGTGATATTTTCGGCAGCCGTACCCTGCCAGGTGGTCGTCCTCCACCTTAGATGACCGTCCCTCATCTTAACCCCACAGAGCAGCCGTCCCCTGCTAGGTGATCGTCCTTCACCTTTGATGACCGTACCTCATCATCTGTTTATTTCATTTATTCTTTAACCCGATGGCCGTCCCCGTCGTGGTCCCTTTTCTTTTTAGCCCGATGGCCGTCCCCATCGTTGGTTACGTTACTTTATGAACTTGATGACCGTCCCCATCATTTTTCACTAATCCCCAGAGAATCTTACAACTTTTATCTTGATGGCCGTCCCCATCATGATCCTTTTTATCCCCAGCATGTCGGTCGTCCCTGTCATTGCTTTATTTCCCGCACCTCCCCAACATGTCGGTCGTCCCCGTCATTGCCCTTTACCCAGCAGTCGTCCTCTGCTCGACGGTCGTCCTCCGTCGCCCACACTTTACAACATACTTTGTTTTCTTATACAATCTATATCCCTTTTCTTCTTCATTCTGTGAGTGCAAATTTTGGGGTCTTTTTGGTATTCAATCACTGTTTATCTTGAACGTCTAATAGCCGTTGCTCTCTTCCTTTTCAGATTAACAGTTGCTTGAATAGGGGCAGCTGTAGACACCCTAAATTTGCCCTCTGGCTTTTGTATCTTTTTCTGCTTCTCGTTTGCATATCATACGCATTTTACATACCATTTGCATAAGCTCAAAAGACATGGGATCAATGTCATCTGAAGAATTAAGGACCTCACGCATTATTTGCAGATTATCAGAGAATTCAAAGTCTCAGCTATGCAGCCATTAGTGGCATCATCCTCTCTTTTCTCCTGTCACTAATTAGGGTTTATTTCCCTAGTTTGGTAATATTTGAGGATCTCACGTCTGAGGACTATGCATCGATTCTTCTGATCCATCATCAGGATATTTTCCTTTTCATCAATTTGTGAGGCTATTCATCTTTCTCAAACATCTCAAGAGTCATGATTTCAGGAGATTTCTTCATCTTTGAGTTGTCTGTTTTAGTGAACTATTTCTCAAATGATGTGTATTCACAATCAAGTTGTGTGGTGTGATCATCAAGTTGTGGTCCATAAGAGGTTTTGGGCCAGTTTGTTTATCCATTCGTTCATGGTGTACAATTGTGGATTTATTTTCCCAAGAAATTGATCCGTATGGTTTTGAAAATATTAAGGGTTCATCGGATTAGAAACTCAGAGGTTGATTAGTTCAAATGATTGTTGTTTCGATGGTGAGGTGTTTGGTGATATATGTGTCCATTTAATCAACGGTTTTATGGAAAAGTTTGAGTTTGGATTCATTTGTTCCTTAAATCGAGTTTTTATCACCCTGTTGTTTGTCATTCATTAACCATTTATTTCAATTATTTCTTTTTCCAATTCCACGTCCAATTACTCACGTCATCGTCCATTTTCAAATTATCGATCCGATTAATCCATCCATTTCATAAATCATTTTAACACTTTAAGCCATTAAACCAAATTTTCTTTTTTTTAAAAACTATTTCCATTTACCCAAATTACCATTTAAATCTAAGCCACTTTTATCATTTCTAATTCAAAAGCCCATTTCTCTTTTTATTATTGCAAAACAATCACAAAAATGGCATAATGAAGCCCATCACAAAGTTGCAAGAAACATAGACTATCACTCATTACAACAAAATTCAAAAAAATAAATGAAAACCATATGCCATCACTTGTCTCCATTCTAAAAAAAAACTGGCAGGCCCCACAACAAAACTTCAGCCAATCAAGTCACACCAACACTTCAATTTTCATCAGCCTTCCTAGCCTCACTCCACTCATAGCCAACGGTAACAATCTCACCTCAAAAAAATCTCCTTCATCCCCAACGCAAACCTCATAACCTCACACCTCAACACACAAAAAACCAAATACTGCCTTCATTCTTATTTTTGCAGAAACAAAATTAACAACACAAACCAACAACAACCACTCTTCTTCATCAAACCCAGCCGCCACAACCTCCAACAACAATCTCCGACCCACCATCCTTTCAATCACCGCTTACCACCATTAACACTTAACACCCTCTAACTCACAAATTCACAAAACCTGCAAAACAAAAACAGCAACATTCAACTTTTTTCCATCTAAAATTTTCGCATCACTTAACGCCATCATCTCCCCTCCTTCAACTCTCAATCTTCACGCAACCCTCAACCCACCTTTCATCACTCTTCAACCTACTCAAAACCCAACCGCCACCTTCATTCACAACAACAGCTACCTTCCTTTATTCAACAAACCATCATCAACCAACAAACCTTCAACCATAACTCTCACTTTTCAAACCTGCAAACGGGACCACATAAACCCTTTCGTCGCTACCATCACCATTTCCCTGTTCTTCCATACTTTCACTTCCCTCATTAACAACAACACCAACACAGAATCGAAAAGCAAATACAGAAATAGAAGAAGAGGAATGAGATTGAGATCGATAGGAGATTTTCGAAACATTCGAAACAGGACAAAAGCTGGTCACTCACCATTGTTTTTCTGTTGCGATTTCGCGATGAAGAGAGAGACGTTCGCCGAGATGCCGTGAAAGATTGAAGCCGTCGCGATTCTGACAAGGTGTTTGAGAAGAGACCGTGAGGAAAACGTCGTGATGTTGAGATGATGTTGAAGGTGACGACGATTTTGAAGTTGCGGCGGCGTAACTGACGGCCGACGAAGCTCAATCGAAGGTTGTTCGTTTTCGCGGCGAAATCTATGGAGAGTCCGAAAGGCAACGTCGGCGATGTGTCCCGCGAGGAAGAAGAAGCCGCCATTGATGAGTCTTGAGGAAGGAGAGCTTTGAGAGCGACGTTTGACGCTGAGTTTGAAGGAAGAACACGTTTGGATTCCCCTATTTTCTTTCGGCGATGGGTTTTGCAGCTGAGCGAATATGTTAAGAGTGACAAGAGAATTTGCGTTTTAGCTTCTGAGTTTTCACCTTCTCTTTTTTTATATAATAATTTTATTTTTATTCTGACTAAATTATATATATTTTTCTGTTTTTTTTTATAGGAGATGGAATGGTATGATTGGGATTTGGGTTGGACTAAACTCTAGGCCCGTTTGATATTTCTTGCTCCTCTCACCCCAGATTTATGCATAGCTGTTTGAGTTTTTATCATTAATTATTTTTGTTCAGTTAATTAAATTTTGTTTAAGCTTAGTTTTGAGCTTTAATATTTCTTTATTAGTTTTTTTTTTATATATATATATATATATATATATATATAATTGATAGTTCTCATTAGATTTTTTTTAATTAAAATTTTATAGTAATTGTTATTGTTTTTGTTAAAAGGTTCTTATTATTTGTGACAAACTATTGATTAGAGTTTTTGTTGATTAAATTTGTGGTGGAGTTTTCTTGAGTGATTTTCAGGGCGAATAACGATAAGGTCTTAATTGCAATTAGATGTCTCCGTCTAATTTTCGATCCCTTCGCGACGTGGACATTTGAGGATACTTTGATTGATCATGTGAAACTTCCGACAAGTATTTTTGAGCTTTTTGCGAATTGAAGAGGCAACGGACCTTCTCCGTTAGGTAACAATAAGGCCCGATTTTACTATTGCATGCTGCTGCATCTGGAAGTCCTACTGGTGTAGGCTCTGTTTGTGTATAGTTCGATTACTCCATTTCGCATTCTCATCTCCTTATCTTATTTCTATTTCATCCAACTCATCCTATTTTTTTATGCATCCTTTCTTATTTTCTTCTTCCTCATCTTCTTTATCTCTTGCCTTGCTTGAGATGTGCTTAGGCCACCATGGAGCTTCTCCCTTCATCTTTCTCTTCTTCTTTCCTTCTTCTTTAGGATAGTAAAACCACACAAACCCTAGGGTTTCCAAGCATGTTAACAATTAGGGTTGATTAGTCCCCCATTTAGCTTCCACCTTTGTGTCATCTTTGAGTCTCCTTTTCTCACCTCATAATTAGGGACTAAACCCTAAAGGCTTCAAGGCTTTGTGATTAAGCTTATGCCTGCATCCTTCTCTTAGGATGGAGTGTATAACTTTAATCCTAAGTGTTGAATCCTTAATGTGTTTAGATCTCTTAATCAATCCACATAATAATCATCAAGACATTACACTTGTAACTTGGGCCTTGCATTAGGGTTCTAATTCTTCCTTAAGTGGTTAAGAAGGACTAACCCTAGTGTTAATGGACAAGTCCCCCTCAAGTTGTCTTACAAACTCTAAAAATCACTTCATCATCATAACCATTAACTAAAATCCACTTAATAAAGGCTTGTTTTGTCATGGGTTTAATCCCTAATCATGGATTAAGTTGAGGAGTTTTTCTCAACTTAAACATTCTCATCTATTATCCTTCTTTTAGGATGGTGTAATGAGTCTGTTTAATCCTTGGTTATGGCTTAATCTCATTACTCAACACTAAACAAAAACCACAAAAACATCTAAATAATCACAAGTAGGTTAATGATCTTAATCCTACACTAAAGGTGATTAAGTGTGAGAATCTGACTTCACACTTAAGGTACTCTCATTACCCCCAATCAGAGGGAAGATGTGATGAGTTTACTAATCCATTGGTTAAGGCTTAAGCTCATTAACTTATGACAAACTCTCAAAAGCAATAAAAGACTGAAAACTCAAAAACAAACAATAATCGTCTCCTCCGGGATTCTTTTCTCATCACCTTCACTCATAAACGAGAACTTGCTTCTTCCGTCTAATGCAAGACAGTTCGCACCTGAGCCAGACAGGTCATACACTTGAGCATAGACAAGTAAGCAGTTCATCAGTCAATTTACCTTTCAGTCTCTTTGGGTCGAACTACGGTGTTCTGACTTCCTCATTGCACGAGAGGATACGTAGGCATAACTTAACGGTTATCGAACAAAAGTCTCTGTATATTCCCCCTCTTTCCAGCTTCATTCTTTAGCCTCATGATCTTGAGCATTTCATTCTGTTCTTACACTGACACTCTCATACTTCATATCACTTATACACTATACACTGACACCTGTACATTTTTTCCAGCTATTTTATACACAAATTGCACTGACACTACCCCTTTAAAACACAAATCTTTTAAGCGTGGATCCCGTCGAGTACGGCGGACAATCTGGGTGCTAATACCTTCCCAGGTTGTAACCAACCCCCTTTCTCAGTCTCTCTGGTTCGCAAACCGTCTTATCCATCTCTTTCTAGGTCTATGCAGCATTGCCTTTCCTCCGGGATAAAAATGCCTAGCTGGCGACTCTTTCATCTCCAGTGAGTTCACGGCTGTGTGTTCTCACTGTTCCCTTCGCCGACCGTTCGCGTCTGTACCCTCATCTGACCCGGTGTCACTTGTCGGGAGCGACAAATGGTATCATGAAGTGTCGTGATCGAGTTTGTGTTCCGGATATTGCAGAATTGAAGAAAAATATTCTTGAAGAAGGTCATCATAGTGGATTGAGTATTCATCCGGGTGCGACTAAGATGTATCAAGATTTGAGGAAGGTGTTTTGGTGGCCTTGTATGAAGAAGGATATTGCAGAGTTTGTGTATTCTTGTTTGACTTGTCAGAAGTCAAAGATTGAGCATCAGAAACCGTCGGGTTTAATGAAACCATTAACTATTCCTGAGTGGAAATGGGATAACATATCTATGGATTTTGTATCTGGTTTACCTAGGACACCGAGTAATTTTGAGGCTATTTGGGTTATTGTGGACAGGTTAATGAAATCTGCTCACTTTATTCCGATAAGGATGGATTACCCGTTGGAGAAGTTAGCAAAGTTGTATATCGAGAGGATTGTCAGTTTGCATGGTATTCCGTCTAGCATTGTATCAGATAGAGATCCAAGGTTCACATCAAGATTTTGGGAGAGTTTACAAAGTGCTTTGGGTACTAAGTTGCGTTTGAGTTCTGCTTATCATCCGCAGACTGATGGTCAGGCGGAGAGGACGATTCAATCACTTGAGGATATTTTGAGAGCTTGTGTTTTGGAAAAGGGAGGAACTTGGGATAACTACTTATCTTTGATTGAGTTTACTTACAATAACAGTTTCCATTCGAGTATTGGTATGGCACTGTTTGAAGCATTGTATGGTAGGAAGTGTAGGACGCCATTATGTTGGTATGAGGCTGGAGAGAGTGCGGTTGTTGGACCTGAGATAGTTCAACAAACTATAGATAAGATTAAGATTATTCAGGAGAAGATGAAGATTTCTCAAAGTCGTCAAAAGAGTTATCATGACAAGAGGAGGAAAGCACTTGAGTTCCAAGAGGGAGATCATGTGTTTCTTCGAGTTACTCCGATAACTGGTGTTGGTAGGGCATTAAAGTCGCGCAAGTTGACACCGCGTTTTATTGGTCCTTATCAGATATTGCAGAGGATAGGAGAGGTAGCCTATCAGATTGCTTTGCCGCCGTCGCTTGCTAATCTCCATGACGTGTTCCATGTATCTCAGTTGAAGAAATACATTGCGGATCCGTCTCATATAGTCCAAGTAGATGATGTACAGCTGAGAGATAACCTGGCTGTTGAGACTTCACCTACGAGGATAGAAGATCGGGAGTTGAAGCAACTTCGAGGTAAAGAGATTGCTTTGGTGAAGGTCGCTTGGGGAGGACCAACTGGTGGGAATGTAACTTGGGAACTTGAGAGTCAGATGAGAGAGTCTTATCCCAAGTTGTTCATTTGAGGTAATTTTCGAGGACGAAAATCTTTTAAGTGGGGGAGAGTTGTAACATCCCGATTTTTAGTAATTATTTATTTATTTATATTAATTACGTAATTGTGTGATTGTGTGCCTGTAAACACCCCAAATTTTCCCTCACCCATTCACACCATGGCTTGTGATTATTTCATATGCATAAACACAATCATAGCATCTCATACCACATTTTTGATTCACTGCATAGATTCAAAGTCATCTGCATCTAGGGTTTGTGATCTGAGCAATCCAAGAGCTTTTTGAGCCACTCCAAAGGCCATCAATCACTTCAAAGGGGTCCATGTGTGTTCAAATATCATATTATATCCTTTCAAAGTCAAGAATGTCAAAAATCACAAGAACTGAGAATGGTATGGAAGCAGAGCCAGGTTTGACTACACATATGACCTAAAATTAGGGTTTTGGTTTCAGAGGCCATAACTCCAAATTTTTTGGCCATTCTTGTTTCTATTGGTCTCTATATGGCATAGGGAGTATGCATATCAATTTTCATGAAGAAATTCCATGGGGAAGTCATCTGATCAAGAGTTGACTTTTCAAGCAAGTCAGTGCAAAATCAGGGCATCTGAGGCCCCCAATGACCCAACCAAAGGGTGTTCTTCATCATTGTGATTGTGTATGATCTTTATTTGATCATAGAAGAAGTGGGAAGTTCACAAAATTGAAGAATTTCAAGTCTTTTGCAAAGTTGACTTTTTGGGAAAGTTTGACTTTTAATGAAATTGCCATTTTGGGAAACTTTTTCAACCTTTACTTTTTGATTCAAAAATGCTTCAAATGGAAAAACTTTGGTCATGAAAGTTGTAGAATGGATCATTCACTTTTCAAAAAGTACAAGAACATGACCTAATTCATTTTGGATCAAAAGTTATGGCTTGTCAAAGTTGGCAAAAATCACAAAATTTGAAGTTTTCCACCAAAGAGGCAAAGTTGCAAATTCACTTCTCAAGGCAAATTAAGTCACCAAATGGACTTCTAAACTTCACAACATGATCATACAAGACCTAAAATTCAGAATGGGCCAAGAAACCTCACATTTTTATGGCTTATGAAGCAAGATATCTCATAAGGAGCAAAAGTGAACCAACTTGCAAAAACTCACTCAAGTGAAGATCCACTTGCTTGCTGACTTGCTGATCAATCCTAGGGTTCTCCCCACATCATGCTGCGCAGGACACACCTTTTGTCCTTGGCTAGAAAGTAGCCCATGCTTCTCTTACACAAACTTGACCTTTTGGCAACTTGAGCCATACCTACCACAAAAGCACACATCACTTCTTCTGACCAATCCCAATTGTTTATGCAAACAAAAAGCAAGCCAAAGCAGCTACAACACAAGCCTGAAACACTCTCCATCATAGCATTCTCATTTTCACACCATCTTGCAAGAGCATTCGAAACTGCTTGCACAAGCCACAAACACACAAACCAACTTCACAAACAATCTCACCATGCTTCACTGAACAGAAACCAACCCTTAAAACAGCCTGAAAGCCACTGAATCAAAAACACGATCACCACCCTCCCCTGAGCAGAACCTCTGCCATCTTCCAAACCAGCCACCACAAACTTCTTCTAAGCATCAGGACTTCTTCAGGGGCCTAAGAGGAGTGGTTTGCGCAAAGAGAGAGGGTCAGAAAGTTGCAAACTGAGAAAGCTCAAAGCTCAGGTATACCAAGAACTTTTTTTTTTCAGAAATGAGTTTTTAAGTTTCTAATTTGTTCCTCATGCTTTGCTGATCACTCTGATGTTCTTAGTTTTGAAAATGGTTGAGAAATAAGGATTTAATCTTGTTCTGAAACTTTTCTGACCTAAAAATGTTTGGCTTCGATTCGCATGATTAATGAATGAGAAATGAGTTTTGGTTAGGGGTTTTGATTAAGTGATGTGTGGGGTTGATTTCTGGGCTTTTAGTTTTCATTTTTATGAAGTTTTGGAGGATTTTAGAGATTTTCAGGGAGGGAGGTCACCGGAGAAGACGACCGGAGCTCGTCTCCGGTGACCTGAGAGTGATTAGGGCATTAATGAGGATTAGGGCTCAGTTTGAATAATGAGCGTAGGATGAGTTGACTGGCTTTGACTCCCGCGTGAATGAACGCACCAGATCTGCCACTTAACCCTAATTCAAATTAATTAGTTTAATTAATTAGGTTTAAGTTTGAATTTTCCAGAAGCAATCCCAGCCGTCCATGAGCGCGTGCAGTCTTTCCCTCCTCCCTGAGTTTGAATACTGGCCTTAGATTGTGTTGACTTTCATTTTATTCAGTTTTATTTTCATTTTTATTCATTTAATTTGTCCATTTAATTTAAAATAGCAAAACAATTTTAAAAATTCTGAAAATTTTTGTACAAACTTTTATTAATTTTCAGAAACCAAAAACATTTTTATTTTTATTTTTTGCATTAAAAAATATTTTTAAATCATTTAAAAGTTTATTTTTAATTAATTAATGAGAATTAATTAATTAAAAATACTTTTAGGTATTTAAAAATCACCAAAAAATTCATGAAACCTTTAAAATCATTTAGAAACATTGTCCAACCCTCAAACCAAATTTCTTTTTTGATCTTGATGCATTTTGACAATTTTCCATGGAATTAATTTCATTTCAAAGCATTATTTTGATCCAATGTTCAAAAATTCATTTCTGCCTAGTCTTTGAGAGTTGGACTTTGATTCTTTTTGCATTGTGTCTTACATATCATGTAGTTTGTAGGATTAAATTGGCATGAATTGATCTTGCATTTTCCATTTGTTTGACATTTTTCTTGTCAAAGTACCCCAAAACCCTAATAAACTTAGGAAATTCATAATTCTCATTAGGTTAAGGGTTAGAACCCCTCCTTTGGGCAGTGAGTTTGTGTAGGGTTAGGGTTCCTTGGAGTGCATTTTCAATTTTTTATCTTGATGTTTGCTTCTGATTTTGGTTTTTGTTTGTTGTATTGATCATAAACCCTAATTTGGGCTTCCTTTTGCATTCATCTTGCATTTGCATTCATACCTTGACTTGCCATAGCATTTTTTGCATCCATTTGATTCATTAGACATCTTAAGACATATTAGAAGTATGTTTGATCATTGTATCTTTCATTTGCCACTTTGTATGACATTTGCATTTCATAACTTTTCATGTATGATCATGTTTCTAAGCATGCCTCCTATGCATCCATTTGGTCATATAATCATCCCCATGCTTTGTTTCATGTTTGCAGCATCTCATAGCATCATTATCATCTCACATATGCTTCTGGTTTTGGTTTGCATCATGCCATTCCATCTCATTTTGCATTGCATTGCATTTCTTTCACTAACTTTTCAGGTGGTAAGTTACTTTGAGAAGTGAATTTGCCTTCACTTCTCACAACTTCTTTTCATCTCTCTTATGCATCCTTGCTGCATTTTGTTATGTGTTTGAGATTGAGCTTGCTCCTTCTTCTTCATATTACTTTCTTTCTTCAAGTGACTTGTCTTCTTAAATGAAGCAAGTTACTTTGCTTCTCTTTGCTCCTTTCATCTGCTTCCTGGTGGTTCCATTGAAGATTTCTTTCTTAAACCTCACAAACCTTAGGAACAACCAAGCATGACAATGATTAGGGTTTTGATTAGTCCCCCATTAGTTTTACCTTTGTGTCATCCTTTGTGTCTCTCTTCTCATCTCATAATCAAGGACTAAACCCTAAAGGCTTTGAGGCTTTGTAATTAAGCTTACGCCTGCATCCTTCTATTAGGATGGAGTGTATAACTTTAATCCTAAGTGTTAAACCCTTAATGTGTTTAAATCCTTTAATCAATTCATCTTAATAATCATCAAGACATCAAGCTTGTAACTTGGGCCTTGCATTAGGGTTCTAATTCTTCCTTAATTGGTTAAGAAGGACTAACCCTAGTGTTAATGGACAAGTCCCCCTCAAGTTGTCTTACAAACCTTAAAAAAATCACTTCATCATCATATCATTAACTAAACTCCATCTAATAAAGGTCTTGTTTTGTCATGAGGTTAATCCCTAATCATGGATTAAGTTGAGGAGCTTTCCTCAGCTTAAACATTCTCATCTATTATCCTTCTATTAGGATGGTGTAACGATTTTGTTTAATCCCTGATTATGGCTTAATCTCATTACTCAACACTAAAAAAAAACAACAAAAACATCTAAATAATCACAAGTAGGTTAATGATCTTAATCCTGCATCAAAGGTGATTAAGTGTGAGAAGCTGACTTCACACTTAAGGTATTCTCATTACCCCTAATCAGAGGGAAGATGTGATGAGTTTACTAACCCATTGGTTAGGCTTAAGCTCATTAACTTATGACAAATTTCAAAAGCAATAAAAGACTGAAAATACAAAAACAAACAATAATCGTCTCCTCCGGGATTCTTTTCTCATCTCATTCACTCATAAACGAGAACTTGCTTCTTCCGTCTAATGCAAGACAGTTTGCATCTGTGCCAGACAGATCATACACTTGAGCATTGACCAGCAAGCAGTTCACAAGTCAATTCACCTTTCAGTCTCTTTGGGTCGAACTACGGTGTTCTGACTTCCTCATTGCACGAGAGGATACGTAGGCATAACTTAACAGTTATCGAACAAAAGTCTCTGTATATTCCCCCTCCTCCCAGCATCATTCTTTTAGCCTCATGATCTTGAGCATTTTATTCTGGTTCTCACACTGACACTGTACATTTATACACCTCACATTCTTCTTACACTGACACCTGTACATCCTTTTCCAGCTATTTTATACACAGATTGCACTGACACTACCCCTTTAAAACACAAATCTTTTAAGCGTGGATCCTGTCGAGTACGACGGACAATCTGGGTGCTAATACCTTCCCAGGTTGTAACCAACCCCCTTTCTCAGTCTCTCTGGTTCGCAACCGTCTTATCCATCTTTTCTTAGGTTTATGCAGCATTACCTTTCCCTCGGGATAAAAATGCCTAGCTGGCGACTCTTTTCATTCCCTGTGAGTTCACTCCTGTGTGTTCTCACATCCTCCTTTCGCCGGCCGTTCGCGTCTGTACCCTATTTGACCCGGCTTCATTTAGTGGGAGCGATAGTTTGGCGACTTCACTGGGGATCCTTATGCTGTAACCAGGGCTTCTGGTTCTTTTTGTGGGTTCCTCCTAGCACTTGTTTGATTTGTGTTTACTGGGGTGTTATGTGCTATTTGTGTTTGTATATTTGTTTTATTTATTGCTTTATGTACAGTTTGTTTACTGCTTTCTTTACAGTTTTATATACATCATACTGTCATATTATTCTGGTTGGATCTGGTTTTGTTGCTTTGGTGGGTGGGTGTTCTATTGAGAGTTTAAGGTCTTATACCTGGGACCTGAGTGACACCTAGGCTAGAGTGGTTCATGTTCTTTCCCATTCCATTTCGGTCTGGTGCGGGAATATGAAACACGGTTCAGATATGGGTTTCTTCTTGAGAACTCTGTGCTACATATTTCCTGTAGTGCTAGGGCTATCTGGGAAGCCTGCTAAGTCTGGATGACCTTTAGTATTGACCTTCAGAAACTGAGGTGAATTAGAGGAGGATCCTTTATGGTTATTGTAAACACTGTACCTCCGGGTTAGAAGTGTTTACACTTCTCATAACTGATCCAAGTCTGAGGATCCTTGTTTTAGAACACCACCTGTGAGGGGGTTGGGCTGTTTACAGGTTTGCAGGTACCCTTGACCTCAGCATACCCTGATACTTTGTTATGTTTGAGAGTACTCCACTTTGGACAGTTCTTGTGATTTTTAACCCTGGACATGTGACTCTTTATTTGAGTCCCCCACCTTGGTTACTGGACTTATGAACCTCCATCTGGATTTCTTGAACATACATGGACCTATATCAAGGCAGTAATCAGATCCAGCTTGATCACAAACCCTTGCATATCATTTGCATACATCATCATTGCATCATTTGACATTTGCTTATTTGTTTTTCAGGGTATCCATACTATATTTTGGCTTGGTTTTGACCCCTTCATTTGCATAGGCCTATCTTCACCAGTAGTTGCTTCAGCTATCCTCATCAGCTACCTGCTGCAGTCACCTGCATCACCAGTCTCAGCCTGTCAGTGGCCCATCTTCTAGTATCAGTCATCATCATCAGCATCTGTTCTTCAGCAACATGGCACCTAAGAAGAGCAACATCTCCTATCATTTCTTTGAGCCTGAGCTAGCTGGCATCAGGAAGATTCAGACCCTGATTACTCCAGACATATACCACTATTCAGAGAGCATTATGGAGGAATCCTTGATGTGGTTATGGATTTGGACCCTTCACAGAGGAGCTTGATTCATACTTGCCTGCAGTTCTATGATCCCCCTCTGAGGTGCTTCACCTTTCAGGATTTTCAGTTGGGACCTTTATTAGAGGAGTATTCATCATTGGTTGGTGTACCTATCAGGGGTGGAGTCCCCTTCAACCCTGAGATGGCTTTTCCTAGTGATGAAGAAGTAGCAAAGGCTTTGTATCTAGAACCAGTTCTGATTGGGCAGAATATGACCACCAAGGCCGGAATCTCTGGTCTACATTTGGATTTCTTGACCTCTCAGGCTATTCTGAAAGCCTCCTCGGGAGAGTGGAAGGCAGTCTGTGCATTATTAGCCCTTAGCATATATGGGGTCATATTATTTGCAGATGAGCCTAAGTTTATTAGCAAGAATGCAATCCATCTTTTCATTCTGAGGAACCCAGTGCCCACCTTACTGGGAGATTTCTACTACTCTGTTCACCAAAGGAATGAAAAGCAAAGGGGAAGATTGGTGAGGTGCTGTGCTCCTTTGTTCCATACTTGGCTGCTCAAACATTTGCCAAAGACTGATGCATTCTTGAACCCTCACCAGCAGAAAAATTGGGCTAGGAGGCTTGTTGCTCTAACCTCAGATGACATCAGGTGGTGCACTCAGAGCACTAAGGGCAGAGACATCATTACTAGTTGTGGGCAGTTCCCCAATGTACCTCTGATAGGAGTGAAGGGTTGCATCAACTACAACCCTCTGCTATTCAAAAGACAACTGGGCTATGCATTGGTTCACCCTCCTAAAGTGCAAGATCTAGCTGAGACTCTTTATTGTGAGATCAAGCCTAATCTGGCTATTGTCAGGCAAGCATCCTGGGCTTGGGACAATGTCCAGACTAAAGGGGTAACCATTCTTGGGAGATGCAACAATGTGGCCTCAGCTCAGTACTATGAGTGGTCTCATGCCAGGGCTCAAATTTCTGGGATGCCCTTCACCATTGAAGATGTACCTGGGCCTTCCACAGCACCACCTCCAGCAACTGTCAGCCTAGAGGAGTTTGAAAAGCTCAAAGAGAGGAATGAGAATTTGTCTGAGGCCTTGAAGAGAACCCTCTGGGAGAGGAGTGATGGTCGTCTGGACATTGAAAGGTTAGAAAAGCTTAAGGTGGAGCATCTAGCCAAGATTGAAAAGTCAGAAGACTACATCAAGAAGTCAAGGGCTGGAGAACAGATTTTGAAGAATGCCTGCAAAGAGGCCCAGTTCCAGAGAGCTAGGACTGATCTTTACCTGAAGGAGAGCCAAGCTAGGTGGGTTAGGATCACTGAAGCTCGCACTCAGGAGGATAAGAGAACCCAGGACAAGATTGAACAGTTGGAGGCTAATGCAAAGGAGCAGCAGGAAGCCCTATTAGCAGCCCAGAGGGAGATCTCAGAATTGAAACTCAGAGCCGGTGTGAAGAGGTCAAAAGACCAGAATAGACACAAGAAGCTAACTACAGCTATTGCCACCAGGAATCTTCTCATCAGGAACCTCACAGAGCATCCAGCTGACCCTGTGACTGAAGCACTTTTGAAGGAAGTCCAGGAGGATGAGTTTGGTCTTGGTGTCTGACTTTTTGCTTGTTGTTGCTTTCATTTCATTGTACTTTTCCTTTTTTATGTTGTATTTTTGACCCCTCAGAGGGCATGTATTGTAAAAAACAAACTATGTATGTCTTTCCATTTGTAATATATTCATTAGTTTGTTTTATCTGAGTTCTTTTTCTCTCAAGCAACATCAACAGCATCTCCCCCGGGGTCTGGAAAGGTCAAAACCAAGTGCCAAGCCGGATACCTTGGAAACGAATAAGCATACTGCATTGCATACTAACTTTTGTTTATTTTGTAGGTTTGTTTTGTTTTTGTTATTAACTCTGTTGTGATCTCAGGAACTATTGCTCGACGTCGGGTGTTTCCACTCAACCGTCCACACAGATATCCAACCCGCAACAACCTTTCGGGTATACAGATGGACCAGGTACAGCAGGACCTTACAGAGGTCAGGACTCAAATGGCCAATGAGAGACTGGAAATGAGGAATCAGATGACACAATTTATGGAGGTGATGAATGGTTTAGCTCAGAGCCAAGAGAGATTGAGGGCTTTAGTAGAGAGGCAGACTCAGGAAGACCCCCATCTAGGGACTGGTGGGACAAGCAACAATGAGAGGGTTCAACCTCATATCAACCCACCTGTATTTGGACCCCACCTTCATCCAGAGATCAACATCCCTGCTAATGTACAAGGGAATGCTACTACAGGTAGAGTGCTGCAAGAAGACCCCCAGGAAGATCAATTCACAGTGATGGGAGCTGGGGATGAAGCCTATGACAGAAGGCTAGATGAAATTGCTGAAAAATTAAGATCCTTGGAGTCTCAAAACTCCTTGGGTTTTGATGTCATGGACATGGGCTTAGTGGACGGGGTCAGGATTCCCCACAAATTTAAACCTCCGTGCTTTGAGAAGTACAACGGAACTTCCTGTCCCCGAACCCATTTACAATCCTTTCTGGGGAGGCTGAAGGCATATACCATGGACAAAAAGCTATGGATGTTTTATTTTGAAGATAGCTTAACAGGAGCTTCAAGGGAATGGTACTCTCACCTGACTAGAGCAACCATCAGGTGCTGGAAGGACCTGGCTGAGGCCTTTATCAGACAATATCAGTACAACTTGGATATGGCTCCCAACAGGACCCTCCTGATGGGAATGTCACAGTCATCCAGAGAAAGCTTCCGGGAGTACGCCCAGAGGTGGAGACAGCTTGCTGCTGCTGTCCAACCACCCATGTCAGAGAGGGAGATGGCTGATATGTTTATGAACACTCTCCAAGGGACATACATTGATAGGCTAGCTGCCTTTTCTTCTACCAGCTTTGCAGATGTCGTTATAGCTGGAGAAAGAATTGAGAGCCTGTTAAAAATGGGCAAGATTTCTGACAACGGTGCTAGCTCATCCAGCAACACAAGAAAGCCTTTTGTGGGCCCAAGAAGAGATGGTGAGACCAATGCTATCCATACCAACAGGGGCAGACCCCAATATGTTCACAGGTTTGTGGCAGCAGTCACCATTCCCGCTCCAATTCATCCACAACCAGCTTATCAACCGCAGCAGCAATCCCATTACCAGCAACAAACTCAGTATCCTCCTCAGAGAAATTATAACAACAACAACGCCAGCAACAGCAATCAGCAAAGACTGTTCCAACAGAGACCTTCTCAGGCCAATAGGGTGATTGATCCGATCCCTATGCCCTATGCCACATTATTGCCACAACTCCTGAAACTCAACCTGGTTGAGCTAAGGACATTGGCCCCTCCAGATCCTGCCAGTCTACCCAGAAATTATGACGCCAGCGCCAGATGTGCTTTTCACTCAAATGCACCTGGCCACAGTACAGAGAAGTGCAGAGCTTTGCACATGAAAGTACAGGACCTAGTAGATTCTAAAGCTCTAAACTTTGCACCACCACCAAATGTTAACAAGAACCCTTTGCCAAACCACGGAGGACCCAGAATCAACGCTATTGAGGAAGGTAAGCCGTCTTACTTGATAACCAGTGTGGGTCAGATTCGGACACCCTTGGTGGAGATTAAAGCTCAACTCCTTGAATGTCAAATGTTCCCTGGATGTGAGCTAGGATGTGCTTATTGCAACATTTCAGTAAATGGGTGTGATAACTTGAGAGATGGCATTGATGGTCTCATCCAGAGTGGCCTGCTTCAAATCACAACATCAATACCTACCAACCCAGCAATCTCCTTAACAACAGTTCCAGAATCTTCTACAACTGCAACAACAATTGTTCCAAACAACTCTTCAATCTCATCAACAAATGCTTCATCTGTTACTTCAACGGACCAAATATCAACAAACATCCCTTCTACAACTTCAGCACCCCTTCATTCAGAGTCTCCTACAACAACAACATCCATCCAGTCAACAGTGTCTCCTACAATACCAACAGCAAACAATGAGAATGTCTCAACGGTTACAATTTATTACGATCCTGCAAATGATTCTGCCTACAACTCACAAAATGCCACTCCTACCAGAGCACCAGTCACAATATACTATGATCCACATACTATCATGGTCCCTTCTGCAGCTGCTATCAGTCCAGTCACTATCACGGTGCCTGGGCCAGTACCTTATGAAAGCAGTAATGCCATCCCTTGGCATTACGGCTCCGATCTATACTGCGAAGGACAGAAAATCACTCTCGAATCATCAACTTCTTCACCACAAATAGACAATGTGGGGGGAGGCGGAGGCTTCACTCGAAGCGGACGTCTCTTTGCCCCGCAAATTCCAAGACCCAGTGCCGAAGCAGAAGCTGCTTCCAAGGCAAAAGGGAAGAGCATGGTGCAAGAAGAACAAGTAGTTAAAGAAGCTTTGAAAACCCCTTTTGATCAAGAGGTTGATGAATTCATGAGAATCATCAAGAAAAGTGATTACAAGATAGTGGACCAGCTTCACCAGACACCTTCCAAGATCTCCATTTTATCATTGCTAATGTGCTCCGAGGCTCATCGGAACGCACTATTAAAAGTCTTGCACGCAGCTTATGTGCCAGAAGAGATTACCGTCAATCAGTTGGAGGCTGTAGTTGGAAATGTTAACGCTAGTCATGGACTAGGATTTACCAACACTGATTTGACTACGGAAGGCCGCAATCACAACAAGGCTTTGCACATTACCATGGAGTGTAAGGGTGCAGTTCTTTCTCATGTGCTGGTAGACACGGGATCATCCCTCAACGTCTTACCTAAGAAGGCCCTTGTGAAGCTGGAGTATGAAGGATTGGCATTACGCCCCAGTAACTTGGTAGTGAGAGCCTTTGACGGTTCTAAGAGATCAGTTCTGGGAGAAATTGAGTTGCCTATAACGATTGACCCACAAACTTTCAAAACGACCTTCTACGTGATGGACATTCAGCCGGCCTATAGCTGTTTGTTGGGTAGACCATGGATTCATGTCGCTGGCGCAGTTACGTCTACCCTTCACCAGAAGTTAAAATTCGAGTGGGAAGGCCAAGTCGTTACTATTTGTGGAGAGGAAGATATTTTTGTTAGCCATCTGGCTACATACAAATACATTGAGATGGATGGGGAGATCCACGAAACGATGAGTCAAGGGTTTGAGGCCTTGAACATAAATGAAACATCTGCTGTACCTGGAACCTCAATGACATCTTATCAGCAAGCCCGGAAGGTTGTTGAAGAAGGGACTGCCCAAGGCTGGGGCAAGTTGCTGCCCGTAGAGAAGAAGGAGGATAGATTTGGGTTGGGTTACAAACCAACTCAACAAGATCAAACAGAGGCTGCTAAAAAGCCCAATTTTGTCAGTGGGGGGATGCTCACCCCCGATGCAGTAAACAACTTGGAAGATGAGTCGGAAGATGAGCGCAACCTGGAGAGCTGGATACGTCCAAGGATCCCGGGGAGCCGTATCTCAAACTGGTCTTCCCAGGAAATTATAAGGGTTACTCCTGCAGAGTAATTATTATTTCCTGTATATTTTAAGCATGCATCAAGTCTCGCATCTTGCCCAAGATGACAAGACTCATTTTGTAATCGGGCCATCTGTAATTTTGTGCAACAAGATTAATCAATGAAATATCAGACATCTTTTGCAAATGAGTCTTTTTTCTTTTCCGCTCACTGTTTTTCCATTTTTTCTTTTTGTACAAAAAAATAAATGGCAATGTTTTCAAAATGACAACTTTATTTCACTTTTCTAAACAAGATTAAAATCAATCACTAAAATGAACAAACTGAACCCTTGCAGAGAATGCCTTCCAGACCGCACCGACAACAACACGGCTATGACTTCGTATGACTTTGACAATCCGATCAATCAAGCTGATGAAGGGGTTGAAGAAGATTACGAGCTTCCTGAAGAGCTAGCCAGGTTGTTGAGACAAGAGGAGAAGGTTATCACTCCTCATCAGGAGGAGGTCGAAACGATTAATCTTGGTACAGATGAAGATGTGAAAGAAATTAAAATCGGGGCCTGCTTACAAGACTCAGTGAAGAAACAACTGATTGACCTGCTTCAAGAATATGTGGATGTGTTTGCTTGGTCTTATCAGGATATGCCAGGGTTGGACACCGACATTGTTATGCATAAGCTGCCTTTAAAAGAAGACTGCCCGCCAGTAAAACAGAAACTGCGCCGTACTCGCCCAGACATGGCAATGAAGATCAAGGAAGAGGTACAGAAGCAGTGGGACGCCGGGTTCCTTGCTGTAACTAGCTATCCGCCGTGGGTTGCTAATATAGTACCTGTGCCTAAGAAAGACGGCAAAGTAAGAATGTGTGTTGACTACCGGGATCTGAACAGAGCTAGCCCGAAAGATGATTTTCCATTACCTCACATTGATGTACTGGTTGACAATACGGCTCAGTTCTCGGTGTTCTCCTTCATGGACGGATTTTCAGGATACAATCAGATCAAGATGTCACCTGAAGACATGGAGAAGACAACTTTCATCACACCCTGGGGCACGTTCTGTTACAAGGTGATGCCATTCGGATTGAAGAATGCTGGTGCAACATATCAACGGGCTATGGTAACATTATTCCACGATATGATCCATAAAGAAATCGAGTGTTATGTGGATGACATGATTGCCAAGTCCCTCACGGAAGAAGACCACCTGGTAAATCTGCTGAAACTATTCAAGCGTCTGAGGAAGTACCAACTGAAGCTGAACCCCAACAAGTGCACATTCGGGGTGCGATCTGGTAAGCTGCTGGGTTTTATTGTGAGCGAGAAAGGGATTGAAGTTGACCCTGATAAAGTCAAAGCCATTCAAGAGATGCCTGCACCGAAGTCCGAAAAAGAAGTTCGGGGGTTTCTAGGTAGATTGAACTACATTTCACGGTTCATATCTCACCTTACAGCAACCTGTGAGCCTTTGTTCAAGATGTTAAGAAAAGAACAGACGGTCAGGTGGAACGAAGACTGCCAGAAGGCTTTTGACAAGATCAAGGAGTACTTACAAGAACCACCAATCCTTATGCCTCCAGTTGAAGGAAGACCTTTGATAATGTACTTGACAGTATTAGAAGTATCAATGGGGTGTGTGCTGGGCCAGCATGACGAGTCTGGTCGAAAAGAGTATGTAATATACTACCTGAGCAAAAAGTTTACCGACTGTGAACAACGTTATTCACTGCTCGAGAAAACTTGCTGTGCTTTAGCGTGGGCTGCTCGCCGACTGAGATAGTATATGTTGACCCACACCACTTTATTGATCTCCAAGATGGACCCAGTTAAGTACATTTTCGAGAAGCCAGCTCTTACCGGACGAGTTGCAAGATGGCAGATGATCCTCACAGAATATGACATCCAGTACACATCTCAGAAAGCCATCAAGGGCAGTGTATTGTCTAATTATCTTGCTGAGCAACCTATTGATGACTACCAGCCTATGAGATTTGACTTCCCTGATGAAGACATCATGTTCATAAAAGCAAAAGATCATGAAGAGCCTGTTCACATTGAAGGGCCTGACCCGGAAGAGGAATGGACTATGATGTTTGACGGGGCTGTTAATATGAATGGTCGTGGTGTTGGTGCAGTACTCATTACACCTAAGGGAGTTCACATGCCTTTCTCGGCAAAGCTCACCTTTAACTGCACTAACAACGAAGCTGAATACGAAGCTTGCATTATGGGTCTTGAGGAAGCCATTGACCTCAGGATCAAGACATTGACTGTATTCGGAGATTCAGCTCTGGTAGTTAATCAAACCAACGGCAAATGGTACACCCATCAGGATCATCTGATACCTTACAGGGATTATACAAGGAGGCTATTGAATTTCTTCACAACAGTCAAGCTTGAGTATATCCCTCGGGACGAGAATCAGCTTGCAGATGCTCTGGCTACCATTTCATCTATGATCAAAGTTCAAGCTGCCAACTTTGTACCGCAGATTTCAGTGTCCAGACTTGACAGACCAGCATATGTGTTCGCAGCAGATGTTGTCAAAGATGATAAGCCTTGGTTCCATGATATTAAGTGCTTCTTGGAGGATCAAACATACCCACCTGGGGCATCTTCCAATGATAAGAAGACTTTGAGAAGGCTTGCTGGTAGTTTCTTTCTGAATACTGATGGATCCCTGTACAAGAGAAACTTTGATATGGTACTCCTCAGATGCGTTGATAGGGCAGAAGCAGACTTGTTAATGCACGAGATGCACGAAGGATCCTTTGGTACCCATACGGGAGGGCATGCCATGGCCAAGAAGTTGCTAAGATCAGGTTATTACTGGATCACAATGGATGCTGACTGTTGTGCCTATGCCAGGAAATGCCATAAATGTCAGATCTACGCGGATAAAGTGCATGTGCCTCCCAATCCTTTGAATATAATGTCTTCACCCTGGCCCTTTGCCATGTGGGGCATTGATATGATTGGCAAGATTGAACCGACTGCTTCAAATGGCCACAGATTCATCCTGGTCGCCATTGACTACTTCACCAAGTGGGTCGAAGCAGCTTCCTATGCAAATGTTACAAGGCAGGTGGTAGCCCGATTTCTGAAGAGAGATATCATTTGTCGATATGGAGTTCCCGAGCGAATCATTACTGATAATGGTTCCAATTTAAACAACAAAATGATGGCTGAGCTATGCCGGGACTTCAAGATCCAACACCACAATTCTTCTCCTTACAGGCCAAAGATGAATGGCGCTGTTGAGGCAGCTAATAAGAATATCAAGAAGATTGTGCAGAAGATGGTAGTCACATACAAAGACTGGCATGAGATGCTACCGTTTGCCTTGCATGGGTACCGTACGTCAATCAGAACATCCACTGGGGCAACGCCGTATCAACTTGTGTATGGTATGGAAGCGGTCCTGCCAGTTGAAGTTGAATTACCCTCCCTACGGGTATTGATGGATGTTAAGCTGAACGAAGCAGAGTGGGTCCGGTCCCGATACGAACAACTGAGTCTGATTGAAGAGAAAAGATTGGCTGCAATCTGTCATGGGCAGTTGTATCAGAAAAGAATGAAGAGAGCCTTCGACCAGAAAGTTAGGCACCGAGAGTACCAAGTGGGAGATCTTGTGCTGAAAAGAATCCTCCCTCCTCATACATACCACAGGGGCAAGTGGACCCCAAACTATGAAGGACCATTCGTGGTAAAGAAAGTCATCTCCGGTGGAGCACTGATGCTCAGCACCATGGATGGTGAAGACTTCCCGTCCCCTGTGAATTCAGATGCAGTTAAAAAATACTTCGCATAAAAATGACCCGCTGGACATAAAAACAGAATGTAAGTCCAGGCAAAAACAGGGCATCCCAGCAAGTCAAAAACAGAATAAAAGACTTGGGCAAAAATAAGGGAAATAAATAAATTGTACACCCGCTGAGTTGAAAAGCCACATTGGACAACTCAGGCAAAAATGGGTATCCCGATGGATTGAAAACCCGAAAGGGCGATTCATGCAAAATGAGGGAATAAGCGAACAACTGCATTCTGAATTCGTCTGTATCGCCTACAATTTGGTGAACCTCGAAAGGACATGGCTTCTATTGGAATCAGCCTTTTTCATAAAGCAATACGAGAAGAACGTCAAATGTCATACGAGTCATAGCAGGAGGGAAGCTCCTTGAAGCGTCGTCAACATTGCCAGCATTTTGTTTCTTAATTTGTAACAATCTCCTCATTTCAGGAGATTTGTTTCTTTGACTGTATCTTGCCAATTCAGGGCACACGAATTAATAAAAACAGATTTTCAGTCAAGTTTCACCTCGTACACTTCATTTTATTTGCAAAGAATGTCTGATATCTTTAAAATACTGATTGCATGAATACAGATGCTTATCCTCAAAAATAAAAACTACGTGCTTGCAGGAAATATACTTACTCCCGGGAGTGTCTAACTCCTATGACGAAGTCTGGTAAGGGATACCTCGGGATCACTCGCGCGTTTCTTTGTCTTTTCAGGATTGCAGGTACTCAAAGCGCGACATGGGACATGTAAGCTTCGTCCCAGCAAGCTGGCAAATCAACACTCACCCAGTCTTAGCACTCAAAGTATTTTCTCCCCAGCTGAGTTGCCACTTGTTGCTTCCCCCAGCCGAGTTGCCAATCATTCTTCCTCAGCCAAGTACAAAAGCCAGGGAACCAGTTCCCCACAAGAGTTTCAGCCTCTATTCAGAAGAGCAACGCGTGAAGGAATCACAACAGAGTGAAGAAAGCTTCTACAAACTCCTAGCTGGGTCCCTCATTATTGAGACAGGTCTATCAGTGACCTGTATCCCCAAGCAGATGCATCTTGTCAGACCTACCAATGATCTCATCCCCAGCTGGGACGTCCTTTTCAAACCGATCGACTAGAGATCTTCACAGCAACGGGATCCGAATCCCGGATCTGTATCTTTGCATAAACATGGCATTCGCATCATATTCACCCCACAAAGCGTAGCATTCCGTCTAATACGGGACATTACGGCAAAAATCCAACATATTGCATAATCATAAGCCATGTTCTGAATCAAGCGCTTGTGAGTAATAACAATCCATCAACATACAGAATACCCCCCCAGATTCCCCAACAGAGAGCTAAAGCTAAAGCAGTTGCCTTACACTCACAAACATCAGTATATACTCCTTGTGGCACCCGTCCGTGTCATATCTCCAACAGAAAGCCAAAGCGCCCCTTTGCACTCACAGATACTTATATGTACAATTCCTTGACATCCGTCCATGTCTATTTCCCCAGCACAGTAACCTGAAACACTTTGTATACCAGATACTTGTTTATACTATACTCTTCTCCTTTTGACACTCGTCCGTGTCACTCTCCCCAGCAGGTGGAACACTCAAATATACATTACTCATACTTTATTATGCAGATGCTCGTCCGTATCTCATATACACCATTTATATCCCCGCAGATTCGACACTCGTCCGTGTTCTTTGTTAACCAGTTGGTACTCATCTGTACCATCATCTCAGAACATGCGTCTAGCGTTTGTTTCTACCTGATACTCGTCCGTATCATAGTCTTAAGGATGCTCGTCCGCATCTTTAATCCATACACCGTGTCAAACACTTTTGTCTTCTTGAATATAGACACTTGTCTGTGTCTACCTTTCCCCAGAAGAGTCCCCTCAGATTCAACACTCGTATGTGTTCCTTGTTAACCAGTTGATACTCGTCCGTATCATCATCTCTGAACACGTGTCAGTATTTGTTTCTACCTGATACTCGTCCGTATCATAGTCTTAAGGATGCTCGTCCGCATCTTTAATCTATACACAAACATCTAAACACTTATACCTTTTGTTTCTTGGATATAAACACTCGTTCGTGTTTACTACATCCCCAGTAGATCGCCAACAAAGCGAATTTCTTTTTCTATCTGACGTTCGTCCTACGTCATGATAAACTCTGAGAGCAGCCGTACCCTGCTAGGTGATCGTCCTTCACCTCTTGATGATCGTCCTTCATCATGCTCATTCGATGGTCGTCCCCATCGTTGACCTTTTCTATCCGACATTCGTCCTGTGTCGTGATATTTAGCAGCCGTCCCCTGCTAGGTGATCGTCCTTCACCTTTTGATGATCGTCCTTCATCAGTTTATCCAATGGCCGTCCCCATTGTTGATTTTGGTTATCTGACAATCGTCCTATGTCATGATAAACCTTGAGAGCAGTCGTCCCCTGCTAGGTGGTCGTCCTCCACCTCTTGATGATCGTCCTTCATCATGCTCGTCCGATGGCCGTCCCCATCGTTGACCTTTTATCCGGCACTCGTCCAGTGTCGTGATATTTTCGACAGCCGTACCCTGCCAGGTGATCGTCCTTCACCTTTGATGATCGTCCCTCATCATTATTTCATTTATTCTTTAACCCGATGGCCGTCCCCGTCGTGGTCCCTTTTCTTTTTCAATTTAGCCCGATGGCCGTCCCCATCGTTGGTTGCTTTGCTTTATGAACTTGATGGCCGTCCCCATCATTTTTTCATTAATCCCCAGAGAATCTTACAGCTTTACTTGATGGCCGTCCCCATCATAATCCCTTTTATCCCCGGCATGTCGGTCGTCCCCGTCATTGCTTTATTTCCCGCATTTTTCCCAGCATGTCGGTCGTCCCCGTCATTGCCCTTTCCCCAGCAGTCGTGCTCTGCTCGACGGTCGTCCTCCGTCGCCCATACTTTACAATATACTTTATTTTCCTTTTACAATCTATATCCCTTTTCTTCTTCATTCTGTGAGTGCAAATTTTGGACTGTCTTTGGTATTCAACCACAAGTTATCTTGTTTGCCTGATAAGCCGTTGCTTACATCCTGCACAGCTAACTCATGTTTGAATAGGGGCAGCTGTAAACACCCCAATTTTGCCCTCACCCATTCACACCATGGCTTGTGATCATTTCATATGCATAAACACAATCATAGCATCTCATACCACATTTTTGATTCACTGCATAGATTCAAAGTCATCTGCATCTAGGGTTTGTGATCTGAGCAATCCAAGAGCTTTTTGAGCCACTCCAAAGGCCATCAATCACTTCAAAGGGGTCCATGTGTGTTCAAATATCATATTATATCCTTTCAAAGTCAAGAATGTCAAAAATCACAAGAACTGAGAATGGTATGGAAGCAGAGTCAGGTTTGACTGCACAGATGACCTAAAATTAGGGTTTTGGTTTCAGAGGCCATAACTCCAAATTTTTTGGCCATTCTTGTTTCTATTGGTCTCTATATGGCATAGGGAGTATGCATATCAATTTTCATGAAGAAATTCCATGGGGAAGTCATCTGATCAAGAGTTGACTTTTCAAGCAAGTCAGTGCAAAATCAGGGCATCTGAGGCCCCCAATGACCCAACCAAAGGGTGTTCTTCATCATTTTGATTGTGTATGATCTTTATTTGATCATAGAAGAAGTGGGAAGTTCACAAAATTGAAGAATTTCAAGTCTTTTGCAAAGTTGACTTTTTGGGAAAGTTTGACTTTTAATGAAATTGCCATTTGGGAAAATTTTTCAACCTTTACTTTTTGATTCAAAAATGCTTCAAATGGAAAAACTTTGGTCATGAAAGTTGTAGAATGGATCATTCCCTTTTCAAAAAGTACAAGAACATTACCTAATTCATTTTGGATCAAAAGTTATGGCTTGTCAAAGTTGGCAAAAATCACAAAATTTGAAGTTTTCCACCAAAGAGGCAAAGTTGCAAATTCACTTCTCAAGGCAAATTAAGTCACCAAATGGACTTCTAAACTTCACAACATGATCATACAAGACCTAAAATTCATAATGGGCCAAGAAACCTCACATTTTTATGGCTTATGAAGCAAGATATCTCATAAGGAGCAAAAGTGAACCAACTTGCAAAAACTCACTCAAGTGAAGATCCACTTGCTTGCTGACTTGCTGATCAATCCTAGGGTTCTCCCCACATCATGCTGCGTAGGACACACCTTTTGTCCTTGGCTAGAAAGTAGCCCATGCTTCTCTTACACAAACTTGACCTTTTGGCAACTTGAGCCATACCTATCACAAAAGCACACATCACTTCTTCTGACCAATCCCAATTGTTTATGCAAACAAAAAGCAAGCCAAAGCAGCTACAACACAAGCCTGAAACACTCTCCATCACAGCATTCTCATTTTCACACCATCTTGCAAGAGCATTCGAAACTGCTTGCACAAGCCACAAACACACAAACCAACTTCACAAACAATCTCACCATGCTTCACTGAACAGAAACCAACCCTTAAAACAGCCTGAAAGCCACTGAATCAAAAACACGATCACCACCCTCCCCTGAGCAGAACCTCTGCCATCTTCCAAACCAGCCACCACAAACTTCTTCTAAGCATCAGGACTTCTTCAGGGGCCTAAGAGGAGTGGTTTGCGCAAAGAGAGAGGGTCAGAAAGTTGCAAACTGAGAAAGCTCAAAGCTCAGGTATACCAAGAACTTTTTTTTCTTCCAGAAATGAGTTTTTAAGTTTCTAATTTGTTCCTCATGCTTTGCTGATCACTCTGATGTTCTTAGTTTTGAAAATGGTTGAGAAATAAGGATTTAATCTTGTTCTGAAACTTTTCTGACCTAAAAATGTTTGGCTTCGATTCGCATGATTAATGAATGAGAAATGAGTTTTGGTTAGGGGTTTTGATTCAGTGATGTGTGGGGTTGATTTCTGGGCTTTTAGTTTTCATTTTTATGAAGTTTTGGAGGATTTTAGAGATTTTCAGGGAGGGAGGTCACCGGAGAAGACGACCGGAGCTCGTCTCCGGTGACCTGAGAGTGATTAGGGCATTAATGAGGATTAGGGCTCAGTTTGAATAATGAGCGTAGGATGAGTTGACTGGCTTTGACTCCCGCGTGAATGAACGCACCAGATCTGCCACTTAACCCTAATTCAAATTAATTAGTTTAATTAATTAGGTTTAAGTTTGAATTTTCCAGAAGCAATCCCAGCCGTCCATGAGCGCGCGCAGTCTTTCCCTCCTCCCTGAGTTTGAATACTGGCCTTAGATTGTGTTGACTTTCATTTTATTCAGTTTTATTTTCATTTTTATTCATTTAATTTGTCCATTTAATTTAAAATAGCAAAACAATTTTAAAAATTCTGAAAATTTTTGTACAAACTTTTATTAATTTTCAGAAACCAAAAACATTTTTATTTTTATTTTTTGCATTAAAAAATATTTTTAAATCATTTAAAAGTTTATTTTTAATTAATTAATGAGAATTAATTAATTAAAAATACTTTTAGGTATTTAAAAATCACCAAAAAATTCATGAAACCTTTAAAATCATTTAGAAACATTGTCCAACCCTCAAACCAAATTTCTTTTTTGATCTTGATGCATTTTGACAATTTTCCATGGAATTAATTTCATTTCAAAGCATTATTTTGATCCAATGTTCAAAAATTCATTTCTGCCTAGTCTTTGAGAGTTGGACTTTGATTCTTTTTGCATTGTGTCTTACATATCATGTAGTTTGTAGGATTAAATTGGCATGAATTGATCTTGCATTTTCCATTTGTTTGACATTTTTCTTGTCAAAGTACCCCAAAACCCTAATAAACTTAGGAAATTCATAATTCTCATTAGGTTAAGGGTTAGAACCCCTCCTTTGGGCAGTGAGTTTGTGTAGGGTTAGGGTTCCTTGGAGTGCATTTTCAATTTTTTATCTTGATGTTTGCTTCTGATTTTGGTTTTTGTTTGTTGTATTGATCATAAACCCTAATTTGGGCTTCCTTTTGCATTCATCTTGCATTTGGATTCATACCTTGACTTGCCATAGCATTTTTTGCATCCATTTGATTCATTAGACATCTTAAGACATATTAGAAGTATGTTTGATCATTGTATCTTTCATTTGCCACTTTGTATGACATTTGCATTTCATAACTTTTCATGTATGATCATGTTTCTAAGCATGCCTCCTATGCATCCATTTGGTCATATAATCATCCCCATGCTTTGTTTCATGTTTGCAGCATCTCATAGCATCATTATCATCTCACATATGCTTCTGGTTTTGGTTTGCATCATGCCATTCCATCTCATTTTGCATTGCATTGCATTTCTTTCACTAACTTTTCAGGTGGTAAGTTACTTTGAGAAGTGAATTTGCCTTCACTTCTCACAACTTCTTTTCATCTCTCTTATGCATCCTTGCTGCATTTTGTTATGTGTTTGAGATTGAGCTTGCTCCTTCTTCTTCATATTACTTTCTTTCTTCAAGTGACTTGTCTTCTTAAATGAAGCAAGTTACTTTGCTTCTCTTTGCTCCTTTCATCTGCTTCCTGGTGGTTCCATTGAAGATTTCTTTCTTAAACCTCACAAACCTTAGGAACAACCAAGCATGACAATGATTAGGGTTTTGATTAGTCCCCCATTAGTTTTACCTTTGTGTCATCCTTTGTGTCTCTCTTCTCATCTCATAATCAAGGACTAAACCCTAAAGGCTTTGAGGCTTTGTAATTAAGCTTACGTCTGCATCCTTCTATTAGGATGGAGTGTATAACTTTAATCCTAAGTGTTAAACCCTTAATGTGTTTAAATCCTTTAATCAATTCATCTTAATAATCATCAAGACATCAAGCTTGTAACTTGGGCCTTGCATTAGGGTTCTAATTCTTCCTTAATTGGTTAAGAAGGACTAACCCTAGTGTTAATGGACAAGTCCCCCTCAAGTTGTCTTACAAACCATAAAAAAATCACTTCATCATCATATCATTAACTAAACTCCATCTAATAAAGGTCTTGTTTTGTCATGAGGTTAATCCCTAATCATGGATTAAGTTGAGGAGCTTTCCTCAGCTTAAACATTCTCATCTATTATCCTTCTATTAGGATGGTGTAACGAGTCTGTTTAATCCCTGATTATGGCTTAATCTCATTACTCAACACTAAACAAAAACAACAAAAACATCTAAATAATCACAAGTAGGTTAATGATCTTAATCCTGCATCAAAGGTGATTAAGTGTGAGAAGCTGACTTCACACTTAAGGTATTCTCATTACCCCTAATCAGAGGGAAGATGTGATGAGTTTACTAACCCATTGGTTAGGCTTAAGCTCATTAACTTATGACAAATTTCAAAAGCAATAAAAGACTGAAAATACAAAAACAAACAATAATCGTCTCCTCCGGGATTCTTTTCTCATCTCATTCACTCATAAACGAGAACTTGCTTCTTCCGTCTAATGCAAGACAGTTTGCATCTGTGCCAGACAGATCATACACTTGAGCATTGACCAGCAAGCAGTTCACAAGTCAATTCACCTTTCAGTCTCTTTGGGTCGAACTACGGTGTTCTGACTTCCTCATTGCACGAGAGGATACGTAGGCATAACTTAACAGTTATCGAACAAAAGTCTCTGTATATTCCCCCTCCTCCCAGCATCATTCTTTTAGCCTCATGATCTTGAGCATTTTATTCTGGTTCTCACACTGACACTGTACATTTATACACCTCACATTCTTCTTACACTGACACCTGTACATCCTTTTCCAGCTATTTTATACACAGATTGCACTGACACTACCCCTTTAAAACACAAATCTTTTAAGCGTGGATCCCGTCGAGTACGACGGACAATCTGGGTGCTAATACCTTCCCAGGTTGTAACCAACCCCCTTTCTCAGTCTCTCTGGTTCGCAACCGTCTTATCCATCTTTTCTTAGGTTTATGCAGCATTACCTTTCCCTCGGGATAAAAATGCCTAGCTGGCGACTCTTTTCATTCCCTGTGAGTTCACTCCTGTGTGTTCTCACATCCTCCTTTCGCCGACCGTTCGCGTCTGTACCCTATTTGACCCGGCTTCATTTAGTGGGAGCGACAGTGCCTAATTGAATTATTTGACTTGTTTGATCTAATTGACTTATTGGATTTATTTGAATTAATTAATTTAATTTAATTATGTGATTTAATTTAATTAATGTAATTATTTATTTTATTTGAAATAATTGATATAAGTGAATTAATTGATTTACTTTATTTATTGAAAATTAATTGATTTATTTTATTTGGTGAAATAAAATAGAATAGTAAGAAAACTAATTGGGCCAATAGTGGGTGTGTGATTAGTGAGTGAGTAGATTGTAAGCCCAATAAGAAAATATAATGTTTATGAGGAAGAGTTAGGTTTTAAAAAAAGAGTAGAAAGAATAGAAGTTGGAAGAGGAAAAAAGAGGCTAGAAGGGAAAAAAGGAGAAGAAGAGAAATCAAGAACAAAAACTCAAAATCAAAGGTAAGGGTGGGTTTTCATTAAATTATTTGGGATTATTGGATAATATAGAATGGGTAGAAATGTGGTTAGGGTAAAATCCCTATTTTTATGAATTTAGAATTTTTAGGTTTTACTAATAATCTTTGATTAATGAAGATTGATTGTGTTTGGAATTAGTATGTTGAAATAATTTAGAGACTCGTTATGAATTGATAATGAAACATGATATTGGTGTATTACTGTAGAAAATGGAACTCTGTTTTTCACTTGCAACGATATATATAGTAGATAGCATAGAATAGTGATATTGTTTATGCTATTATCCTGAGCGCGTGATATTAATAAATCATGGACTTTCATTCATATTTAATTGTGTGGCATAAAATGGATAAAGATTTTATGGTCATTAATTGGTGTTAGCCACATGATAGTAAAGGCTAGAGCTTAGTGTTGTAGTGTTAAGAGAAAATTATATATAATGGGGAAATAAATCACTTTTCCATCTTTCCAATAGGCACAGGAAAATAGAGTTAATTGAAGGACATGTATCACCCTGTTATAGCTTCACATCATTAATTATGTGTACCATGTGTTATGTGATTAAAAGTGATATGTCCTCCAATATTAATTCTTTTCATATCACATTTTATATATATTAGATTGAATTGAACAAGTTTGGCCATTTATTAGCTACTTCATGAAAAGATAGCCTTAGTTCAAATATGATATGACAGTAAGAAAATCTTGTGACTCCTACTGTTATATTGTTTTAATTGAAAAAGGATATTTACTATATTCTAATTAATAAAAATAATGATTTGTAGTGATGATTTGTAGTGATGATTTGTAGTCAAGTACTGTGGTAAAATTAATAGTAACGAGGTATTAGTAATTAACAGTAGTACTTTGGTAGAAAATAATGGGACTATATTTAAATTATAATAACATGTTTCTTGTGAGATCCTTATTAAGGTTAATTAAAATCATTATTTAAATTAAATAGGATTACTAATATTCAATTGTCTAATTTTGCATATTTAATCCTCGTTCAATGGTCGAACTTAATTATTAATGATTGATTAGTAATTTTTATAGATATTAATCGGTGATGTGTGGTTACAAATCAAGATCGAATTATGCTAGAACATTGCGTCTTGTTTGCTAAATGTAGTGACAATAATGGAACCATGAGTATTGTGATTTTGAAATATGGTTGTATGTGCAATTGAGTAATAATTCGAATGTGATGAATTATTGGGGATATGCATGAGTATTAAGATTAGAAAACGGTCTTAATTGCATATAGTTCATTGTAATTGCGCATGCATCATTTTGTCAAGAGGCAATGTTTGCTAGTTCCATGGGAGTTAGTGACTTGTCCCAAACCTAGGGAAATGGGTTTGAAAGCTTAGGGAATGAGCTTTTTGTGTGTTATCGGTCTAGGGAATGGACCCGGTTCAAATGTAAAAACCGAAAAATGATAACAAGTGATTGGTACCACATGCATGAGTTGCATTTGAGTCGTACATCGAGTCTCATTGTGTCTATGGTTGCAATATGAGATTATGTGTATTATGTGATTTGTTGAATTGGTGAAATTTGGTTGTGAGTATATACTTGAGAATAATATAACTACTTGAGTGATATTATATTGATGAAACTTTTGGAGTGTGAGAATAATTGTGATTATGCTTGTATGCCTAGAATTTTATATTATCTTATGATTTCGATAATTATATGAATTCTCACCCTTCTGTTGGAATGATGTTTTGTACGACATCGATCAGGTACCGAGGAGTAGGTTGACTTCTAGCTCGAGGTAGCGGTTTGGAGTAGCTTTCTTAGTTTCTAAATTATTATGTTGGGTCGAGTCGTGCTCTGATTATGTAACACTGGGGATGTTATTTGATTCATGTTTTTTTTAGAGATACTTTACGTACTCTACTTATGTTGTTATTGTTATTTGACTATTATGGAGTGTTCGTTTATTATGCCTAAGTGATGAGTATGGAACTATATTTATGTTTAAATATGATTGAAGTATATCCGCTGCTACATGCTAATGTAAAAATTTACTGAAAAACATGAATTTATTTTCAAGTGTTATCGAGCATGACAGGTGTTGTATGATGTTTTGAATTATATGTGACACCCTTACTTGAGATGCATGATGAATTACTCTGATTATGTATATTTTACGCGGGGTTTAGAAGGGTGTTACAGTATGTACCACCAATCCCTTTCCCACATAGAGTGCAAAAAATATAATGTTCTTGAGGAAGACAGAGAGACAGAGAGATAGATAGATAGAGAGAGAGAGAGAGATTTTGGATGTGTTCAAAAAGGTGGCGGTGAACATTCCGCTTCTTGATGTAATCAAGCAAATTCCAAAGTACACAAAGTTTCTGAAAAATTTGTGTACACACAAGAGGTGAAATAAGGGGAAAGAGAGAATTAAGTTGGAAATAAATACTTCTGCTTTATTCAGCCCAAGAAAAATGTTTCAGCTCTCACCCAGGTCTTACCACAAAAGCAGGAGGATCCAGGAAGTTTTGCTATTCCTTGTACCATCGGGGATAGTAGATTTGAGAATTGCATGCTTGATTTAGGAGCGGGCATTAATGTTATGCCTACTTCTATTAATAATAACCTTCATCTTGGTCCTTTGCAGCATACATGTTTAATCATTCAATTGGCGAACAGGAGCAACACCCACCCCAAGGGAATAGTGGAAGATGTCCTTGTTCAAGTTAACGATTTAGTTTTTCCTGTAGATTTTTACATTCTGGACATGGATGGAAAAACTAAGTCAAGCATAGCTCCCATAATTTTAGGTCGACCGTTCATGAAAACGGTGAATACAAAAATTGATGTTGACGATGGAACCATGTCCATGGAATTTGGTGACATTGTCACGAAATTTAACGTTTTCGATGCCATGAAACATCCCTTGGAAGAGCATTTTGTTTTAAATATTGAATTGATATCTGAATTGGTTGATGACACCCGTGTTAAATTGTTTTCACTTGATTTTCCTTCATTATCTGGATATGATGATGCTTACTCATGCACTGATTGTACTAACACTAACCTCTGTGTTGTATGTGCTGAGATTGATGCTGCCATGCAGGATGACATGTTTCCTACGGGTGAAGTTCATGACAATGATGTTGTTTATGCAGTTGATGCTCTCGACATCCCGGCTTCCCCTAACACTCCATCCATCGAGCAACCCCCATCCTTAGAGTTGAAACAACTTTCAGATAATCTGAAATATGATTATTTGGAGAGTAATGAAAAACTCCTTGTTATCATTTCTTCTAACCTTGATTCAGATCAAGAAAATAAGCTTTTACAGGTTTTGAAGAAGCACGAGATTTAACGTTTTCGATGCCATGAAACATCCCTTGGAAGAGCATTCCGTTTTTCATATTGAATTGATACCTGAATTGGTTGATGACACTCATATTGAATTGTTTTCACTTGATTTTCCTTCATTATCTGGATATGATGATGCTTACTCATGCATTGATTGTACTGACACTAACCTCTGTGTTGTATGTGCTGAGATTGATGCTGCCATGCTGGATGACATGTTTCCTACGGGTGAAGTTCATGACAATGATGTTGTTTATGCAGCTAATGCTCTCGACATCCCGACTTCCCCGAACACTCCATCCATCGAGCAACACCCGTCCTTAGAGTTGAAACAACTTTCAGATAATCTGAAATATGATTATTTGGAGAGTAATGAAAAACTCCCTGTTATCATTTCTTCTAACCTTGATTCAGATCAAGAAAATAAGCTTTTACAGGTTTTGAAGAAGCACGAGAAGGAGATTGGATGGACATTAGTTGACATTCCAAGCATTAGTCCTTCCATGTGTATGCATGGGATTTTACTTGAGGATGGTGCGAAAACAGTAAGGCAGCCCCAAAGGAGGCTTAATCCTTTGATCCTTGATGTAGTGAAAAAAGAGGTAACCAAAATCTTGCAAGCAGGTATCATTTATCCTATCTCTGACAGTAAATGGGTAAGCCCAATGCAGGTTGTACCTAGGAAACCTGGACTCACTGTGGTAAAAAATGAAAAAAATGAACTTGTTCCCACTAGAGTTCAGAATAGTTGGAGAGTTTGCATTGATTATAGGAGGCTGAACCAGGAGACTAAAAAGGATCACTTTCCTTTTCTGTTCATTGATCAAATGCTCGAACGGCTCGCAGGTAAATCACATTACACCCGAGGATCAAGAAAAGACCACTTTCACGTGCCCCTTTGGCACATTTGCTTACAAGAGGATGCCTTTTGGTCTTTGTAATGCTCCTGGCACTTTCCAACGATGCATGCTTAGTATTTTTTTAATGAAAATTGCATGGAAGTGTTTATGGATGATTTCACTATTTATGGTTCTTCTTTTGATGCATGTCTTAATAGTTTGAATATGGTTTTAGAGAGATGCATCGAAACTGATCTTGTTTTGAATTATAAAAATTTTCATTTTATGGTTGAACAGAGAATTGTTTTGGGCCACATTATTTCTGAAAAAGGAATTTTTGTAGACCCTGTTAAGATTGATGTGATATCTACACTATCTTACCCATCTTGCATTCGCGAGATTCGTTCTTTTCTTGGTCATGCAGGTTTTTATAGGCGCTTTATTAAGGATTTCAGCAAGATAGCTCTTCCATTGTCAAACTTCTTGAAAAATGATGTCACTTTCAACTTCGATGACAATTGCAAAAAGGCATTTGACTTCTTGAAGAAAGCATTGACCTCTGCTCCCATCATCCAACCTCCTGATCAGACCATCCCTTTTGAGATTATGTGTGATGCTTCCAACTATGCAGTTGGAACGGTTATAGCATAAAGAGTTGCCGAGGATGCCCATGTTATCTATTATGCTTCTAGGCCTTTGGATTTTGCACAGTCTAATTACACCACCACTGAAAAGGAACTTTTAACGATTGTTTTTCTCTTGACAAGTTTAGACAATATTTGCTAGGTTCCAAAGTTGTTGTTTTTACTAACCATGTAGCTTTAAGGTACATATTGAAGAAACCAGAAGCAAACCGAGGCTGATTCATTGGATGTTATTGCTCCAAGAGTTTAATGTGGAGATTAAAGATAACAGTGGAGCTGAGGACTTGGTGGCTGATCATTGAGTAGGATAGAGAGGGATGAAGATCCTTTTCCGATTCAGGATGGCTTTCCTGATGAACAAATTTTACTTTTGCATGGCATTACTCATTGGTTTGCTGATATTGTTAATTATCTTATTTCTGGTGTTTTTCCAGCAGGTGCATCTAAGTCACATATTCACAAAATCAAGAGTGATGCCAATTACTATGTGTGGTATGATCCTTATCTTTGGAAGTTTGGTAGTGATCAGGTTATTACGAGGTGTGTCCCTAACTATGAGATTGAATTTATTTTGAATTTTTCTCATGCCTCTCAAGTAGAGGGACGCTTTGATCTGCAAAGGACTGCAAGAAAGGTCCTTGAATCAGGTTTCTATTGGCCCACTGTTTTTAAGGATGCTTATGAGACTTACCGCACTTGTAAAGAGTGCCAGATAGCAGGTGTAAACACCCCAAATTTTCCCTAACTTTTCCTCATAACATGGCTTATGATCTTTTCATATAGCATTGCATTAGCATATCATCTCACTACATAGTTCATTTCATTTGCATCTAGGATTTATGATTTGAGCAATCCAAGAAGTGATCTGAGCCATCCCAATGGACTTGAAGCATGCCAAGAGGGTCCATCAGTGTTCTATGATCATCTTAAATCTCCAAGAAGTCTTTGAAGTCACAAAATCACAAGGAATTGCACAGAGGTCCAAGCAGGCTAGGGTTTTCTACACAGATGACCTAAAATTAGGGTTTTGGGTTTGAGGCCATTAATCCCAAATATTTTGGTCATTCTTGTTTCTAATAGTCTTAATATGTTATAAGAAGAATGTGTACAAAATTTGATGAAGAAATTCATTGTGGAAGTCATTTGATCAACTGGTAACTTGTTGTGCAATAAAAGTCAGAATCAGGGCATCTGAGGCCCCCAACAATGGAATCAAAGGATAATTTTCATCAATTTAAGGTTCTATGATCTTTATTTGATCTTAGAAGTGGTTAGAAGTTCACAATATTGAAGAATTTCAAGCCATTTGCAAACTTTCCATTTTTGGACATAACTTGAAATGGAAACTTTCCATTTTGGGAAAGATTTTCAACCTCCTCTTTCTTGATCAAAAATGCTTCAAATGAAAAATCCTTAAAAATGAAAGTCGTAGATTGGATCTTCCCTTTTTCAAAATGTACAAGAACTCCTCTTGATTCATCCTAGAACTCAAGATATTATCTTTCAAAATTGGGAAAAATCTTGTAATTTTCAAGTATGTGCCAAAGAGGGATTTTTGCAAATTCAAGTTCTGAGCACTTTTATGACCTCTAATCCACCTATAAGCATCATAACATGTTCACACAACATCCTAAGATCAGATTTGATCCTTGCATCACAAGTTTTCATGGGCAATTTCTCAAAAATGTACAAAGTTGTAAATGTGCAAAACCATTGCAATCTCACCATTCAATCATCACAGCTCATCACAATCAATCCCATGGCTCTCCACAAAATCAGTTGAAGCCAATACACCCTTTAGATCTCCTCTTCCATGGCTCATACTCTCAAGGACACATATTTGACTTTTTGGCAAAAACTCCCATACTCTTGGAATAATGTCTTACAGCAATTCAGAACCTACTCCATATTATATTCAAACAATGTGGGAGAGATATAGGGAGGGATTGGAGCTTGAAACAAAACACAACATCAGATTCACAAAAATATGCACAAGACTTGTTCTCTTCGAAACACCCTTAAAACTTAACAAAATCCAGAAATTCTTTCACCAACAAATCACTCTTCATCCATAGAACAAAACTCAACCCTCAAAATGGCCTGAATCACCACACACACAAACCTCCATTTTTGCTAAACCAGAACCATACACCTCAAACTAGCCACTCTCAAAGCTTTTCAAGCATTCCACTAGCATTAGGAGGATCAAAGGAAGCTTTTTGCACGAAGGAGAGGCCCTGCAAGCTCACATTTGCAGTTTATCAGCTCAGGTATGCTCAAGAACAAAATCTTTCATAGCTTTAATTTCTTGTTATAAAATGAAAATATATGTTATGGGGATCACACTGATGCTTTTAGAATTGAAAATAGTCAAGAAATGAGCATGTTAAGAGCTTCTGAAATTTTGTCCAGATTTTTGTTCTTCTTCGATTCTCCATGTTTGTATGTTATAAATCATGTTTGATGAATGATTTGAGTTTTGTGTGAGTAGAGGATCATTTTTGGGCAAATAATTTGGGGTGGGGTGGCCTGTAGAGAGACTTGGGGTTTTGGTGTCACCGGAGAAGATGACCGGAACACTGTTTCGGTCACCTGAAGTTAATTACGGTTTAATTAGGGTTTAACACCCAGATTGCATAAGGACCCTTGGATCTTGATTAGTTTAGGTGAATGGATGGACCAAATTAGTTCATTAATGTTAATTTATGATTAATTAAAATAAATATAATTAATTATCCATAGTGGATCCTAGCCCTTCATCTGCGCGCGCAGTCAAGCCCCATTCAAACCTGGACCATCAAATTGGCATACTTTTCATTTTCTTGCATTTTAATTTCATTTTATTTCATTTTGTTTTCATATTTATTTTAAAATAGTAAAAAGACTTAAAATAAATCCCATTTTCTGCATTCTTACTTTAAATATTTTTCTCAAATTCCAAAACATTTTTTATTTTAATTTTTACATTAAAAAGGTATTTTTAAAACATTTAAATGTTTTATTTAATTAATTAATTAATAGATTTTAATTAATTAAAAATAAATTTAGGTTTCTAAAAATCACAAAAAAATTCACGAATCATTCTCATACATTTAGAAACATTTTCAAACTCACCATATAAATTTCTTTTTAGGTTTGATCATATTTTCACAATTATCTTTGAATTAGGGTTCTTAAAAATCACATTTTCTAACCCTAACTTGAAAAAATCACTTCTGATCAACCATGATGAGTTTGAACTTGATTATTTTTGCATTGGTTCACATATTGCATCTAGTATCTAGGTTATTTATCTCATGATTTTGCATTGCATTTTCAATTTGATTTGCATTTTCCCTTTAGAAGCACCCAAAAACCCTAGTTAACTTAGGAAATCCATAACTTTCACTAGGTTTAGCTTCTGACCTTCTCCTTTGGGTAGTGATCTTGTGTATAATTAGGTTTTGTTTGACTTCAATTTCAAATTTTTATCATGATGTATACTTCTGTTTTGGTCACATGCATCTCATGTTGTCTTAAAACCCTAATTTCTCATGTTAATTTGCATTCATCTTTGCATAGCTCAATCATATGAACTTGCCATGACATTTCAAGAATTTGTATGAAATTTTAGATATCTTAAGACATGCTTGAACATTGCTTGATCATTTCTTCATTCATTTGGCATGCCTTTCATCCATTGCATTTCATGAACATCCATGTGTTTTCTAGCTTCTTACTTGCTTCCATTGCATCTCATCCTTGTATGAACATTCATAAGCATTATGTATGACCTTGCATCATCTCATAACACATTTGCCTTGCATATACACTTATGGTTTTGGTCTTTAAATCTTTATTCATTTCATTTCCTTTTGCTTTGCATCTTATGCATTCATACTAACATTTCAGGGGCTTATGGTATTTTTTTGTAATGTAGATTTGCCTCCACATCCTACCTTCTTCTTATCTCTTCATATGCATTATTTACTTGTATTTGAAGTGAACTTGCTTCACTTATTCTATCTCATTCTTACTTTTTTTTAGGTTACTTATCTTCTTCAAGAAGTAAGTAACTTATTCTTTCTCTCCCTCTCTTTTCATCTGCTTCTTCTTCCTTGGTGGCCTCCTGAAGATCTTCCTTTATGCCTCACAAACCATAGGATATCCAAACATGATAATTTTTAGGGTTGTATATAATTCCCCATAGTTTTTTACCTTTGAGTCTCCTTGAGTCTCTCTTCTCATCTCATAATTAGAGGCTAAACACTTAAAGCTTTAGGACTTTGAATTAGGGTTATGCCTGCATCCTTATCTTAGGATGGAGTGTATAACTTTAATCCTTAGTGTTAAACCTTTAATTTGTTTACACCTCTTAACCAAAACACTTAATAATGATCAATACTTAAGCTTGTAACTTGGGCCTTATATTAGGGTTACATCTCTTCCTTATGGTTAAGAGGGACTAACCCTAGTGTTTAATGGACAAGTCCCCCTCAAGTTGTCTTACAAACTTAAATTCCACTTCTTAATCTCACCCTTTAATTAAAATCCACTTTAATAAAGGCTTGTCATATAATGAATTTAGTCCCTAACCATGGATTAAATTGAGGGGTTTTCCTCAGCTTAAGTGTTCTCATCTATCATCCTTCTCTTAGGATGGTGTAATGAGTTCACTAATCCCTGATTAGAGATTAAACTCATTACTTAACACTAAACAAAAACCCAAAAACATTTTAATAATCACAAGTAGGTTAATCATCTTAATCCTATATCATCATGGTAATTAAGTTAAGATTCTTATCTCACACTTAAGTAGGCTCATTATCCCTAATCAGGGAGGATATAATGAGTTTACAACCTTTGATTTAGGCTTAAGCTCATTATCCTATGCAAAACACCAAAAACAATAAAAAAACTAAAAACACAAAAACAAACAATAATCGTCTCCTCCAGGATTCTTTTCTCATCACACTCATTCACAAACGAGAACTTGCTTCTTCCGTCTAATGCAAGACAGTTAGCACTCGAGCCAGACGAGTCATACACTTGAGCATAGACAAGCAAGCAGTTCATAGTCAAAATCATTTTCAGTCTCTTTGAGTCAAACTACGGTGTTTTGACTTCCTCATTGCACGAGAGGATACATAGGCATAACTTAACAATTATCGAACAAAAGTCTCTTTGTCATCCCCCTCTTTCAGCTTTATTTTCTAAACCTCAGTCCGGAGCATTTCACACTCTCTTTTTGCACTAACACACACTCTTTTCTCCCTAGCTTTTTCTACACAGTCAACACATACACTACTGTAACACGGTGGGAGAACTGACTTTTAGTCATGTTGCGGATAGCAAGAGTCGCCACCGACTTTTATTTTATCCAAATGGAAAGGACATAAAAGAACAGGAAAGTCTTATTTTAAAAGACTTGAGTTCGGGGGGTAGGTTATACAAAGGGAAGGTGTTAGCACCCTTTTATATCCATGGTTATCCATGGGCTCTTAGTTACTTAGCTCACTTTAATTGTTTTTGGAAAGTGTAGTGTGTGATTAGAAATTTTTCTAAGTACTTTATAATGATCCTCGTATGGATGTATACAAAGCCTTGTTTTGAAAAATGTTTAAGAAAGTATTGTGAGGTGTGAAAAGTATTTTTGAAGAGTGAGCAAGCAACTAAGAGATACCTACCCTAGATTAAGTCTTTCATGTTCTCATATGTCCTTTCAAGGGTAAGACTATCCCTATTATTAAGGAATAGGTAGTCATTACCTTGGATGTGTTAAGGGACAAGCGTAGGGTCATCGTATGGTCAATGAAGGCAACTTAAGGGGCGTCTTTAGCAATTCATAGGGACTATCATCATTTATTCGAAGGGACAAGATCATTATTCCGTAGGCAACCTCGAAGGGACTTTATCTTTTAAATCTGTAGGGACTTGATGATTTATACGTGAAGGGACTTTGCTTAAGACACCCCTATATTCGAGGGACTTGACCATTTTAAATAAGGCAACCAAGAGGGATACCCTAGGAAGTGCAGACGGCGATCTTAGATCGACTTACGTGTGTGAGTATTGTTTTCAGATATTTATCTTGATTATTAATTTTCTAAGTCCATGGTTCATTTATTTCTTGGCACTCCCTATGTTACTAACCACGCAGTTAATATGAAAAATAAATGGCAGAAATTAAAAGGCAGAAAATAAAATTTCTACACTATTACATGGCTTAGGGGCAGTTACATAATAATAATAATGGCAGAAAATAATAAAAACCAATTATTACAAAGGCGAAGCAGTTACATAATCAGGCAAACAGTGAATGAATAACATAAAAATGAGTGAATAAATTAGAAGAAAAAAGTTTGCAAACTAGGTTAAGAAAACAATTAGGGTTAGGGTTTGAGAAAAAACTTTAAGGTTTAAAAAAAATTTAAGGTTTAGGAAAAATTTTAGGGTAAAAATTAGGGCGAAATCTGGGTTTTAAGATAAAGATTAGGGCTAAATTTTTAGGGTTTAAAGTTTATGAAAAAAATTAAGACTTAGGTTTAAAATTAAGGTTTAGGGAAAAAATTAAGGTTTATGAAAAAAATTAAGGTTTATAATAAAAAATATAAGTTTTAAAATAAAATAAAATAAAGGATTCTGTTTTATCTTTTAGAAATTAGTTTAATAATAATAATAATAAGGAAATTCAAAGAAAATACATAATTTGATGAAAAAGAGAAAAATAAAGTTAGAGATACCCAAAATATTGGGGGTTGGTGTTGAACCCCTGACTTTGCCTTTGCCAACAAAAATCTTCAGCCACTACGCTACGCCACGTTTCTTTGCCAAAATGTTGGGAATGAGTGTTGAACCCACGTTTCTTTACCAAAATGTTGGGAATGAGTGTTGAACCCACACCCTCAGACTTTCAACCTTAGGTCTTTGTTACTAGGCCAATCAGCGCACGCCACACATCATCTTCTTCCTCCCTGTCGCTCCCACTAAATGAAGCCGGGTCAAATAGGGTACAGACGCGAACGGTCGGCGAGAGGAACAATGAGAACACACAGCCGTGAACTCACTGGAGATGAATAGAGTCGCCAGCTAGGCATTTTTATCCCGGAGGAAAGGCAATGCTGCATAGACCTGGAAAGAGATGGATAAGACGGTTGCGAACCAGAGAGACTGAGAAAGGGGGTTGGTTACAACCTGGGAAGGTATTAGCACCCAGATTGTCCGCCGTACTCGACGGGATCCACGCTTAAAATATTTGTGTTTAAAAGGGGTAGTGTCGGTGCAATTTGTGTGTAAAAGAGCTGGAAAGATGTACAGGTGTCAGTGTAAAAACAGTGTAAAGTGTATAAATGTACAGTGTCAGTGTAGGAACAGGAATAAGATGCTCAAGATCATGAGGCTTAAAGAATAAAGCTGGAAAGAGGGGGAATATACAGAGACTTTTGTTCGATAACTGTTAAGTTATGCCTACGTATCCTCTCGTGCAATGAGGAAGTCAGAACACCGTAGTTCGACCCAAAGAGACTGAAAGGTGAATTGACTTGTGAACTGCTTGCTTGCCTATGCTCAAGTGTATGACCTGTCTGGCTCAGGTGCAAACTGTCTTGCATTAGACGGAAGAAGCGAGTTCTCGTTTGTGAGTGAATGAGATGAGAAAAGAATCCCGGAGGAGACGATTATTGTTTGTTTTTGAGTTTTCAATCTTTTATTGCTTTTGAGAGTTTGTCATAAGTTAATGAGTTTAAGCCTAAACCAATGGGTTAGTAAACTCATCACATCTTCCCTCTGATTAGGGGTAATGAGAATACCTTAAGTGTGAAGTCAGATTCTCACACTTAATCACCTTTGATGTAGGGTTAAGATCATTAACCTACTTGAGATTATTTAGATGTTTTTGGTGTTTTTGTTTAGTGTTGAGTAATGAGGTTAAGCCATAATCAAGGGTTAAACAGACTCATTACACCATCCTAATAGAAGGATAATAGATGAGAATGTTTAAGCTGAGGAAAGCTCCTCAACTTAATCCATGATTAGGGATTAAACTCATGACAAAACAAGCCTTTTGATTAAGTGGATTTTTATTTAATGGTATGATATTGAAGTGATTTTTAGGGTTTGTAATACAACTTGAGGGGGACTTGTCCATTAACACTAGGGTTAGTCCTTCTTAACCAATTAAGGAAGAATTAGAACCCTAATGCAAGGCCCAAGTTACAAGTGTGATGCCTTGATGATTATTATGTGAATTGATTAAGAGATTTAAACACATTAAGGGTTTAACACTTAGGATTAAAGTTATACACTCCATCCTAATAGAAGGATGCAGGCATAAGCTTAATCACAAAGCCTTAAAGCCTTTAGGGTTTAGTCCCTGATTATGAGATGAGAAGAGAAGACTCAAAGAAGACACAAAGGTAAAACTAAGAGGGGAGACTAATCAAAACCCTAATCATTGTCATGCTTGGTTGTTCCTAAGGTTTGTGAGGTTTATAAGAACAATCTTCAATGGAACCACCAGGAAGCAGATGAAAGGATCAAGAGAAGCAAAGCAACTTGCTTCATTCAAGAAGTCAAGTCACTTGAGGAAAGAAAGTGGGAAGAAGAAGAATGAGCAAGCTCAAACCCAAACACATATAAAAATGCAGCATGGATGCAAGAGAGATGAAAAGAAAAGTTGTGAGAAGTGAAGGCAAATTCACTTCTCAAAATCACTTACCACCTGAAAGGTTAGAAAAGAAATGCAATGCAATGCAAAATGGGATGAGATGACATGATGAGAAACAAAACCAGAAGCATTTACATGATGCTAATGATGCTATGAGATGCTACAAACATGAGGCAGCACATGGAAATGACCACACAAGTTCATGAATGCAAATGAAGCAAGTTAGGAAGCATGGACATACATGAAAAGTTATGAAGTGCACATGGCATACAACATGGCAAATACATGATGCAATGATCAAACATGCTTTCAATATGTCTTATGATGTCAAATGAATCACATGGAGGCATGGAATGTCATGGCAAGTCATGTTATGCAGGAAAATGCAAGATGGATGCATATGGGAAGCCCAAACTAGGGTTTGTGAACAATACATCAAACAAAAATCAAAATCAGAAGCAAACCCTAAGATAAAAAATTGAAAATGCCACTCAAAGGACCCCTAATCCTATACTAACCCAATGCCCAAAGGAGAAGTCTCAACTCCTAACCAAGTTCAAGTTATGGTTTTTCTAAGATTTCTAGGGTTTTAGGGTTCCTAAACAAGAAAATTACTAAACAAATTGAAAATGAAAGATCAAATCATGGCCATTTAATCTTACAAACTACATGCTAAACACAATGCAATGCAAAAGGAATCAATGTCCAACTCCTCATGGATAGGCAGAAATGATTTTTTTGAACTTTGGATCAAATTAATGCATAAAAATGATTTTAATTCAATGAGAAATTCTTAAAATGCATCAAGATCAGAAAATAAATTTGGTTTGAGGGTTGGACAATGTTTCTAAATGTCTTAGAACATTTCATGAATTTTTTGGTGATTTTTAAATACCTAAAAGTATTTTTAATAAATTAATTTCCATTAATCAATTAAAAATAAACTTTTAAATATTTAAAAATACTTTTTTAAGGTTAAAAATGAAAATAAAAATATTTTTGTGTCTTAAAAATTAATGAAACTCTTGACAAAAAGTTTCATAATTTTTAAAACATTTTTGCTATTTTAAATAAATTGCACAATTTAAATGAGAAAAAAATGAAAATAAAAATGAATTTAAACTGAATTAATGAGAAGTCAACAGATCTGATGGTCTGGATTCAAACAAAAACACGCGCGCATTGACCTGGCGCCAAATCCCACGGCCAGCATTCAAACTCAGCTAATCAATGCTTATGCCCTAATCCCACCGTTAATTACTTTCAGGTGACCGGAACAGTGTTCCGGTCATCTTCTCCGTTCATCCCAAAGTTCAATCTCACTCCATACGTTTCCAAAATGAAATCTAAGCACACAGGAATGAACCCCACTCACTCACGAATCAAAACCCCAAATCAAAACAAATTTATTTTTCCTACAACGGCTGAATCGAATCAATCTATTTCTAGGGCAAAAAGTTTCAGAAGCATGGTAAACTCTCATCTCTCCACCATTTTCAAAACTAAAGACATATTCATGATCAGGAAGGCATATAGAACAACTTAAGAACTTAAAAAATGATTTCTGGAAAAAATGTTCTTGAGCTACCTGAGTTTCGAAGCTTTCAATCCAGCAACTTTCTGCCCTCTCCCTTTGATGCAATCCACTCTACTTGGTCCCCTGATGATCCTTGAATGCTTAGAAGGAGTTTATGTTGGCTGGTTAAGGAGTTTGAACAGCTTCTGCTCAAGCTCAGTTGAAAATGGTGATGGTGATTCAGGCTGTTTCAGGCATGGGTGTGGGGTTCTTTATGACCAGTGTGATGAATGGAGAAGGTTTATGAAGTTTGTTCAAGTGTTTGGGAGCTGTGGCATGTGATTCGAAGGTTTCTGCTTTGGGGGGTGAAAAATGGAATAGTGATGTTCTTGCTTGGTTCAGGCCTAAGTCTTGTTGGTTTTGGCTCAGTGAAGCAAGGTGAGTTGATCAATGGATTTGGTTTTTGTGTTTGTGAGTTGTGGAGACAGATTCGAAGAGAAATGCAAAATAGGGTGAGTTTGTGTATGTCTTGCTAGGGCTTGTTTCAGGCTGGCTCCTTATGTGAAATGGCTAGCAAATGGATAGTATAAACAACTCCAATTGGTCAGATGATGTGACCTGGCCTGCTGTGATAGGTAAGTTCACTTTTGCAAAATGTCAACTTTTTGGTAAGAGAGGCATGGGCTTGGTTCTAGGCAGGTACATGTGTGTGGGCTGGCGCAGCATGGTGTGGAAGAGAGGCTAGGAAGGTTCAGCATGCTAGGCACCAAGTGGGTGAAGTGTGATGAGTGGTTTTGCAACTTGCTTACTTTTGAAACCTCATGAAAATCTCTTGTTTTGCCAACCATGAACATGTGATCTTTTGGTTCAATTCTGATTTTTAGAACTCATGTGATGTTTGTGCATTGGTTTGATGTGAACTAGAAGTCACAAATGGCCTTGATACATGATTTTGCAAATTTCCCAATTGGTGCATATCTTGAAAATTAGTGATTTTTGCCAACTTTGTCACACCATAACTTTTGATCCAAAATGAATTAGGTCATGTTCTTGTACTTTTTGAAAAGGGAAAAATGTGTTCTACAACTTTCATGACCAAAGTTTTTTCATTTGAAGCATTTTTGGATCAAAAAGCAAGGTTTGAAAAGTGACCTAGATTGACAAATTCCTTAAAAGTCAACTATGCCCAAAAAAGTCAACTTTGCAAAAACTTCAAATTCCTGAACTTTGTGAACTTCAACCTTCTTCCATGATCAAATAAAGATCATATACACTCAAAAAGGTGAAGATCACCCCTTGGTTGGGTCATTGGGGGCCTCAGATGCCCTGATTTTGCACTGACTTGTCCAGAAAGTCAACTCTTGATCAGATGACTTCCCCATGGAATTTCTTCATGAAAATTGATATGCACACTCCCTATACCATATAGAGACCAATGGAAACAAGAATGACCAAAAAATTTGGAGTTATGGCCTCTGAAACCAAAACCCTAATTTCAGGTCAACTGTGCAGTCAAACTTGGCTCTGCATCCATACCAATCCCAGTTCTTGTGATTCTTTGGCATTCTTGACTTTGAGAGGGTATAATATGATACTTGAACACACATGGACCCCTTTGAAGTGATTGGTGGCCTTTGGAGTGGCTCAGGAGGCTCTAGATTGCTCAGATCACAAACCCTAGGTGCAGATGACTTAGAACCAATGCAGTGAATCAAAATGTAATATGAGATGGTATGATTGTGTTTATGCATATGAAATGATCACAAGCCATGGTGTGAATGGGTGAGGGCAAATTTGGGGTGTTTACAGCTGCCCCTATTCAAACATGAGTTAGCTGTGCAGGATGTAAGCTATGGCTTAACAAGCAAACAAGATAACTTGTGGTTGAATACCAAAGACAGTCCAAAATTTGCACTCACAGAATGAAGAAGAAAAGGGATATAGATTGTAAAAGGAAAATAAAGTATATTGTAAAGTGTGGGCGATGGAGGACGACCGTCGAGCAGAGGACGACTGCTGGGTAAATAGCAATGACGGGGACGGCCGACATGCTGGGGATAAAAGGTAAAGCCAAGACGGGGACGGCCGACTAGCTGGGGAAAATAAGATCATGATGGGGACGGCCATCAAGATAAAGTTGTAAGATTCTCTGGGAATTGGTGAAACATGACGGGGACGGCCATCAAGTTCATAAAGTAAAGTAAACAACGATGGGGACGACCATCGGGCTTAAAAGAGAAAAGGGACCACGACGGGGACGGCCATCGGGTTAAAGAATAAATGAAATAAACAGATGATGAGGTACGGTCATCAAAGGTGAAGGACGATCACCTAGCAGGGGACGGCTGCTCTGTTGGGGTTAAGATGGGGGACGGCCATCTAAGGTGGAGGACGACCACCAGGCAGGGTACGGCTGCCGAAAATATCGCGACATAGGACGAATGCCGGATAAAAGGTCAACGATGGGGACGGCCATCAGACGAGCATGATGGAGGACGACCATCAAGAGGTGGAGGACGACCACCTAGCAGTGGACGGCTGCTCTCGAGGTTTCTCATGGCACAGGACGAGTGCCAGATAACCAAAAATCAACAATGGGGACGGCCATTGGATAAAATGATGAAGGACGATCATCAAGAGGTGGAGGACGACCACCTAGCAGGGGACGGCTGCTAAAAATCAACGATGGGGGACGGCCATCGGATGAGCATGATGGAGGACGACCATCAAGAGGTGGAGGACGACCACCTAGCAGGGTACGGCTGCTCTCAGGGTTTACCATAACACAGGACGAGTGTCAGATAAAAAGGAAGATTTGCTTTGTTGGTGATCTACTGGGGAATAGTAAACACGGACATGTGTTTAGAACCAAGAGAAGAAAGCATAAGTGTTTAGGTGTTGTGTATAGATTAAAAATGCGGACGAGCATCCTTAAGACTACGATACGGACGAGTATCGGGTAGAAACAAACTGACACATGTTCAGAGATGATGATACGGACGAGTATCAACGGGTTAACAAAGAACACGGACGAGTGTTGAATCTGAGGGGACTCCTGGGGAATAGTAGACACAGACGAGTATCTATATCCAAGAAGACAAAAGTGTTTGACACGGTGTATGGATTAAAGATGCGGACGAGCATCCTTAAGACTATGATACGGACGAGTATCATGTAGAAACAAACACTTGACGCATATTCTGAGATGATGATACGGACGAGTACCATCTGGTTAACAAAGAACATGGACCAATGCCGAATCTGTGGGGATATATAAGTGGTATGTACAAGATACGGACGAGTATCTGTATAAGTGTAACATGAGTAGTGAGTATGAGTTTCGTATGGATGAGTGTTTATCTGCTGGGGAGGGTGACACGGACGAGTGTCAAAAGGAGAAAAGTATGATATCAACAAGTATATGGGCTGTAAAAGTGTAAGCGACTGCGCTGGGGATATGACACGGACGGGTGTCAAGAGAATATAGATATACAAGTATAGGTGAGTGCAAAGATGATGTCTTTGGCTTTCTGCTGGGGAATGACACGGACGGGTGTCAAGAAGTATCTGAAATACGGGTGGTCTTGTTTGTAAAGAGTGTTCAGGCGACTTTACTGGGGAGTGATGACACGGACGGGTGTCAACTGGTGTTTGTGAATCGTGAGGCAACTGCTTCTGCTGGGACTCTGGTGGGGATTTTTTTCTGTATATTGATGATGAACGGTTATTATTCACAAGTGTTCGATTCACAACATGGCTTATGATTATGCTATGTATTCGATTTTTTTGTCATAATGCTCCGTATTAGACGGAATGCTACGCTTTGTGGGTGAATATGATGCAAATGCCATGATTATGCAAAAGGTACAGATCCGGGATTCAGATCCCGTTGCTGTGAAGATCTCTGGTCGATCTGTTTGAAAAGGACCTCCCAGCTGGGGATGAGATCATTGGTAGATCTGGAGAGATGTATCTGTTTGGGGATATGAGTCACTGATTGACATATCTTTGGAGTATAGGACCCAGCTGGGGTTTGTAGAAGCCTTCATCACTCTGTTGTGACTCCTTCATGTGTTGCTCTTCTGAATAGAGGCTGAGAATTCTGTGGGGAGATGATTCCCTGACTTTGTACTCTGTTGAGGAAGAAAGCTTGACGTCTCGACTGGGAGGAGTGATAAGTGGCAAACTAGCTGGGGAAAGTTGTTGGCAACTCAGCTGGGGAGGAAGCACTTCTGGTGCCAAGAATGAGTGTTGATTTGCCAGCTTGATGGGATGTAACTTGCATGCCCCAAGTTGCGTTCTGGATACCTGCACTCCTGCAAAGATAGGGAAACGCACAAATGATCCCGAGGTATCCTTTACTGGATTCCGTCATAGGAGCTTAGTTACTTCTGAGAGTAAGTATATTCTCTGCAAGCATGTATTTTTTTTATTTTGGAGAAAACATCTGTACTTATGCAATTAATTTTTAGAGACATCAGACATTTTTTGCAAATAAAAATGTACAAGACGAAACATGACTGAAAAATCTGATTTTATTAATTCAAAATGCCCTGAATTGGCGAGATACAGTCAAGGAAACATATCTCCTAAAATGAGGAGGCTGTTACAAATTGAGAAACAAAGTGTTGGCGATGTTGACGACGCTTTAAGGAGTTTCCTCTTCTGCTATGACTCGTATGACTTTTGACGTTCTTCTCGTCTTGCTTTCTGAAGGAGGCTGATTCTGATTGAAGCTTGATCCTTTCGAGGTTTGCTAAGTTGTAGGCGATACAGACGAATTCAGAATGCAGTTGTTCGCTTATTCCCTTATTTTGCATGGATCGCCCTTTCGGGTTTTCAATCCATCGGGATACCCATTTTTTGCCTGAGTTGTCCAATGCGGCTTTTCAACTCAGCGGGTGTACATTTTTTGTTTATTTTCCCTTACTTCTGCCCGAGTCTTTTATTCTGTTTTTGACTCGCCGGGATGCCCTATTTTTTCCTGGACTTACATTTTGTCTTTATGTCCAGCGGGTCGTTTTATGCGAAGTATTTTTTAACTGCATCTGAATTCACAGGGGACAGGAAATCTTCACCATCCATGGTGCTGAGCATCAGTGCTCCACCAGAGAAAACTTTCTTTACCACAAATGGTCCTTCATAATTTGGAGTCCATTTGCCCCTGTGGTCTGTATGAGGAGGGAGGATTCTTTTCAGCACAAGATCTCCTACTTGGTACTCTCGGTGCCTGACTTTCTGATCGAAGGCTTTCTTCATTCTTTTCTGATACAACTGCCCATGACAGATTGCAGCCAATCTTTTCTCTTCAATCAGACTCAGTTGCTCGTATCGGGACCTAACCCACTCTGCTTCGTTCAGTTTAACATCCATCAGTACCCGTAGAGAGGGTAATTCAACTTCAACTGGTAGGACTGCCTCCATACCATACACAAGTTGATACGGTGTTGCCCCAGTGGATGTTCTGATTGACGTGCGGTACCCATGCAAGGCAAAAGGTAGCATTTCATGCCAGTCTTTGTAGGTGACTACCATCTTCTGCACAATCTTCTTGATATTCTTATTAGCTGCCTCAACAGCGCCGTTCATCTTTGGCCTGTAAGGAGAAGAATTGTGGTGTTGGATCTTGAAGTCCCGACACAGCTCTGCCATCATTTTGTTGTTCAAGTTGGAACCATTATCAGTAATGATTCGCTCGGGAACTCCATATCGACAGATGATATCTCTCTTCAGAAATCTGGCTACCACTTGTCTTGTAACATTGGCATAGGAAGCTGCTTCGACCCACTTGGTGAAATAATCAATGGCAACCAGGATGAATCTGTGGCCGTTTGAAGCAGTCGGTTCAATCTTGCCGATCATATCAATGCCCCACATGGCAAAGGGCCATGGTGAAGACATCACGTTTAGAGGATTTGGAGGCACATGCACCTTATCTGCATAAATCTGGCATTTATGGCATTTTCTGGCGTAGGCGCAACAGTCGGCATCCATTGTGATCCAGTAATAACCTGATCTTAGCAGTTTCTTAGCCATGGCATGTCCTCCAGCATGGGTACCAAAGGATCCTTCGTGCACCTCGTGCATCAACAAGTCTGCTTCTGTCTCATCAACACATCTGAGGAGTACCATATCAAAGTTCCTTTTGTATAAAGACCCATCAGCGTTCAGAAAGAAACTAACAGCAAGCCTTCTCAAAGTCTTCTTATCATTGGAAGATGCCCCAGGTGGGTATGTTTGATCCTCCAAGAAGCATTTAATGTCATGGAACCAAGGCTTATCATCTTTTACAACATCTGCTGCAAACACATATGCTGGTCTATCAAGTCTGGACACTGAAATCTGAGGTACAAAGTTGGCAGTCTGAACTTTGATCATGGATGAAATGGTAGCAAGAGCATCTGCGAACTGATTCTCGTCCCGAGGGATATACTCAAGCTTGACTGTTGTGAAGAAAGTCAATAACCTCCTTGTATAATCCCTGTAAGGTATCAGATGATCCTGGTGGGTGTACCATTTTCCGTTGGTTTGATTAACTACCAGAGCTGAATCTCCGAATACAGTCAATGTCTTGATCCTGAGGTCAATGGCTTCCTCAAGGCCCATAATGCAAGCTTCGTATTCAGCTTCGTTGTTAGTGCAGTTGAAAGTGAGTTTTGCTGAGAAAGGCATGTGAACTCCTTTAGGCGTAATGAGTACTGCACCAACACCACGACCATTCATATTAACAGCCCCATCAAACATCATAATCCATTCTTCTTCCGGGTCGGGCCCTTCAGTGTGAATAGGCTCTTCATGATCTTTTGATTTTATGAACATGATGTCTTCATCAGGAAAGTCAAATCTCATAGGCTGGTAGTCATCAATAGGTTGCTCAGCAAGATATTCAGATAGTACACTGCCCTTGATGGCTTTCTGAGAGGTGTATTGGATGTCGTATTCTGTGAGAATCATTTGCCATCTTGCAACCCGTCCGGTGAGAGCTGGCTTCTCAAATATGTACTTAACTGGGTCCATCTTCGAGATCAATAAGGTAGTGTGGGTCAACATATACTGTCTCAGTCGGCGAGCAGCCCACGCTAAAGCACAGCAAGTTTTCTCGAGCAGTGAATAACGTTGTTCACAGTCGGTAAACTTTTTGCTCAGGTAGTATATTGCATACTCTTTTCGACCAGACTCGTCATGTTGGCCCAGCACACACCCCATTGACTCTTCTAATACTGTCAGGTACATTATCAGAGGTCTTCCTTCAACTGGAGGCATAAGGATTGGAGGTTCTTGCAGATATTCTTTGATCTTGTCAAAAGCCTTCTGGCAGTCTTCGTTCCACCTGACCGTCTGTTCTTTTCTTAACAGCTTGAACAAGGGTTCACAGGTTGCTGTAAGGTGAGATATGAATCGTGAGATGTAGTTCAATCGACCTAAGAACCCCCGAACTTCCTTCTCTGTCCTCGGTGCAGGCATCTCTTGAATAGCTTTGACTTTATCAGGGTCAACTTCAATCCCTTTCTCGCTTACAATAAAGCCCAGCAGCTTACCGGATCGCACCCCAAATGTGCATTTGTTGGGGTTCAGCTTCAGTTGGTACTTCCTCAGACGCTTGAACAACTTCAGCAGATTCACCAGGTGATCTTCCTCTGTAAGGGACTTAGCGATCATGTCATCCACATAACATTCTATTTCTTTGTGGATCATATCGTGGAATAATGTCACCATAGCCCGTTGATATGTGGCACCAGCATTCTTCAGCCCGAATGGCATCACCTTGTAACAGAACGTGCCCCAGGGTGTGATGAAAGTTGTCTTCTCCATGTCTTCAGGTGACATTTTGATCTGATTGTATCCTGAAAATCCGTCCATGAAGGAGAATACCGAGAACTGAGCCGTGTTGTCCACCAATACATCAATGTGAGGTAATGGGAAGTCATCCTTCGGGCTGGCTCTGTTCAGATCCCGGTAGTCAACACACATCCTTACTTTGCCGTCTTTCTTAGGCACAGGTACTATGTTAGCAACCCACGGCGGATAGCTAGTTACAGCAAGGAACCCGGCGTCCCACTGCTTTTGTACCTCTTCTTTGATTTTCATTGCCATGTCTGGGCGAGTACGGCGCAACTTCTGTTTGACCGGTGGGCACTCTTCTCTCAAAGGCAGCTTGTGCACGACAATGTCGGTGTCCAACCCTGGCATATCTTGATACGACCAAGCAAACACATCCACATATTCTTGAAGCAGATCAATCAGTTGTCTCTTCACTGAGTCTTGCAGGCAGGCCCCGATTTTAACCTCTTTCACGTCTTCATCTGTACCAAGATTAATCACTTCAACCTCCTCCTGGTGAGGAGTAATAACCTTTTCCTCTTGTCTTAACAACCTGGCTAGCTCTTCAGGAAGCTCATATTCTTCTTCAACCCCTTCATCTGCTTGATTGATCGGATTGTCAAAGTCATACGAAGTCATAGCCGTGCTGTTGTCGGTGCTGTCAGGAAGGCACTCTCTGCAAGGGTTCAGTTTGTTCATTTTAGTGATTGATTTTAATCTTGTTTAAAAAAGGTAAAATGAAGTTATCATTTTGAAAACATCGCCATTTATTTTTTGTACAAAAAGAAAAATGGAAAAACAGTGAACGAAAAGGAAAAAGACTCATTTGCAAAAAGATGTCTGATATTTCATTGATTAATCTTGTTTGCACAAAAAGTACAGATGGCCCGATTACAAAATGAGTCTTGTCATCTTGGGCAAGATGCAAGACTTTGATGCATGCTATAAAAATACAGGAAATAATAATTACTCTGCATGAGTAACACTTATAATTTCCTGGGAAGACCAGTTTGAGATACTGCTCCCCGGGATCTTTGGACGAATCCAATTCTCCAGATTGCGCTCCTCTTCCAGCTCGTCTTCCAAATTGTTGATAGCATCAGGGGTGAGCATCCCCCCACTGACAAAACCGGGCTTCTCAGCAGCCTTTGCTTGATGTTGTTGAGTTGGTCTGTAACCCAACCCAAATTTGTCTTTCTTCTCCTCCACAGATAAAACCTTGCCCCAGCCTTGGGCAGTTCCTTCCTCAACAACCTTCCGGGCTTGTTGATAAGATGACATGGAGATCCCAGATACAGCAGATGCTTCATTAACATTCAGGGCCTCAAACCCTTGGCTCATTGTTTCATGGATCTCCCCATCCATCTCAATATACTTATAAGTAGCCAGATGGCTAACAAATATATCCTCCTCCCCACAGATAGTAACAACTTGGCCTTCCCACTCAAATTTTAACTTCTGGTGAAGGGTAGACGTTACTGCGCCAGCGGCATGAATCCATGGTCTACCCAACAAATAGCTGTAGGCAGGCTGAATGTCCATCACATAGAAGATCGTTTTAAAGGTTTGTGGGCCAATTGTCACAGGTAGCTCAATTTCTCCCAGCACTGATCTCTTAGAACCATCAAAGGCTCTTACTACCAGGTTACTGGGACGCAATGCTAATCCTTCATACTCTAGCTTCACCAGGGCCTTTTTCGGTAAGACATTAAGGGATGACCCTGTGTCTACCAGCACATGGGAAAGGACTGCACCTTTACATTCCATGGTGATGTGCAAGGCCTTGTTATGGTTGCGGCCTTCCGTTGTCAAGTCAGTATTGGTGAACCCTAGCCCGTTGCTAGCAGTAACATTTCCAACCACGGTTTCCAATTGATTGACAGTGATCTCTTCAGGCACGTAAGCTGCGTGCAAGACTTTGAGTAGTGCATTCCGATGGGCTTCGGAGCACATAAGCAGTGATAGGATAGAGATCTTGGATGGCGTCTGGTGAAGCTGATCCACTATTTTGTAATCACTCTTTTTGATGATTCTCATGAACTCATCAACTTCCTGATCGAATGGTGTTTTCAAAACTTCTTTAGCAGCTTGATCTTCCTGCACCGGGCTTTTTCCTTTTGCCTTGGCAGCAGCTTCTGCTTCGGCAGTGGGTCTCTGAATTGGTGGAGCAAAGAGACGTCCGCTTCGAGTGAAGCCTCCGCCTCCTCCCACATTGTCTATTTGTGGTGCAGGTGTTGATGTATCAAGAGTGATTCTCTTTCCTTCGCAGTATACGTCAGAGCCGTAGTGCCAAGGGATGGCCCTACTGCTTTCATAAGGTACTGGTCCAGGTACTGTGACAGTGACTGGACTGATGACAGCTGCAGAAGGAACTGTGATCGTTTGCGGATCATAATAAATTGTGACTGGTGCTCTGGTGGGAGCAGCACTTTCTGAGTTGTAGGCAGAGTTGTTTTCAGGATCATAAAATATTGTGACGGTTGAGACATCTTCAGAGTTCGTTGCTGGAGTTGTAGGAGACATTGTCGGAAGGATGGATGTTGTTGTTGTAGGAGATTCAAATTGGAGTGGTGCTGAAGTTGTAGAAGAAAAATTTGTTGATAACTGATCAGTTGAGATGATAGATGAAGTACTTGTTGATGAAGCCGAAGAATTGTCGGGAACAATGGTTGTTGCAGTTGTAGGAGATACTGGTACTGTTGCTGGTGAGATTGCTGGATTTGTTGGAAATGATGTGGTGATCTGAAGCTGGCCACTCTGAATAAGACCATCTATGCTATTCCTCAGGTTATCGCACCCATTTACTGAAATATTGCAGTAAGCACACCCTAACTCACACCCCGGGAACATTTGACATTCGAGGAGCTGAGCCTTAATCTCTACCAACGGCGTCCGAATCTGACCCACACTGGTTATTAAATAATACGGCTTGTCTCCTTCAATAGCGTTGATTCTGGGACCACCGTGGTGTGGCATAGGATTTTTGTTGACATTGGGTGGTGGTGCGAAATTCAGAGCTTTTGAGTCTACCAGGTCTTGTACCTTCATGTGCAATGCTCTGCACTTTTCTGTACTATGGCCAGGTGCATTCGAATGAAAAGCACATCTGGCGTTGGAGTCGTAATTCCTGGGTAGACTGTTGGGATCTGGAGGTGCCAATGTCCTTAGCTCAACTAGGTTGAGTTTCAGGAGTTGTGGCAGCAATGTAGCATATGGCATAGGGATCGGATCGATCACCCTGTTGGCTTGAGATGGCCTCTGCTGGAATGGCCTTTGCTGGTTATTGTTGTTGGTGTTGCTGTTGTTGTAATTTCTCGGAGGATACTGATTTTGTTGGTGGTACTGAGGTTGTTGCTGATAGTTTTGCTGCGGAGGCTGATAAGCTGGTTGTGGATGAGCTGGAGCGGGAATGGTGACTGCTGCCACAAATCTATGCACATATTGGGGCCTTCCCCTGTTTGTGTGGATGGCATTAGTCTCACCAGTCCTTCTTGGGCCTGTAAAAGGCTTTCTTGCATTACTGGATGAGCTTGCACCGTTGTCTGAGATCTTTCCCATCTTCAATAGGCTTTCAATTCTCTCCCCTGCTATGACTACATCTGCAAAGCTGGTAGATGAGAAGGCAGCTAGCCTATCAATGTAAGTCCCCTGAAGGGTGTTCATGAACATATCAGCCATCTCCCTTTCTGACATAGGTGGCTGGACAGCAGCAGCAAGCTGTCTCCATCTTTGAGCATACTCTCGGAAGCTCTCTCTAGATGACTGTGACATTCCCATTAGGAGGGTCCTGTTGGGTGTCATATCCAGATTATACTGATACTGTCTGATGAAGGCCTCTGCCAGGTCCTTCCAGCATCTAATAGTCGCTCTTGTCAGATGGGAATACCATTCCCTCGAAGCTCCAGTCAAGCTATCCTCAAAATAGAACATCCACAGCTTCTCGTCCATGGTATAGGCCTTTAGCCTCCCGAGAAAAGATTGTAGATGGGTTCGGGGACAGGAAGTCCCATTATACTTCTCAAAACATGGCGGCTTAAACTTGTGGGGAATCCTGACCCCGTCTACCAAGCCCATATCCATAACATCAAAACCCAAAGAGTTTTGAGACTCTAAGGATCTTAATTTCTCAGCTATCTCATCCAACCTTCTATCATAAGCTTCTTCCCCGGCTCCCATTACTGTGAACTGGTCTTCTTGAGGGTCTTCTTGCAGTACCCTCCCTGCTGTGGCAGTCCCTTGTATATTGACAGGAATGTTGGCCTCTGGATGGAGGTGGGGTCCAAAGACTGGGGGATTGACATGAGGTTGGACTCTTTCATTGTTGCTAGTCCCAGCAGTCCCCGGCTGATGATCTTCCTGATTTCTCCCTTCCACCAGTGCTCTGAGCCTCTCCTGGCTTTGGGCCATGTTGTTCATTACTTCCATAAACTGTGTCATTTGAGTCCTCATTTCCAACCTCTCGTTGGTCATTTGGTTCCTGACCTCCGTAAGGTCCTGCTGCATCTGATCCATCTGTATGCCCGGAAGATTGTTACGGGTTGGATATCGGTGCGGACGGTTGAGGGGAAATACTCGGCGTCGAGCAATAATTCCTGAACATCACAACAGAGTTAGCAACAACAAAACAAAAAACCTACAAAACAAACAAAGGGTTAGCATGCAATGCAGTATGCTTATTTGTTTTCAAGGTATCCGGCTTGGCATTCAGTTTTGACCCTTCCAGACCCTTGAAGATGATGCTGTTGATGTTGCTTTCGGAGTAAACTCGGATGGAACAAACTAAATACATATATTGCAAAAGGCAAATGGTACATAGTTTGTTTACAAATACAAGCCCTCTGAGGGGTCAAAATACATTACAAGAAAAAAAATCAAAATACATGGAATGGAAACAACAACAAGCAAATGGTCAAACACCCAGACCAAACTCATCCTCCCGAACTTCCTTGAGAAGTGCTTCGGTCACAGGATCAGCCGGACGCTCCGTGAGATTCCTGATAAGGAGGTTCCGGGTAGTAACAGCTGCAGCTAGCTTCTTGTGTTGACCTTGGTCCTTTGACCTCTTCACTCCAGCTCTGATCTTTAGCTCTGATATCTCCCTCTGGGCTGCTGCCAGGGCTTCTTGTTGCTCTTTTGCACTAGCTTCCATCTGCTCCATCTTGTCTTGGACCCTCTTGTCCTCCAGAGTACCAGCCTCGGTGATCCTGACCCACCTAGCCTGACTTTCCTTCAAATACAAGTCTGTCCTGGCTTTCTGGAATTGGGCTTCTTTGCAAGCATTCTTCAGGATTTGTTCTCCAGCCCTAGACTTCTTAATGTACTCTTCAGACTTCTCAATTCTAGCCAAATGCTCTTTCATCAACTTTTCCAACCTTTCAATATCCAATCTTCCATCCCTCCTCTCATAGAGGGTCTTCTGCAAAGCTTGAGTCAACTTCTCATTTCTCTCTTTCAATTTCTCAAACTCCTCTAAGCTGACAGTTGCTGGAGGTGGTGTTGTGGAAGGCCCAGGCATATCCTCTATAGTAAAGGGCATCCCAGAGAATTGAGCCCTGGCATGGGACCAATCATAGTACTGGGCAGAGGCTACATTATTGCATCTTCCAAGAATAGTTATCCCTTTAGTCTGCACATTGTCCCAGGCCCAGGCTGCCTGCCTGACAATAGCCAGATTAAGCTTGTTCTCACAATAAAGAGTCTCCACCAAGTCCTGTGCCTTAGGAGTGTGGACTAGTGCATAGCCCAGTTGTCTTTTGAACAGCAGAGGGTTGTAATTAATACTACCCTTAACTCCTATTAGGGGCACATTGGGAAAATGCCCACAGCTGGTGATGATATCCCTGCCTTTTGTGCTTTGAGTGCACCACCTGATATCAGCTGAAGTTAGAGCAGTAAGTCTTCCAGCCCAGTTTCTCTGCTGATGAGGGTTCAAAAATGCATCTGTCCTGGGCAAATGCCTGAGAAGCCAAGTGTGGAACAAAGGAGCACAGCACCTCACTAATCTTCCCCTCTGCTTTTCATTCCTCTGATGCACTGAATAGTAGAGATCACCCAATAAAGTTGGCACTGGGTCCCTTAGAATGAACAGATGGATTGCATTCTTACTAATGAATCGAGGCTCATCTGCAAATAATACAATCCCATATATGCTCAAGGCCAATAAAGCACGGACTGCTTTCCACTCTCCTAAAGAAGCTTTCAGGGTAGCTTGAGAGATCAAGAAATCCAGATGCATGCCAGGGATTCCAGCCTTAGAAGTCATATGCTGCCCAATCAGGACTGGTTCCAGATGCAATGCCTTTGCTACCTCTTCATTACCGGGAAAGGTCATCTCAGGGTTGAAAGGGACTCCACCCCTGACAGGTATACCAACTAATGATGAGTATTCTTCCAATAAGGGGCCCAACTGAAAATCCTGAAAAGTGAAACATCTCAGTGGGGGATCATAAAACTGAAGGCAAGTGTGGATCAGGCTTCTCTGTGAGGGGTCCAGATCCATAACCATATCAAGTATATCTCCATGGTGTTCCCTGAACAGTGGTATATGGTCTGGAGTGATCAGGGTCTGAATCTTCCTGATGTCTGCTAGCTCTGGCTGGAAGAAGTGGTAGGTGATGTTGCTCTTTTTAGGTGCCATGATGTTGAGACTGAGTAGAGACAAGTGCTGATGCTGATACTGAAGAATGGGCCACTGGTTGGCTGAAGTAGATAGCTGATAGCTGAAGCAAGTGCTGATGAAGATAGGTCAATACTGAAGATGGGGTCAAAACCAAAACCAAATGAAGATGGATACCCTGAAACACAAATAAGCAAATGTCAATATGATGCAATGATTATGTATGCAAATGATATGCAAGGGTTTGTGACTGAGCTGGATCTGATCAAGTGCTCTGATATAAGTCCATGTGTGTAAGAAATCCAGATGGAGGTCTATAAGTCCAGTAACCAAGGTGGGGGACTCAAATAAAGAGCCACATATCCAGGGTTTAGAATCACAAGAACTGTTCCAAGATGGAGTATTCTTAATCAAATCAAAGTAACAGGGTATTCTGAGGTCAAGGTACCTGCAAACCTGTAAACAGCCCAACCCCCTCACAGGTGGTGTTCTAAAACAAGGATCCTCAGACTTGGATCAGTTATGAGAAGTGTAAACACTTCTAACCCGGAGGTACAGTGTTTACAATAACCATAAAAGTTCCTCCTCTAATTCACCTCAGTTTCTGAAGGTCAATACTAAAAGGTCATCCAGACTTAGCAGGCTTCCCAGATAGCCCTAGCATTGCAGGAAATCTGCAACACAGAGTTCTCAAGAAGAAACCCATGTCCGAACCGTGTTTCATATTCCCGCACCAGACCGAGATGGAATGGGAAAGAATATGATTCACTCTAGCCTAGGTGTCACTCAGGTCCCAGGTATAGGACCTTAACTCTCAATGAAACACCCACCCATCAAAACAAAACCAGATCCAGCCAGCAGTACAGTATGACAATATGATATAATGCAAAGCTATAAAGAAAGCAGTAAAGCAACTGTACAAAAATAAATACAAATATACAAACACAAACAAGCACATAACACCCCAGTAAACATAAATCAAACAAGCGCTAGGAGGAACCCACAAAAAGAACCAGAAGCCCTGGTTACTATATAAGGGTCCCCAGCAGAGTCGCCAAGCTGTCGCTCCCACTAAATGAAGCCGGGTCAAATAGGGTACAGACGCGAACGGTCGGCGAGAGGAACAATGAGAACACACAGCCGTGAACTCACTGGAGATGAATAGAGTCGCCAGCTAGGCATTTTTATCCCGGAGGAAAGGCAATGCTGCATAGACCTGGAAAGAGATGGATAAGACGGTTGCGAACCAGAGAGACTGAGAAAGGGGGTTGGTTACAACCTGGGAAGGTATTAGCACCCAGATTGTCCGCCGTACTCGACGGGATCCACGCTTAAAAGATTTGTGTTTAAAAGGGGTAGTGTCGGTGCAATTTGTGTGTAAAAGAGCTGGAAAGATGTACAGGTGTCAGTGTAAAAACAGTGTAAAGTGTATAAATGTACAGTGTCAGTGTAGGAACAGGAATAAGATGCTCAAGATCATGAGGCTTAAAGAATAAAGCTGGAAAGAGGGGGAATATACAGAGACTTTTGTTCGATAACTGTTAAGTTATGCCTACGTATCCTCTCGTGCAATGAGGAAGTCAGAACACCGTAGTTCGACCCAAAGAGACTGAAAGGTGAATTGACTTGTGAACTGCTTGCTTGCCTATGCTCAAGTGTATGACCTGTCTGGCTCAGGTGCAAACTGTCTTGCATTAGACGGAAGAAGCGAGTTCTCGTTTGTGAGTGAATGAGATGAGAAAAGAATCCCGGAGGAGACGATTATTGTTTGTTTTTGAGTTTTCAATCTTTTATTGCTTTTTAGAGTTTGTCATAAGTTAATGAGTTTAAGCCTAAACCAATGGGTTAGTAAACTCATCACATCTTCCCTCTGATTAGGGGTAATGAGAATACCTTAAGTGTGAAGTCAGATTCTCACACTTAATCACCTTTGATGTAGGGTTAAGATCATTAACCTACTTGAGATTATTTAGATGTTTTTGGTGTTTTTGTTTAGTGTTGAGTAATGAGGTTAAGCCATAATCAAGGATTAAACAGACTCATTACACCATCCTAATAGAAGGATAATAGATGAGAATGTTTAAGCTGAGGAAAGCTCCTCAACTTAATCCATGATTAGGGATTAAACTCATGACAAAACAAGCCTTTTGATTAAGTGGATTTTTATTTAATGGTATGATATTGAAGTGATTTTTAGGGTTTGTAATACAACTTGAGGGGGACTTGTCCATTAACACTAGGGTTAGTCCTTCTTAACCAATTAAGGAAGAATTAGAACCCTAATGCAAGGCCCAAGTTACAAGTGTGATGCCTTGATGATTATTATGTGAATTGATTAAGAGATTTAAACACATTAAGGGTTTAACACTTAGGATTAAAGTTATACACTCCATCCTAATAGAAGGATGCAGGCATAAGCTTAATCACAAAGCCTTAAAGCCTTTAGGGTTTAGTCCCTGATTATGAGATGAGAAGAGAAGACTCAAAGAAGACACAAAGGTAAAACTAAGAGGGGAGACTAATCAAAACCCTAATCATTGTCATGCTTGGTTGTTCCTAAGGTTTGTGAGGTTTATAAGAACAATCTTCAATGGAACCACCAGGAAGCAGATGAAAGGATCAAGAGAAGCAAAGCAACTTGCTTCATTCAAGAAGTCAAGTCACTTGAGGAAAGAAAGTGGGAAGAAGAAGAATGAGCAAGCTCAAACCCAAACACATATAAAAATGCAGCATGGATGCAAGAGAGATGAAAAGAAAAGTTGTGAGAAGTGAAGGCAAATTCACTTCTCAAAATCACTTACCACCTGAAAGGTTAGAAAAGAAATGCAATGCAATGCAAAATGGGATGATGACATGATGAGAAACAAAACCAGAAGCATTTACATGATGCTAATGATGCTATGAGATGCTACAAACATGAGGCAGCACATGGAAATGACCACACAAGTTCATGAATGCAAATGAAGCAAGTTAGGAAGCATGGACATACATGAAAAGTTATGAAGTGCACATGGCATACAACATGGAAAATACATGATGCAATGATCAAACATGCTTTCAATATGTCTTATGATGTCAAATGAATCACATGGAGGCATGGAATGTCATGGCAAGTCATGTTATGCAGGAAAATGCAAGATGGATGCATATGGGAAGCCCAAACTAGGGTTTGTGAACAATACATCAAACAAAAATCAAAATCAGAAGCAAACCCTAAGATAAAAAATTGAAAATGCCACTCAAAGGACCCCTAATCCTATACTAACCCAATGCCCAAAGGAGAAGTCTCAACTCCTAACCAAGTTCAAGTTATGGTTTTTCTAAGATTTCTAGGGTTTTAGGGTTCCTAAACAAGAAAATTACTAAACAAATTGAAAATGAAAGATCAAATCATGGCCATTTAATCTTACAAACTACATGCTAAACACAATGCAATGCAAAAGGAATCAATGTCCAACTCCTCATGGATAGGCAGAAATGATTTTTTTGAACTTTGGATCAAATTAATGCATAAAAATGATTTTAATTCAATGAGAAATTCTTAAAATGCATCAAGATCAGAAAATAAATTTGGTTTGAGGGTTGGACAATGTTTCTAAATGTCTTAGAACATTTCATGAATTTTTTGGTGATTTTTAAATACCTAAAAGTATTTTTAATAAATTAATTTCCATTAATCAATTAAAAATAAACTTTTAAATATTTAAAAATACTTTTTTAATGTTAAAAATGAAAATAAAAATATTTTTGTGTCTTAAAAATTAATGAAACTCTTGACAAAAATTTTCATAATTTTTAAAACATTTTTGCTATTTTAAATAAATTGCACAATTTAAATGAGAAAAAAATGAAAATAAAAATGAATTTAAACTGAATTAATGAGAAGTCAACAGATCTGATGGTCTGGATTCAAACAAAAACACGCGCGCATTGACCTGGCGCCAAATCCCACGGCCAGCATTCAAACTCAGCTAATCAATGCTTATGCCCTAATCCCACCGTTAATTACTTTCAGGTGACCGGAACAGTGTTCCGGTCATCTTCTCCGTTCATCCCAAAGTTCAATCTCACTCCATACGTTTCCAAAATGAAATCTAAGCACACAGGAATGAACCCCACTCACTCACGAATCAAAACCCCAAATCAAAACAAATTTATTTTTCCTACAACGGCTGAATCGAATCAATCTATTTCTAGGGCAAAAAGTTTCAGAAGCATGGTAAACTCTCATCTCTCCACCATTTTCAAAACTAAAGACATATTCATGATTAGGAAGGCATATAGAACAACTTAAGAACTTAAAAAATGATTTCTGGAAAAAATGTTCTTGAGCTACCTGAGTTTCGAAGCTTTCAATCCAGCAACTTTCTGCCCTCTCCCTTTGATGCAATCCACTCTACTTGGTCCCCTGATGATCCTTGAATGCTTAGAAGGAGTTTATGTTGGCTGGTTAAGGAGTTTGAACAGCTTCTGCTCAAGCTCAGTTGAAAATGGTGATGGTGATTCAGGCTGTTTCAGGCATGGGTGTGGGGTTCTTTATGACCAGTGTGATGAATGGAGAAGGTTTATGAAGTTTGTTCAAGTGTTTGGGAGCTGTGGCATGTGATTCGAAGGTTTCTGCTTTGGGGGGTGAAAAATGGAAGAGTGATGTTCTTGCTTGGTTCAGGCCTAAGTCTTGTTGGTTTTGGCTCAGTGAAGCAAGGTGAGTTGATCAATGGATTTGGTTTTTGTGTTTGTGAGTTGTGGAGACATATTCGAAGAGAAATGCAAAATGGGGTGAGTTTGTGTATGTCTTGCTAGGGCTTGTTTCAGGCTGGCTCCTTATGTGAAATGGCTAGCAAATGGATAGTATAAACAACTCCAATTGGTCAGATGATGTGACCTGGCCTGCTGTGATAGGTAAGTTCACTTTTGCAAAATGTCAACTTTTTGGTAAGAGAGGCATGGGCTTGGTTCTAGGTAGGTACATGTGTATGGGCTGGCGCAGCATGGTGTGGAAGAGAGGCTAGGAAGGTTCAGCATGCTAGGCACCAAGTGGGTGAAGTGTGATGAGTGGTTTTGCAACTTGCTTACTTTTGAAACCTCATGAAAATCTCTTGTTTTGCCAACCATGAACATGTGATCTTTTGGTTCAATTCTGATTTTTAGAACTCATGTGATGTTTGTGCATTGGTTTGATGTGAACTAGAAGTCACAAATGGCCTTGATACATGATTTTGCAAATTTCCCAATTGGTGCATATCTTGAAAATTAGTGATTTTTGCCAACTTTGTCACACCATAACTTTTGATCCAAAATGAATTAGGTCATGTTCTTGTACTTTTTGAAAAGGGAAAAATGTGTTCTACAACTTTCATGACCAAAGTTTTTTCATTTGAAGCATTTTTGGATCAAAAAGCAAGGTTTGAAAAGTGACCTAGATTGACAAATTCCTTAAAAGTCAACTATGCCCAAAAAAGTCAACTTTGCAAAAACTTCAAATTCCTGAATTTTGTGAACTTCAACCTTCTTCCATGATCAAATAAAGATCATATACACTCAAAAAGGTGAAGATCACCCCTTGGTTGGGTCATTGGGGGCCTCAGATGCCCTGATTTTGCACTGACTTGTCCAGAAAGTCAACTCTTGATCAGATGACTTCCCCATGGAATTTCTTCATGAAAATTGATATGCACACTCCCTATACCATATAGAGACCAATGGAAACAAGAATGACCAAAAAATTTGGAGTTATGGCCTCTGAAACCAAAACCCTAATTTCAGGTCAACTGTGCAGTCAAACTTGGCTCTGCATCCATACCAATCCCAGTTCTTGTGATTCTTTGGCATTCTTGACTTTGAGAGGGTATAATATGATACTTGAACACACATGGACCCCTTTGAAGTGATTGGTGGCCTTTGGAGTGGCTCAGGAGGCTCTAGATTGCTCAGATCACAAACCCTAGGTGCAGATGACTTAGAACCAATGCAGTGAATCAAAATGTAATATGAGATGGTATGATTGTGTTTATGCATATGAAATGATCACAAGCCATGGTGTGAATGGGTGAGGGCAAATTTGGGGTGTTTACACTCCCACCTGCATAATTTTGGTATATACTATTGGAAGAATAAAAAAAGAAATAAACAGGATCAAATAAAATCGCTGCAGATTTTAAAATAATGAAAAATAAGAAAAGCGATTAAAATAAAATCTAAAAAATATTAAAACGATGCTAAAAATCTAATAAAATCAAATAAAGAACGCACAATTTTTTTATATTTTTTTTGAGAATATGAAAATAGAAAATAAATCAAATAAAATAGAAACATTAGTACTTACCTGACTTACCTGTCAGCCTGGAATTCTTATCACTACTACAGCCTTCGAAGTATCGACGAAAACAGATTACCACAGATTAACCAATAGTTTAGTTCTCCATGGTTCCCTATGATTCCTGCATTGAAACTTAAATCCAACTATCCAAAAACCATCTACACAATCAAACAAACAAATTATGTAATCAAAATCAATTAATCATGCATAAATCATTGAAACTAAAAAAAATCAAAAGAAAAGCAAGAATATGAATTTGGTTTGTATGATTTGGCATGAATTTGATGATAAGGATAATTGGAATAGGTTCAGGAAACCTCAAGGATTCATTTGCAGCCTTTAATCAACTTGTAAAAGTGGTGGATTGTGGAAACCTAATTTTGAATTATGTGAAATTTTAAAGTACGAATATCATCCTCTTGCTCTCCATCCTTTTTCTTTGTCTTCTGATGTTGTTGTGGTTATATAGTAATGTAATTAGGTTAAGAATTTGGGCCTTGGTTGGAGTTGTATGGGTTGCTTGAAGGTGAAGAAATATCTTTCATAATTTGTCCAAAAATCAAATGATATCTTACCAAATAGCCTTAGCACGAAATTTGATGATATCCAATCACCTTGAATGTCATTTAAGAGCTTCTAGAATCAAATCAAATCAAATCAAATCATAACCATATCCTTTACCATTTTCAAGTTATGCCCTTTGGAAGATGTTGACTTTTTATTGACTTTTGAAATGACCTGTAATGTTTTGGCTCATACCTTTCAAATAAAGCATTTTTACGCTTGGCATGTGAGACACAAAGTTGTAGAGAATTCAATTTCCTTCAAAATGAGCTTTGTATGGGAAATTTTTGATGAAGCATGTGAAAGTTATGGCTGGTCAAAGTTCAGTTGACTTTTCCAGTGAAAACCCTAATTTAGAAACTCCTGAATCTTGATGATCTGAAATCTCCTTGATGAATCATGATCAACCCTTTATTAAATGATGAATTTTACTTCATAAACTTGATGTTGGCAAAAAATCATGAAGTTTGACTTTGGTTTGACCACAGTTGACCTCAGTTTGACTTTTTAACCACTTTGACTGATTTTTGCATATCTGATCATCTGACTGAGCAAACTTTTTGGGAAAGCCTTGAAACTTGACATAGGGATTCTTGAAGACATGTGTGATGTTATGAATCTCACTTGAAGCCTTGAAAGTCCATTTAGCCTGATGAAATTCAAAACCCTAGTTTAAGGTGCATTGCTTAGGAGGAGGCTTTGTCTGAGGGAATTTCCAAACTTTCTGACTAATTGTGAACCTTGTGAACCTTGAGAGGATCCTTGGGACACATTGCCTTGACTAGGGGAGGGAAAAGTTTTGGGTGCAACAGTTGCCCCTGTTCAATTTTCTGAAACCTGAGGAGTTAGATTGGCCTGTGTGCCATTCGTGACTTGGAAGGTTGAAGGGGATTGAACACAAAAGCCCAAAAATTTACACTCGCCGGTGCGTAAAGTAATACTACTGATTGGTTGTATTTGCTTGAATGGGATTAAAGATGCCACTCGGAGGGACTGAAGATGGGCTTATAGATGTCATCCATAATATCAGAAGGTGATAGTATCTTTATGTTGTCACTGGATATCAGTACTAGGTCTTCGTATAGGCCGTCTCTGAATCATTTCTGTAACATGGTTTGAGTTGAATGCCAGCACTAGATCTTCGTATAGATCGTCTCTACATTATCTCTGGAGAAAAAGAATATCCTTCATTAAGTGTCAGTGCTTAGATCATTGTATAGATCGTCTCTGAACCGTCTTTAGGAACATACTTTAACTTAAGCATCAGAATCAAATCTTCGTGGCGATCATATCTGAGTTGCTTTTGGTGATATCCTGGGCTAAGTACAAGATCTTCGTATCGATCATTTATGTACCATCCCAAAGATCATCTGTTGAATTGCCCATAAGAAATAAATCTTCGTAACGATTATCTCTTCTGGAAATATCCCGGATTAAGCACTAGATCTTTGTATAGACCATTTACATACCATCCCAAGGACAAAAAGAATATAAGGATTAATCTTCGTGGCGATTATTCCTGAACTTCTTCTGAAAAATCTCTTGGACTAAGTACTATATCTTCGTGTAGATCATTTACACACCATCCCAAAGATAATTGACCATCAGAAATAAATCTTCATAACGATTATCTCTTCTGGAAATATCCCGGATTAAGCACTACGTCTTTGTATAGACCATTTACGTACCATCCTAAGGACAAAAAGAATATCAGGATTAAATCTTCGTGGCGATCATCTCTGAACTTCTTCTGAAAAATATCTTGGACTAAGTGCTAGATCTTCGTGTAGATCATTTACACACCATCCCAAAGATAATTGACCATCAGAAATAAACTTCGTAACGATTATCTCTTTTGGAAATATCCCGGATTAAGCACTAGATCTTCGTATAGATCATTTACGTACCCTTCCAAGGACAACTTGAACATCAGAATTAAATCTTCGTGGCGATTACTCCCGAATTGCTTTTAGTAATATCTTGGACTAAGCACTAGATCTTCGTATAGATCATTTACGTACCCTTCCAAAGATCATCTGTTTAATTGACCATAAGAAATAAATATTCGTAACGATTATATCTTCTGGAAATATCCCGGATTAAGCACTAGGTCTTCGTATAGACCATTTACGTACCATCCCAAGGACAAAAAGAATATCAGGATTAAATCTTCTTGGCGATCATCTCTGAACTTCTTCTGAAAAATCTCTTGGACTAAGTGCTAGATCTTCGTGTAGAGCATTTACACATCATCTCAAAGATAATTGACCATCAAAAATAAATCTTCGTAACGATTATCTCTTCTGGAAATATCCCGGATTAAGCACTAGATCTTCGTATAGATCATTTACGTACCCTTCCAAGGACAACTTGAACATCAGGATTAAATCTTCGTGGCGATTACTCCCGAATTGCTTCTGGTAATATCCTGGACTAAGCACTAGGTCTTCGTGTAGACCATTTATGTGCCATCCCAAGGATAATTTGTATTGATTATCAAAAATGAATCTTCGTAGCGATTATCTCTGAATTAGATATCAGTATCCGATCTTCGTATAGATCATCTCTGAACTGTTTCACGGAATTGATAGTGTTTATCTGCCTGCAACTATCCTGAAAAGAAAAGGTTAGTTTATGCAAGATTATTTAATGTATGCATGTATGGCATGATGCTCTTAAGTAAGAATGTCATATGGATTATGGATGTGTATGTTGTGATATGGTGTAAATGATGTATGTATGAGTTATGTAGCTTGAAGCGCCTAGGTAGATTTGTATAACAACTGCTGGCTGGGGAAAATAAATCTCGATTCGTTGCTGAGGAATATGAGGACTTCATTCACGTTTTGTTTAAGAATATCGTACTTAGAACCTCCCGTCTTCGTTCGTCGTGCTTTTTATTGAAGAAATAGATTCCTGAATACCCTGATTGGGGATAAAAGAGATGGACATTCCCTAAATGACTTATCCAGAAAGTGTCAATTCTTTGAAGCTCTCGTAGTATATGAAGCTACCTGGAGTATTTGGTTAGAATATCCTTAAAGTTTAATTTGTGGGGATGAAATGGCGAAGATTCGTTGGATTCCTACCCCCGTTCGTCCTTAGTAAATATTATTACTGCATTTTATGCATTTCTAGTAAACATCAATCATATTCAAAAGCATGTACACATTCCATCATAATCAACGAGCATTTTCTCCTGAGTGAAAGGGGAAAAGTAAACCTGAATTCGGAGATAGAGTTGTATCAATTTTGAAATTTAATCCTCATTCAAAGTAACCAATGGTTTTAGGACTTCTGAGATTCTCGATTTCCCCGAGTGATCTTCTGGAAATTTTCATGACTGAATCCGAAGACATGATACTGACACCATCTGATTAATTTCCACAATGGTTTCTGCTTGAACTCAATACCAAAACAATTTAATGAGAAGAATATATCTTCAGACTGTAGTGGATCGTGTACGCCTTGGTCAACAATTAAAGGGCTTACCAGTAAATTTGATCCAATTATGCTTGAAAAGAGAGCGTTGCCCCTAACTGAGGATGACTTGTCCAAGAACAACAGTGTTTTGAAAAAACTACCACAAGAGGAACAACTAAAATGCCTCACAATAATATGCCCTCGGCATCTTGAACTCAGTAATGTTACTTTAGGTACTTCAGATGGGGAGATTTGTCCCCTAACTATTAAGCATTGTTGAATCTTGACATGACTGTCTCAGTAACACGGCATGGCCCCTTGAGTGGAAGGTGGTGGCTATGCCCCTTTGTATACATTGGCTTTGATCCAGGAAGCAACCTTTGTTTGTCAGAAGGACTCTGGTTTATTGAATATTCATCATGTAAACTTCTTTGCAGTCAAACGCTTAGTTATATGCGAAGAATGATATTCAAAATGCAATGCTTATATCTGTCTTGAAATTTTTTTGAAAAAGAATTATTTTAGTAAAACAATGTTTGTAAAAACTGTGATATTAACTCGAGATTTATAATAAGCCCTGAAGGAGTCGGGATACCTTTTTGTAGCAGTACGCTTTCAAACTAACCATGCTTCAATTAAGACTTTTAAAGGGTTATAACGCGGCCTGGTTCACGGTTTAAGAAACAAAGGATAATGGCTCAAATTTATTTGCACCCAACCCAATCTTCATGATGTTCTTCAATCCTATGTTCGGTTAACTTATGCATTGAGGCTCCAAAAGTATTTGGAATTGTAACACTGATATTTTAGATGATTCAGAAACTATAACTTTATTTTAAAAGTCATCTCTTTTTTTTATTTTTTGTTGAGGATTTGTAGTGCCCTCTTTTTTTCTTGATTTTGCTATCCCTTCTTTTTTCCTGAATTGTTTATTTCAAGGTTACATTCAGCGGGATATCTCAATGTTTACTAAGTCTCCTTCATAGGTTATGACTTAGTGAAATTTTCTTTTGCTAGATATTGACTGTCAGACATAATGGTTTCCGGGAACCCTCATTAGTTGTGTACAAGAAAGACAACTGGCATAATTGAGTTAACCGAAAAACTACCCTGCCCCAGGTTATGATGAAAGGTTTTAATTTGTGTGAGAATAAAAACTCCTACTTAATAGGCTCAAAAGGGTTGACTAGTGATTAACTTCCTTATATCTCCACTGTTTAGGAATTGAAGCAATGCATGTACATCGTCAGCATAGTCTGTTCGAAAGCATACTGCATAAGATTATGGTATTGTTTTCGTCATCCTCCCTCTACAGGCTTATAGCTTTATCAGGAGTTAAATATCACAAGATAAAAATAAGAAGCATAGTTTTAAATATAGTGAAACGGATGGATTAATTCAAGACAAACATATGCAGTGCATTAATGAAAACAAAAGTTTGACATAATAGTAAGTGTTTAAACAAACAAAAGAAATTACAAATGAAAATTCAAATGTTATCAAAGCCTCTTCCTCTAAACTCATCACTCCAGTTATCTGGAAACTTTGATGCTTGATGGACAATAGAAGAACTCAACCTGGCCTTCTGGCGTAACCTCAAGTATTCCTTCGTCAATCAGGTCTTGAATCTTATTCTTCAATGCCCAACAGTTATTAGTGTCATGTCTAGGACAGTCGGAGTGATACATACACCTTGCCTTGGGATTATAGCGAGGAGAGGAGGTATTAAGATTTTTAGGAGAATTTTCCAAGGAAATCAACTTCATCTCCAACAAGCATTGCAAAACTTGTGACATTGGTGTGCTGAACCGCATGAACTGTCTTCTACATTCCTTGTATCGAAGTGGATTAACCTTACAAGGCCTTCTTTCTTCCATTGAAGGATGATCAGTAGTAGCCTGTCTCTTTCCTTCTTTTATCATTATCTTCCTTTCAACCAAGTCAGCTTGTTTCAACGGAGGTTGACTGATGATTAGATCCCCGTCTCTGTTACTTTGAAGTTTGTGGACAAAGGTTCTCATCTCTTCTTGCCCCTAAGCTAAACTTTGGATAACAGCCATTTGGCCACTCGTCTGGATCCTTATCTCTGCCATCTCAGCCTGCAATTGTTTCAACTGATCATCCTTGTTATCTTCAGGATTCTTCTTCTTCATGTCCTTAGAGAGGAGTGCATTTAAATCTTCTTGCCCCTTGGACAAATTCAAGATCACTTCTTGAAACTGAGCATTCTGAGCTTGAAGATCTTTGATAGATTGTTCGAGAGCCATTTCTGCTGAAATAAACAGCGAGAAGATGAGAAACCTGTTGTGAAAACCTGTCATGCAATGATATGGTATGTAGATGCATATGCAATGTTTTCAAGGACCGCAGGATTTAAATTTGTTTAAACAAACAGAAATGAAATTTTTTATTAGTAAGCATTAAACTCATTTGCCTCTTGGGCTTACAATGAAGGGAAATAAAAACAAAAATGGGGTTTTAGATCTCCCATGGACGTTTCCTCTTTGTATGGAGGTATGTGTTGAGATTCCGCTCCTCGTGAAGTTGTCTTGTCAGCTCCAGAATTCTTTCTTGACTAGCTTTGAAATGAGTCTCAAAAGTATCTCTTTGCTCCTTCAACTGGATCCAGGACCTCTGCAATTCCTCCATGTCAGTGGGCATGTCTGGATGAAGGATGGTATAAGGAGTATCTCCTTCAGCAACAGGCTCCATGGTAACTGGCAGGATAGCATGATATGGCATCATAAGAGTCTGAGCACGAGATCATACCCATCTGAGGTAAGGTTCCATAGGAATGGAGTACTTTGGTTCCAGAGTCTTATTGTCAACCTTTTTCACCTTACCCCAAGCTCGTATGAACCTTTGACGGTAAGCTTGAAGATTGTTGTCATAGTCGAACACAATACCTTGAATGAGCATGTCATGAGGACCATTACTCCGAGCATAACCAAACTGGCGTAGAGCTAAAGAAGGATTGTAGGTAATTCCCCCTCTTATGCTAAGGAGTGGCACATTAGGGAATTCCCCACAACGGTCAATGATGGTAACATTCTCCATAGATCTAGAGCACCAATGAATATTTGAATGAGAAAGTGACATGATTCTCTTAGACCACCTTAACCTTTGTTCATTCTTCATCACTGATCGAGGAAGGTGAGAAATAAACCACCTAGACAATAGAGGTATGCAGCACATCAGAGTTCCTCGTGCCTTCGTAGTACGGGTATGAAGAGAGTGTAAGATGTCTCCAAGTAATGTAGGCACTGGATTATGAGCCAGAAATATGTTGATGGCGTGTACGTCTATGAACTAGTATGGATTAGGGAACAACACCAAGCCATAGATTAATAAGGCTAAGATCTCCTCAAAAGCATTATAGCTCATAGCATCCAAGAATATATGAGCTTTCTTCATCAATACCTTAGCAAGAATACCCTTAACTCCACTTCTTGTTTCTAGAACAATGTCTGATTTCTTCAAATGTAGGGCTGCAGCAATGACTTCAGGTTTAGGCTCTTTCTCTAAGCCTGTGAAAGGTCTCTGATTGAGGATAGGTATACCCAACAGTTTGGAGAACTCCTCCATTGTAGGAACCAACTGATAGTCGGGGAATGTGAAACAATGATGTTTAGGGTCAAAGAACAGAAACATGACACTCATCATGTCTTCATTGAACCCTGAAGTGACTAGATCCAGTAGGTGACCATGCCTCTTGATGAATTGGGAGTTTTCAAAAACTTGAGAGACCAATTCCTTAAGCTTAGAAGGTATTCCTACAAAGTTGATCCAGATAGTATTCCTACGAGCAGAAGCCATGACCTGCAACAAAGAACAAAGATAAATCCTTTGGTCCTTGAAATGGTTAGTGAAAATGCTATGCTTATGATGCATGATGTCATGATGTTATGCTCAATCACAAACATGTGGCACACACAAACAAGTCACACAATAAACGAACACTTACTATTGAAGAATCTATTCATGTTTCGTTTGATGAGACTAACCCCTCGAAAGAGGATAATATTATTTTGGATGATGATGATGATGTAGTAGATATATCGCAACAACAAAAGGATACATCAAAAGACCAAGCAATATCACAAGAAGATAACTCACCAATTATTGAAGAACATCACAATCTTCCGAAAGAATGGAGAACTCATAGAGATCACCCGATAGATAAAGTTATTGGTGATATTAGCCAAGGCGTTGCAACTCGACTAAATATCAAGGATGCTTGTCTCAACATGGTGTTCGTATCTCAAATTGAACCAACCAAAATCGATGAAGCCTTAGGCAACGATCAATGGATAGTAGCTATGCAAGAAGAACTTAACCAATTCGAAAGGAATCAAGTTTGGACTCTTGTACCAAGACCGGACAACAAACACATCATAGGAACAAGATGGGTGTTCAAAAACAAACTTGACGAGAATGGAATCATAGTTCGTAACAAATCAAGATTGGTCGCACAAGGCTACAACCAAGAAGAAGGAATTGACTTTGATGAAACATTCGCTCCGGTAGAAAGGTTAGAAGCAATCAGATTATTACTTGCTTACGCTTGTTCCATGAATTTTCAGTTATACCAGATGGATGTCAAAAGCGCTTTCCGAATGGTTACATCAATAAAGAAGTCTACGTCAAACAACCTCCGGGCTTTGAAGACTTCAAGAATCCCTCTCATGTCTACAAGTTGAAGAAGGCTCTTTATGGCTTAAAGCAAGCACCAAGGGCATGGTATGATCGTCTTAGCAACTTCCTATGTGAGAAGGGTTTTACAAAAGGAAAGGTTGACAAGACTTTTTTCATCAAGAATTTCAAGGGCAACACCTTACTAGTTCAAGTCTATGTCGACGACATCATCTTCGGATCAACAAACAAAGACCTTTGCGAAGAATTCTCTCTTATGATGCAAGGAGAATTCGAAATGTCCATGGTGGGAAAGATGAACTACTTCCTTGGATTACAAATCAAGCAAACAAAGGATGGCATCTTCATTAATCAATCCAAATACTGTAAGGAATTGTTGAAAAATTCGATATGGACAGTTGCAAAGTAATGTCTACTCCAATGGGATCTGGAACGTACGTTGATCAAGATCTATCCGGCATTTCAATTGATATTACAAAGTATCAAGGTATGATCGGTTCAGTATTATATTTGACGGAAAGCCGTCCTGACATTATGTTTAGTGTTTGTTTTTGGTCTCGCTTTCAAGCTAATCCGAAGGAATCACATCTCACCGCCGTGAAGAGGATCATGAAGTATCTCAAAGGAACGACGCACGTCAGACTATGGTATCCAAAAGGTAGCACATGTTCTTTAATTGGTTATTCTGACGCTGGTTATGCAGGATGTAAGACCAATAGAAAGAGTACAAGTGGTACTTGTCACATTCTCAGGAATGCACTAGTGTCATGGGCATGTAAGAAGCAAGCATGTGTTACACTTAGCACGGCCGAAGCGGAGTACATTGCAGCAGGAAGTTGTTGTGCCCAATGTTGCACCCCAAAATTTGCCCTCACAAGACAAGACTTTGTATAATAAGAAGCTCACAAGGTTCACAAGGTTCACAAGACATCTCATGAGGTTCACAAGGTTCACAAAGTTCACAATTAGTCAGAAGATTTGACATTTCCCTCAGACAATGCATCCTCCTAAGCAATGCATCCTAAACTAGGGTTTTGACTTTAATTAGGTTAAATGGACTTCCAAGACTTCAAGTAAGCTTAATAACATCTTATATGTGTACAAGAATTCCCATGACAAGTTTCAAGACTTTTCCCAAAGGTTTGCTCAGTCAGATGATCAGATAGGTTAAGATCAGTCAAAGTAGTTAAAAAGTCAAACTGAGGTCAACTGTGGTCAAACCAAAGTCAAACTTCATGATTTTTTGCCAACATCAAGTATATGAAGTAAAATTCATCATTTGATCAAGGGTTTATCATGATTCATCAAAGAGATTTTAGATCATCAAGAATCAGGAGTTTCTAAATTAGGGTTTCCTTAGGAAAAGTCAACTGAACTTTGACCAGCCATAACTTTCACATGCTTCATCAAGAATTTTCCATCCAAAGCTCATTTTGAAGAAAATTGAATTCTCTACAACTTTGTGTCTCACAAGCCAAGCCCAAAAATGCTTCATTTGGAAGGTATGAGCTAAGACATTATAGGTCCTTTTGAAAGTCAACAAAAAGTCAACAACTTCAAAAGAGCATAACTTGAGAATGGTAAAAGATATGGACATGAAACCAATGGGGTTGGTTAGAGGACTCTTTAAGCTTTCCAAAATGTCCAAGAACACCCTCATAACATTAAAATTGAAGGATTTGTGCCCTTGCAAAGTTGGGAAATTTTAGGGAAGTTTATGAAGCAAATAAGGCCTAAAATCAAATTTTTGCTAAATGAGCCCACCAAATTGCCATCCCATCCTTATGAAAACACCAAGCATGACCCAACCCATTTATTTTCTGATTTTTATTTTTTTATTTCATATTTATTTGAATTTTATTCATTAAAATATCATTTAAATTGAAATAAAATATGAAATCAAATATTTAAAATGGGATATTGCTTCTAGAAAGTCATAAACATTGTTTGGATCAGATTGATATACAAATTATGATGATTGTCTTAAAATAGCAAGGTTGGATCAAATGAAAATCAAGTTTTAAGACATAATCTTTTTCAATATTCAAATGATAAAAATATCCAAAGTGTGACATGATTTTTTGACCTAATATCATTCATATATATACAAGGAATTGATCACAGCCTAAAGGACACGATTTTGCAGCCTCAAGGATAAGTTTCAAACTTTCAAAATTCATCAAAAATTTGAAATTCGGATTCTAACTTTTTGTGGTTTTTCAGGTGAAATAAGGACATCAATCTCTTCCTTGAACATCACTGATCATGTAGCAATAGTCATATGCATCCCAAACACAAAGAATTGATCAAACCCAATCAAACTTTTCACACTTTCATGAATTTCTCGTTCTCATATATTTGTGTAATATAAATCAAATTTGATCATTGTTTCATGTTTGTGATAAGCTGGTGATTGTTTCTGGGCTAGTTAATTTGAGTTTTGGTACAGGTTTGAAGAATGGCCATTGTTAGGGTTTGCGGCATCCGTTTAGGGTTTCATCATTTAGCCCAAATAAATGATTTCTAAAGACGTAGAAGGATCGTACACATCATTAGGAATACAATGCCATCATTAATTTCATGAAATTTCACTGTTTGGATAGAGTTTGTGATTCGCATGTTTAAAAGGGCAGGAAAAATCGCAGGAAGGGTCGTAGGTAATTTCGCAGGAAAACCTGCGAAACCAAGGTTGAAGATGAAGATCTTCGCGCGCTTCAGAAAATTCAAAAATTGATGTTTATATTTATTGTATTATTTATGTTTTGTTTCACAGGATGACAAACAGCCCAGTGGTTGATGCGCGCATGTATGAAGCAAAGGACATGGGTTCGAACCTGTCCTCAGTTATTTTTGGTGAAAAGTTTCATTTATTCTCAAGCTTAAAATATAATGATCAATACTCATCCCATATTCACAAGCGCGCGCTTGGCCTGGTGGCAGTGGTGTTAGTCCAAGAGATAGAGAGCCTAGGGCGTGGGTTCGATCCCAGCCCCAGGTAAGTTCTTTTTTTCTCATTTTTTTCATTATATTTGATTTTTGTTTATATTTTAATTAATTTAATAAATGATAAATATTTAAAATAAAATTGTTATATTATTTTCTTGTATATAATTCAAAACTTATATTTTAAAAAAAAAATTAAACTTTATTAATAAAATTATTTAATATTTATTTTATTGTATATATTATATGTTTTTTTTTGTACAAATAATTTAATTATATTTAGATCAATTTATAAACCCTAGAATTTTATATGTAAAAAAATCTAATTTTTTTATAAACCCTAATTATATTGTAAATATTAATTTATTTGTTTGTAGATTTTAATTTTATTATTTGTTCATATTATATGTAGTTTTTATATATAAATAATTTAAATAATTTAATTAAGTAGTAAACCCTAATTTATTTTTCTAAATAATTCAAAACCCTAACTTTATTTCATGAACTTAATTTATTATTTTTATATGCTTATTTAATTAAAATTAACAAATATTTTTATAATATGTACATAAAATTTAAAATATTAGAATTATTAATTATATTTCTTAGTATATAATTGTTATTATTTATTTCTTTTATTTAAAATTTCCTTAAAAAATAATTATTTATTTAACTTTGGACTTTTAAATTTGTTTCTATATTATGTTGTTATACTAACCATCTTATACTTATTTTTTGTTTATTATTACTAACCCATTTAATTATTTATTTATTTGCTTATTTATTTTAATTATTTTAATCATTATAATGTAATTATACCCACTATGTAATAGTTGTAGAATTTCTTATTATTTATTGTAAAATGCCATGGTTAGTAAAATAGGGAGTGTAAAACATGTTTGTATTTAAAATTGAATTTAGATCATTAACCTCAAGATAAATATATGAATTTGTACACGCACACACGTAAGTCGATCCTGGATCGCCATCTCACATTCTTAAGGATACCTCTCATGTTGCCTAAAGAATAAGGTCAAGTAAGGTGTAAAGCAAAGTCCCTTCTCTCGTATCATCTAGTCCCTTAAAAGATAATAAGATCAAGTCCCTACACGATTGCCTTCGTAAATGATCTTGTCCCTTTCGAATAAAGATGATAAGTCCCTTCGAATTGCTAAATACACCTTACAGTTGCCTAATCACAGATGTCCCTTCACTTGTCCCTCATACATCCAAGGTAATGACTACCTATTCCTTAATAATAGGGATAGTCTTACCACTTAAAGGATATTTAAGAACAAAAAAGATTTAACTTAGGGTAGGTTTCTCTTATGTACTTGCTCACCTTTTCAAAACATTTCAAAAACACTTCACATTTCAAACAATTTTCAAAACAAAGGCTTTATATATATCCGTACATGGATCATTATAAAGTACTTAAGAAAATTTCTATTCACACACTACACTTTTCAAAACATTTTAAAGTGAGCTAAGTAACTAAGAGCCCATGGATAACCATGGATGTAAAGGGTGCTAACACCTTCCCTTTACATAACCTACCCCCCGAACCCAAAAATCTTTTAAGGTCTTTCCTGTTCTTTTATGCCCTTTCCTTTGGATAAAATAAAAGTCGGTGGCGACTCTTGCTATCCGCAACATAACTAAAGTCAGTTCTCCCACCGTGTTACAGAACTGGCGACTCTGCTGGGGAACTTAATAAAAGAGGGGTACCCTTAGGAATTAGATCACTTTAAAATTGTTTGCTTTGTTTGCTTTAGTTTACTTGTTGGGTGCTCTTATGTGTGAAAGATCCTAGCTCGGATCTAGTGTACCTTAGGTAAATGGCAATAGACCAAGGAAACTGTACGGCGTATACCGATATGGTTGATCTGGTGGCCATAGTTAGTGTGACTTCTTGGTTGGTGCTTATGTTCCTTAAGTCAAGTTGAGGATAATATGAGACTGCCATATGTTGTCAATGCACTAACTAACTTTTAGAACCCTAGTTATCCCATCTTGGCCTTTAGAAAAGTAGTGAGATAACCGGCTTTGGTGAAGACTGAAGTTGGTTGATACTCGATACTACGCTCATTGAGATTCTAAACTTTGAGGGTTTTGGTTGGTAAGTAAGTTGCCTACTGAACAACCACCTTTGTGAAGGATCAATGATATTGAGATCCCTTAGAACCTGGTTACTTTCATAGGACAGGATGAACCAACTAAACTTCAGGGGAGGGTACTTACCCTTAAACCTCATGCAAGCCTTCAAACCTAGGGCTATTGTGTGATTTGTTTGTGTGTGCCACATGTTTGTGATTGAACATAACATCATAACATCATCATGCATCATAAGCATAGAATTTTCACTAACCATTTCAAGGACCAAAGGATTTATCTTTGTTCTTTGTTGCAGGTCATGGCTTCTGCTCGTAGGAATACTATCCGGATCAACTTTGTAGGAATACCTCCTAAGCTTAAAGAATTGGTCTCTCAAGTTTCTGAAAACTCCCAGTTCATCAAGAGGCATGGTCACCTATTGGATCTAGTCACCTCAGGGTTCAATGAAGACATGATGAGTGTCCTGTTTCAGTTCTTTGATCCTAAACATCATTGATTCACATTCCCCGACTATCAACTGGTTCCTACAATGGAAGAGTTCTCAAAGCTTCTGGGTATACCTATCCTGGATCAGAAACCCTTCACAGGCTTAGAGAAAGAGCCTAAACCTGAAGTCATTGTTGCAGCCCTACATTTGAAGAAATCAGACATTGTCCTAGAAACGAGAAGTGGAGTTAAGGGTATTCTTGCTAAGGTGTTGATAGAGAAGGCTCAAGTGTTCTTGAAATCTATGAGCTATGATGCTTTTGAGGAGATCTTAGCCTTGTTGATTTATGGCTTAGTGTTATTCCCCAATCCTGATCAGTTCATAGACGTTCATGCCATCAACATATTCCTGAGTCACAATCCAGTGCCTACATTGCTTGGAGACATCCTACATTCTCTTCATACCCGTACTACAAGGGCAAGAGGAACTTTGATGTGTTGCATACCTTTTCTATCTAGGTGGTTTATTTCTCACCTTCATCGATCAATGATGAAGAATGAACAAGGGTTCAAGTGGTCAAAGAGGATTATGTCACTCTCTCATTCAGATATCCATTGGTGCTCCAGATCTATGGAGAATGTTACTATCATTGACCGTTATGGGGAGTTTCATAATGTGCCACTTCTAGGCATAAGAGGAGGCATTACTTACAACCCTTCCTTAGCTTTACGAAAGTTTAGTTACGCTCGGAGTGATGGTCCTCATGACATGTTGATTCAGGGTATTGTGTTTGACTACGACAACGATCTGCAAGGTTACCGTCAAAGGTTCATACGAGCATGGGGAAAAGTGAACAAGGTTGACATCAAGACTCTGGAGCCCAAGTACACTATTCCTATGGAAGCTTACCTCAGATGGGTGCGATCTCGTGCTCAGACTCTCATGATGCCGTATCCTGCCATCCTGCCAGTTACTATGGAGCCTGTTGCTGAAGGGGATACTTCTTATACCATCCTTCATCCAGACATGCCCACTGACATGGAGGAGTTACAGAGGTCCTGGATCCAGTTGAAGGAGCAAAGAGATACTTTTGAGACTCATTATAAAGCAAGTCAAGAAAGAATCCTGGAACTAACAAAGCAACTTCACGAGGAGCGGAATCTCAACTCATACCTCAACATAAAGAGGAAACGTCCATGGGAGACTTAAAACCCCATCTTTTGTATTTATTTCATTGTAAGCCCAAGGGGCAAACAAATTTATTATTAATAAAAGTTTACTTTTTGGTTGTTTAAACAAATTTAAATCCCGCGGTCCTTGAAAACATTGCATATGCATTTATACACCATATCATTGCATCACAAGTTTCTTATGTATAGGTATCTTATCTTCTCGCTGTTTATTTCAGCAGAAATGGCTCTTGAACAAACTGTCAAGGATCTCCAGGCTCAGAATGCTCAGTTCCAAGAAGTGATCCTAAATTTGTCCAAGGGGCAAGAAGAGTTGAAAGCACTCCTCTATGAAAGTCCTGAAGATAACAAGGATAATCAGTTGAAACAACTACAAGCTGAGATGACAAAAATGAGGACCCAGATGAATGACCAGGTGGCTCTTATTCAAAGTTTAGCTCAGGGGCAAAAAGAGCTAAAAACCTTTGTCCACAAACTTCAAAGTAATGGAGTCAGGAATCTAATTGTCAGTCAACCTCCATTAAAACAAGCTGATTTGGTTGAAAGGAAGATGAGGATAAAAGAAGGTAAGAAACCGGTTGCCATTGATTGTTCTTCAGTTGAAGAAGAAAGACCTGATAAGGTTAATCCACCTCAACACAAGGAATGTAGAAGGCAGTTTATCAAGTTCAGCACTCCAATGTCACATGTTCTGCAATGCTTGTTGGAGATGAAACTAATTTCTTTGAAAAGTCCTCCTCAAAGTCCTAAAACTTCCTCTCCTCACTATAATTCCAAGGCAAGGTGTGAATATCACTCCAACAGTCTTGGACATGATACTAATAACTGTTGGGCATTGAAGAAAAAGATTCAAGACCTGATTGACGAATGAATCCTAGAGGTTACTCCAGAAGGTCAGGTTGAATTCTACTATCGTCCATCAAACACCGAAGCTGCAAGACAAGTTGCCCAGGGTAGCAAGAAAGGAGGCCTACCTATTCTTGTTGAGATATGGGGAACCTTGGGAAATCCAAGTGGTAAATTTGATTTCATGGTGAAGTATACTGCTCCTCAAAGTTCACAGATTGCAATTGAAGACATTCAGCCAACTGGATGGGACAACATTTGAATTTTCATTTGTAATTTCTTTTATTTGTTTAAACACTTACTATTATGTTAAACTTTTGTTTTCATTAATACCTTGCATATGTTTGTCTTGAATTAATCCATTCGTTTCACTATATTTAAAACTATGCTTCATATTTCTATCTTGTGATATTTAACTCCTGATAAAGCTATAAGCCTGTAGAGGGAGGATGACAAAAACAATACCATAATATTAGGCAGTATGCTTTTTAACAGACTCTGCTGACGATGTACAGGCATTGTTTCAATTCCTAAACAGTGGAGATATAAGGAAGTTAATCCCTAGTCAACCCTTTTGAGCCTATGAAGTAGGAGTTTTTATTCTCGCACAAATTAAAACCCTTATTCATAACCTGGGGCAGGGTAGTTACTCAGTTAACTCAAATATGCCAATTATCTGTGTTGTACACAACTAATGATGGTTCTCTGTAATCATTAAACCTGACAGTCAATATCCAGCAAAAGAAAATCTCACTAAGTCAAAACCTATGAAGGAGACTTAATAAAAAATTAAGACATCCCACTGACTGTAACCTTGAAATAAATAGTTCAGGCAAAAAGAAGGGATAACAAAGTCAAAAGAAAAAAGAGGGCACTATGAATCCTCAACAAAGAAAGATGACTGAATGTTCAAATAAATTTTTGGTCTCTGAACCATCACAAATGTCAGTGTTACAATTCCAAACTACTTTGGAACCTCAATTCATAAGTTAACTGAGCATAGGACTGAAGAACATCATGGAGAATGGGTTGGGTACAAATAAATTTGAGCCTTTATCCTTTGTTTCTTAAACCATGAACCAGGCCACGTTACAACCCTTTAAAAGTCCTAACTGAAGCATGGTTAGTTCGAAAGCGTACTGCTACAAAAAGGTATCCTGACTCCTTTAAGGCTTATTATAAAACTTGAGTTAATATAGCAGTTTTCACAAAAAACTGTTTTTCTAAAAATAATTTTTTTCAAAACTTCAAGACAAACATACGCATTGCATTTTGAAAATATTTATTTGCATATACCTGAGTGTTTGATAAACAGAGAAACTTACAGGATGAATGCTCAATAAACCAAAGTTCTTCCGATAAACAAAGTTGCTTCCTGGATCAAAGTCCATGTATACAAAGGGGCATAGTCATTATCTCCCAATCGAGGGGACAGGCCATGATACTGCCTAACTCAGTTGGGGCAATCAGGACAGGATTCAACTATGTTAAGTAGCCAGGGGAAGATCTCCTCGTTTATCTAAGTTACCAAGGGTAACATTACAGAGTTCATAATGCCAGGGGCATAGTCACTGTTTCCTAATCAAGGGGGCATACCAAGTTACTGTTCAATTCATTCAGGGCAATCATGTCCATATTCAACAAGCGCTTAATAGCCAGGGGCAACTCTCTTCATATATTTGAATTACCAAGGGTAACATTATTGCGGGGCATTCTGCTTATTTCTCTTGAGGTAACTACATTCAGATACTTCCATTATGGGACAATTCATCCTCAGCCAATGGGGCAATGCTTTCTTTTCAAATCTAGTATCCGGAGCATATATGGTCCATCATAATTTTAAGACACGTTCCCTTGATATTGGATTCTCAGCAGAAGCCATTGTGGAAATTAATTGTCTATGCCAGTAGTATCAGATGGTGTCAGTATCATGTCTTCAGATCCAGCTACGAGGATTTCTAGGAAGGTATTCAGGAAATTTAAGAATCTCAGGAGCTCTAAATCCAATTGGTTATGCACTCTCGAAGTTGAAACGATTCTGTTTTCAAGTTCATCTTTACTTTTCCCTCTAAATCCAGATTTACTTTTACCCTATTTACCTAAGCGAAAACGTCCATTGGTTTGTGTTTGAATGTATGTATGCTTTTGAATATGATTGATGTTTACCAGAAATGCATAAATGCTTAATATGATTGATGTTTACCAGAAATGCATGAAATGCAGTAATAGTATTTACTAAGGACAAACGAGGGAAGGAATTCAACGAAACTTCGCCGGTTCATCCCCACCAGACAGCTACAAGTCCCCCAGTAGGGCAAATCCATCTTCATAAATACTTCGAGTCACATCTCTCCTAGAATTTATATCCATCTCTTTTATCCTCAGACGGATAGTCGGGAATTTATTCTTTCAATAGGAGTACGACGAACAAAGACGGGAGGTTATGGATACCATACTATCGAACGAAGACCGGAGGTTATGGATACCATACTATCGAGCGAAGACGGGAGGTTATGAATACTATATTATCAAACGAGACGGGAACGAGTTCCTCATATCCTTCAGCAACAAATCGGGATTTATTTTCCCTGGCCAGCAGTTGTTATACGAAGATATCCAGACGCTTCAGGCTACATGATGCATACATACATCATTTACATCATACCATAACATACACATCCATAAGTACATAATACATTTACTTAGGTGCATCATACTATGCATGCATACATAATGCATAAACTAATATTTCCCTTGCAGGATAGTTATATGCAGGTACAACAATATTAACAACTTACAACGGGTCAGAAATGATCCATACACTACTCAAGATGTCCTCGAATAGCAGGCAAACGGTCTGTAAAAAGATCCATTCCCTGGTTCAAGACATTTTTCAGAAGAACAAATCCTGACGTTCTTTTGGCCCCTTGTTCAAGACTTTTTCAGAAGAACAAATCCTGACGTTCTTTTGACCCTTAAGAACAAATCCTGACGTTCTTTTGGCCCCTTGTTCAAGACTTTTTCAGAAGAACAAATCCTGACGTTCTTTTGACCCTTAAGAACAAATCCTGACGTTCTTTTGGCCCCTTGTTCAAGACTTTTTCAGAAGAACAAATCCTGACGTTCTTTTGACCCTTAAGAGCAAATACTGACGCTCTTTTGGCCCCTTGTTCAAGACTTTTTCAGAAGAACAAATCCTGACGTTCTTTTGACCCTTAAGAGCAAATCCTGACGCTCTTTTGGCCCCTTGTTCAAGACTTTTTCAGAAGAACAAATCCTGACGTTCTTTTGACCCTTAAGAGCAAATCCTGACGCTCTTTTGGCCCCTTGTTCAAGACTTTTTCAGAAGAACAAATCCTGGCGTTCTTTTGACCCTTAAGAGCAAATCCTGACGCTCTTTTGGCCCCTTGTTCAAGACTTTTTTAGAAGAACAAATCTTGACGTTCTTTTTACCCTTAAGAACAAATCCTGACGTTCTTTTGGCCCTTGAATAGCAGGCAAACAGTCTGTACAAAGATCCATTCCCTAATTCAAGATACTTCCAGAAGAGATAATTATCACAAGATTTATTTCTACTGGTCCATTCAATAACTCAAATCATATTGCATAAATGATTCAGAGATGGCTTATACAAAGACCTAGTATTGATATCAAATATCAACATACAGAACGTCACCACATCCAGATATTTTAGATGGCATCTCTAAGCCCATCTCCAGGTCATCCTGATGGCATCTCTAAGCCCATCTCCAATTCTTCCAAGTGGCATCATTAAGCCCACTCAAGCATATACAACTGATCATCAGTATTACTCTATGCACCGGTGAGTGCAAATATTTGGGCTTTAGTGTTCAACCCCCTTCAACCTTCCAGGTCACGAATGGCACAGATACCAATCTAACCCCTCAGGTTTCAGAAAATTGAACAGGGGCAGCTGTTGCACCCCAAAATTTGCCCTCACAAGACAAGACTTTGTGTACTAAGAAGCTCACAAGGTTCACAAGACATCTCATGAGGTTCACAAGGTTCACAAAGTTCACAATTAGTCAGAAGATTTGACATTTCCCTCAGACAATGCATCCTCCTAAGCAATGCATCCTAAACTAGGGTTTTGACTTTAATTAGGCTAAATGGACTTCCAAGACTTCAAGTAAGCTTCATAACATCTTATATGTGTACAATAATTCCCATGACAAGTTTCAAGACTTTTCCCAAAGGTTTGCTCAGTCAGATGATCAGATAGGTTAAGATCAGTCAAAGCAGTTAAAAAGTCAAACTGAGGTCAACTGTGGTCAAACCAAAGTCAAACTTCATGATTTTTTGCCAACATCAAGTATATGAAGTAAAATTCATCATTTGATCAAGGGTTTATCATGATTCATCAAAGAGATTTCAGATCATCAAGAATCAGGAGTTTCTAAATTAGGGTTTCCTTAGGAAAAGTCAACTGAACTTTAACCAGCCATAACTTTCACATGCTTCATCAAGAATTTTCCATAAAAATCTCATTTTGAATGAAATTGAATTCTCTACAACTTTTTGTCTCACAAGCCAAGCCCAAAAATGCTTCATTTGGAAGGTATGAGCTAAGACATTATAGGTCCTTTTGAAAGTCAACAAAAAGTCAACAACTTCAAAAGAGCATAACTTGAGAATGGTAAAAGATATGGACATGAAAACAATGGGGTTGGTTAGAGGACTCTTTAAGCTTTCCAAAATGTCCAAGAACACCCTCATAGCATTAAAATTGAAGGATTTGTGCCCTTGCAAAGTTGGGACATTTTAGGGAAGTTTATGAAGCAAATAAGGCCTAAAATCAAATTTTTGCTAAATGAGCCCACCAAATTGCCATCCCATCCTTATGGAAACACCAAGCACGACCCAACCCATTTATTTTCTGATTTTTATTTTTTTATTTCATATTTATTTGAATTTTATTCATTAAAATATCATTTAAATTGAAAAAAAATATGAAATCAAATATTTAAAATGGGATATTGCTTCTAGAAAGTCATAAACATTGTTTGGATCAGATTGATATACAAATTATGATGATTGTCTTAAAATAGCAAGGTTGGATCAAATGAAAATCAAGTTTTAAGACATAATCTTTTTCAATATTCAAATGATAAAAATATCCAAAGTGTGACATGATTTTTTGACCTAATATCATTCATATATATACAAGGAATTGATCACAGCCTAAAGGACACGATTTTGCAGCCTCAAGGATAAGTTTCAAACTTTCAAAATTCATCAAAAATTTGAAATTCGGATTCTAACTTTTTGTGGTTTTTCAGGTGAAATAAGGACATCAATCTCTTCCTTGAACATCACTGATCATGTAGCAATAGTCATATGCATCCCAAACACAAAGAATTGATCAAACCCAATCAAACTTTTCACACTTTCATGAATTTCTCGTTCTCATATATTTGTGTAATATAAATCAAATTTGATCATTGTTTCATGTTTGTGATAAGCTGGTGATTGTTTCTGGGCTAGTTAATTTGAGTTTTGGTACAGGTTTGAAGAATGGCCATTGTTAGGGTTTGCGGCATCCGTTTAGGGTTTCATCATTTAGCCCAAATAAATGATTTCTAAAGACGTAGAAGGATCGTACACATCATTAGGAATACAATGCCATCATTAATTTCATGAAATTTCACTGTTTGGATAGAGTTTGTGATTCGCATGTTTAAAAGGGCAGGAAAAATCGCAGGAAGGGTCGTAGGTAATTTCGCAGGAAAACCTGCGAAACCAAGGTTGAAGATGAAGATCTTCGCGCGCTTCAGAAAATTCAAAAATTGATGTTTATATTTATTGTATTATTTATGTTTTGTTTCACAGGATGACAAACAGCCCAGTGGTTGATGCGCGCATGTATGAAGCAAAGGACATGGGTTCGAACCTGTCCTCAGTTATTTTTGGTGAAAAGTTTCATTTATTCTCAAGCTTAAAATATAATGATCAATACTCATCCCATATTCACAAGCGCGCGCTTGGCCTGGTGGCAGTGGTGTTAGTCCAAGAGATAGAGAGCCTAGGGCGTGGGTTCGATCCCAGCCCCAGGTAAGTTCTTTTTTTCTCATTTTTTTCATTATATTTGATTTTTGTTTATATTTTAATTAATTTAATAAATGATAAATATTTAAAATAAAATTGTTATATTATTTTCTTGTATATAATTCAAAACTTATATTTTAAAAAAAAATTAAACTTTATTAATAAAATTATTTAATATTTATTTTATTGTATATATTATATGTTTTTTTTTGTACAAATAATTTAATTATATTTAGATCAATTTATAAACCCTAGAATTTTATATGTAAAAAAATCTAATTTTTTTATAAACCCTAATTATATTGTAAATATTAATTTATTTGTTTGTAGATTTTAATTTTATTATTTGTTCATATTATATGTAGTTTTTATATATAAATAATTTAAATAATTTAATTAAGTAGTAAACCCTAATTTATTTTTCTAAATAATTCAAAACCCTAACTTTATTTCATGAACTTAATTTATTATTTTTATATGCTTATTTAATTAAAATTAACAAATATTTTTATAATATGTACATAAAATTTAAAATATTAGAATTATTAATTATATTTCTTAGTATATAATTGTTATTATTTATTTCTTTTATTTAAAATTTCCTTAAAAAATAATTATTTATTTAACTTTGGACTTTTAAATTTGTTTCTATATTATGTTGTTATACTAACCATCTTATACTTATTTTTTGTTTATTATTACTAACCCATTTAATTATTTATTTATTTGCTTATTTATTTTAATTATTTTAATCATTATAATGTAATTATACCCACTATGTAATAGTTGTAGAATTTCTTATTATTTATTGTAAAATGCCATGGTTAGTAAAATAGGGAGTGTAAAACATGTTTGTATTTAAAATTGAATTTAGATCATTAACCTCAAGATAAATATATGAATTTGTACACGCACACACGTAAGTCGATCCTGGATCGCCATCTCACATTCTTAAGGATACCTCTCATGTTGCCTAAAGAATAAGGTCAAGTAAGGTGTAAAGCAAAGTCCCTTCTCTCGTATCATCTAGTCCCTTAAAAGATAATAAGATCAAGTCCCTACACGGTTGCCTTCGTAAATGATCTTGTCCCTTTCGAATAAAGATGATAAGTCCCTTCGAATTGCTAAATACACCTTACAGTTGCCTAATCACAGATGTCCCTTCACTTGTCCCTCATACATCCAAGGTAATGACTACCTATTCCTTAATAATAGGGATAGTCTTACCACTTAAAGGATATTTAAGAACAAAAAAGATTTAACTTAGGGTAGGTTTCTCTTATGTACTTGCTCACCTTTTCAAAACATTTCAAAAACACTTCACATTTCAAACAATTTTCAAAACAAAGGCTTTATATATATCCGTACATGGATCATTATAAAGTACTTAAGAAAATTTCTATTCACACACTACACTTTTCAAAACATTTTAAAGTGAGCTAAGTAACTAAGAGCCCATGGATAACCATGGATGTAAAGGGTGCTAACACCTTCCCTTTACATAACCTACCCCCCGAACCCAAAAATCTTTTAAGGTCTTTCCTGTTCTTTTATGCCCTTTCCTTTGGATAATATAAAAGTCGGTGGCGACTCTTGCTATCCGCAACATAACTAAAGTCAGTTCTCCCACCGTGTTACACCCAAATCTTGTGGCTTAAACAACAACTCCTCGATTTCGGTATAGACCTTGGTTGTATCCCTCTCTTATGTGACAACACAAGTGTCATCAATATCACGAAGAACCCGGTCATGCATTCAAGAATAAAGCATATAGATATCCGGCATCACTTCCTTCGAGATCATGTTCTAAACGGAGATGTCGATGTTACGTTCGTGGATACACACAATCAACGCGCCGATATATTCACTAAACCATTGGCTAAGGAGCAATTTTTCAAGATTCGACGAGAACTTGGTATTCTCAATGAAGGTGACATCTAACCCTATCTTTAAAATTGTTTGTTGTATATTTTTTGTTGCATAATATGTGTTTTTTGTTCACTTTGTGTTACAAAAGGCTAGCACTCATTTTTCACCGTTTTTGATCTTTCACTCTTTCGGTAATCCGAAAAACATCGTTTTTAAAATATTTTTTGATCAAAAGTTGCGTTATGATATTTGCTAACATTTTGTAAAAAAAATTTGTCAAAAATATTTCCCGACATAGCCCCAAAACTGCTGCTGTCCTTTTAAAAAATTTTGAAATTTTTTGCCCGTTAATCGGTTAACGGATCGATTAACCAGTTAACGCATCCCAGACAACAGTCCTGGGTCACGTGTTGGACATATTTTTGGTTGTTTTGTTTTTTCTTCTTTTATGTACTTTGTCATATGTATGTGAGTCAAATGTTTTTTAATACCTCTTTCAAACTCCTCATAAGTTCTTCACTCCCTTTGACTCACCATTAAACTCCACTACCTCATTTTCACTCTCTCTTCTCCAAAACCATAACCACTCCATTAATACACCATTAAAACCCACTCCACTAAAAATCTTTTATAAACTCTACCCTCTCAACCTCACTCTCCATACACTCAAACCCTAATCCGAAAATACCTCCACACACCCCAAACCCTAAGCTTCAACTTCTCTTCAATGGCTCCAAGAAAAGGAAAGGCTCCTGTGTCAGCATCAAAATCCATCAGTGAAGAGGAAATGACCATGGAATCAACCAAGAAGCGGAGAATGGATTTTCGTGTCCGGGTTCGACATCTTCTTAAGGGTAAGTATGTGAATATGAAATCCTTTGAAACTTTTAAGTTTCCGGCATTATTAGAATATCAGGGGATGCTAGACTTTATTGCTGATAATGGAAAAGTATATCCGGATTTGGTAAAATCCTTTATGAACAACATGTCTCTTAATTGTGATGATAAGGATAAACACCAACTGTTTGCTATTGTTAGAAACTGTGAAATTAGAGTTGACCTAGGTACTCTTGCTGCTTCATTGTCTATCCTATATTCGGGTGTTTTCCTTCAAAAAGGGGTAAACCATGATGAAGGAAAATAGGCCAACTATGACAAAATGGAATACTATTATCAGATTTATCGGTTTCCAAAGGCAGCCGTGGTATCCGACCAACGTACCTCTCGGGTACTCTGTTCTGCTAAGAACTTATCTGTGGATGATCAGATGCTACACTACATCATCTGTCATGTTCTTCTGCCCAAGGATTCCAACTTTTCTTAGATTAATGATTTGGAAATGCAAGTCCTATTTACTGTCAAGAACAAGATTAGGGTGAACTGGCTTCCTACTATGATGTATCATCTGAAGCAACAACTTGCTCTCAAGACAAGATTACCCTATGGCCGTCTCATTTCAAGAATCCTGGAAATTACCGATATGGAAATCGGTAGAGAGCCTTTTATCTCTATGACTACTACGGCTAATGAGATTAATGGAGTCACTATCATCAAAAACACCGGCATAATCCAAAGCAACGATGGAACCTACAAGTATGATGACGGATCCTCCACCTCCACCTCCATTCCACCTATTCCCGAAACCGACATCACAAATGACTTTCTCTACTCTACCATCATGACAAACCGCCATGAAACCATGCGTGCCTTCAAAAGCCTTCGGAAATTAGTCTTAAGCTCCCGAAACCCCACCGAGTTTGTTGATCAGGATGAGGACGGTAGCGAAGAGGAGGAAGAAGATGATAAGGATGTATCGAAAGAGGAATGAGGACCATGTTTTCTTGCTATTTATTTATTATGCTTTAAGTCTAGTTTATGTATTTTTGTTTCAAACATAAGTCCTAAGTTTATTAGGAAATTTTGGTTTCCATGTACTAAGCTTTTCCGCATTATGCTAGTACTCTTGTTGGCTATGTTAAAATTATTCTTATGCTTCTATGTGTGTTTGCTCGCATGTCTTACTTGATGCATATTTCTATTCAATGCGTGTATGATGCTTTTCTTTTCATATCAATGCTTGTTGGTCTCTTCCTTTTTGATAATGCCAAAGGGGGAGAAGACTCTGTTTCTCTAATGCCTCTCGATGCAGAATTTCTTTTGCTACTGCCGCTATTATTTAGGGGGAGTTGCTATACTTAGGGGGAGGATCGTCTTAGAGAAAAGTCGATCAAGCTTTCGCACACTTTTGGTTGTCATCATCAAAAAGGGGGAGAATGTAGAAGCACGCCTTCAACCTCGAAGATTTTGATGAAGACAACACGACTGTCATGCGCTTCATATTTGCAACAAGTCAAGAGCTCTCAAACATGATCTAGCAACAAACATCGGCATGATGATCAAGCTTCTTTTGCTCACTCAGTTTATTTCAAGCTTGGTCGCAAAACGTTGAGGTACATCAAAACCCTTTACAAATTGATGTACAAGTGTTCAATAAATCATTTCACATATTATCATATTGCATACAATTTTTTGAAATGTTTTTAAAATGGTTTAACACTTTTAAAATTAAGATTTTTTCTATTTTTAACAGTGTTAACCGGTTAACTATTTGGTTAACCGGTTAACGACTTCAAATTTCAAAAGACAGTGTTAACATTGCTATGTGTTAACCGGTTAACTATTTGGTTAACCGGTTAACATTGAAAGTTTTTGAAAATTTTTTTTCTTTGAAATTCAAAATATACCTTTTTATTATACCTCTTCAAATTATATTTTGTTTCATAATTTCTCACACCTTTTTGAATGGGTGTTTTAAAATTTATATATTCTGAATTTTTTAAATTCAAAAACACCTCCTAGATTTTTTTTTAAAAATCACTCAATCAAAATCACTTCTTTCTACATATATTTTCAAACTTTAAAAGTGTTCATATTGTGATTCATAACATTTTCATATTCATCGTTGAACACTTGTATTGAAATTTATAAAGTGGATTTTGATCAAAGGAGAAGATCAACTTATATTGATATCAAACATTGTACTACTCTAAAAAAATTACAAAGAATTAAAATAGATTTTCTATTGTGACTTGTGATCCAAGATTGTTGGACTCAAGGGATAGTGATTGCAAGAGGATTGTTCTTGCACACTAGGTTGTTTAGTTGTTTAGGAAGTAGGCCTCACCGATTGAAGGTGCAATAGGTTGTACATTTCTAAAGACTAGTGGAAAATCTCTTACGTGTTGGAAAGAGGAATGGATGTACCTTCGGACTGTGAACCAGGATAATTTGTTGTGTCTCTTTTACTTTCTCGCTTTATAGTTTTCATCCCATAAACAAGTAAAAGAAAAATCCATCCATCAAAGAAAATAGTCGAAAGTTTTATAACTCCTAATTCACCCCCCCCCCCCTCTTAGGCGTACTTTGAAACTACAGTTTTGTCTATTTTATTTAAGCAAACATTGTGTATTGTCTTACGAGACTAGAATTTCAATTATGCTATCTTCCACTGCAAGTTAAACGGTTTCATTTAAAAACATATCATTGAGCTTATTATGATGTTTAGTTGAATTGTGACACTCAAACATTATTATTGAAAATTTTACTCTGAGTTTATGATTATTACCGTGGGTGTATTTGGGTGTTACAAAGTGATATCAGAGCAGGTCGGTCCGTCCGACCAAGTAGTTGAGTCGTTGAGTAGTGAGTTGTGATGTTGTTGTGAGTGTGAACATTGTGATTATTGTTATTGATTTGAAACCATCGTTGGATTGTTGTTGTATGACATGTTTAGAATGGCTGGGAGAAACGATGTTGCACTTGCCGCTGCTATGCAAGCGATGGCACAAGCTGTGCAAAATCCAAGGAATGTTGGGGATCGTGAAAATGATGAGTTCAGGAAGAATGATCCGCCAACATTCAATGGAAAGTATGATCCTGATGGAGCACATGATTAGGTCAAGGAGATTGAGAGAATCTTCAAAGTCATGGAGTGTTCAGAGGGAAGCAAGGTGCGGCTGGGTGCACACAAACTGGTAGCTGAGGCCGACGATTGGTGGGTTGGCACTCGTCAACGATTGGACGCGGTTGGTGAAGCAGTCACCTGGGCGGTGTTTAAGATGTAATTTTTGAGGAAGTATTTTCCTGAAGATATTCGGGGAAAGAAGGAAATTGAGTTTTTAGAGCTGAAGCAAGGCAGTATGTCAGTTACAGAGTATGCTGCTAAGTTTACTGATCTGGCGAAGTTCTATCCTCATTACAGCGAAGCGACTACGGAGTTCTCGATATGTGTCAAGTTCGAGAATGGTTTGAGGCCTGAGATTAAACAAGAAATTGCTTATCAAAGGATCTGAAGGTTTCCATATTTAGTGGATTGCTGCAGAATCTTTGAGGAAGATAGTAAGGCTCAGTATGAGCATTTCAGATGCCTAGCTGAAAGGAGAGGGAAACAACCAATGCATCGTGGAAAACCTTATGCAGCTCCTGCTGATAAGGGTAAGCAGAAACCAAAGGAAGGTAAAAGGCCAAGTGGAGGAGGTGCCCCTATTTCATTTAAGTGCTAAAGGTGTGGTGAGGTGGGTCATCGTGTCAGTGAGTGCACGAGTGACGTGAAGAAATGTTTCAAGTGTGGCCAGCCTGGACACTTGATTGTTGAATGCAAGACAAATGTGGTTACTGGCTAAAACTATGGAGAGCAAGGTCACATTAGTTTGCATTGTCACAAGTCCAAGAAAGTTTCAACTGGAGGAAAGGTGTTTTCTCTGACAGGGCACAAACTTCCAGTGAAGACCGTTTGATCAGAGGTATTTTTCATATTAATAATGTTCCTTTGATTGCTATGATTGACATTGGTGCAACGCACTGTTTCATTTCAATTGATTGTATGAGGCGACTAGCACTTGTTATTTCTCCAATGAATGGAGAGATGATTATTGAGACTCCTGATGATGGGTCGTTAACTACTTCCCTCATATGTATGAACTATCAGTTATCTATTTATGGTAAGGACTTTGGTGTGGATTTGGTTTGTTTGCTGTTGAAAGGAATGTATGTGATTTTAGGTATGAATTGGTTGGAGTACAACCATGTTCATATTAACTGCTTCTGTAAGTCGGTTCGGTTTCTTACTCCTGGTGAAGAGGAAGAAGAAGCTGGTTATTTGTCTGCACGAGAATTGAAAGAGCTTATGGATGATGAGGCACAAGTTCTGGCGCTATTTGCTTCGTTGTCGATGGAGAATAGTGTAGAAATTAGTGAAATGCAAGTGGTGAGATATTTTTCCGAAAGTGTTTCCAGATGATGTTATGGATGTGCCGCCAGAAAGAGAGGTGGAATTCAGTATCGACCTTGTGCCAGGAACGAGACCTATTTCAATGGCACCTTAACGTATGTCGGCTTCTGAATTATCTGAGTTGAAGAAACAGTTAGATGAACAGCTAGAAAAGAAATTTGTGAGACCGAGTGTATCACCGTGGGGAGCACCGATATTATTGGTAAAGAAGAAGGATGATAGTATGAGACTGTGTATTGACTACAGGAAATTGAATAAGGTTACGATCAAGAATAAATATCTGCTTCCAAAAATAGATGATCTGATGTATCAGTTGGTGGGTGCTCGCTTATTTAGTAAAATCGATTTGAGATCGGGTTATCATCAAATAAGAGTGAAAGATGAAGATATTCAGAAGATTGACTTTAGGACTCGGTATGAAAACTATGAATATGTAGTGATGCCATTTTGAGTTACTAATGCACTTGGTGTACTCATGGAGTATATGAATCGGATCTTCCACAAATATCTGGACCATTTTGTTGTTGTTTTTATAGATGACATTCTGATTTACTCTAAGTCAGAAGAAGAGCACGTGGAACATTTATGAATAGTGTTGCAGGTATTGAAAGAGAAGAAATTGTATGCTAAATTATCAAAGTGTGAATTCTGGTTAAAAGAGGTGAGTTTCCTTGGTCATGTAATTTCGAAAAGAGGGATTGTTGTGGATCCATCCAAAGTAGATGTAGTGCTTTAATGGGAGACTCCGAAGTCAGTGACGAAAATTAGAAGTTTATTGGGATTAGCGGGTTATTATTGAAGATTTATTGAGGGGTTTTAGAAATTGGCACTTCCATTGACCTAGTTGACTTGTAAGAATAAAGCGTTTGTGTGGGATTCTCAATGTGAGAAGAGTTTTATTGAGCTGAAGAAGAAGTTGACTACTGCGCCAGTTTTGATTTTGCCAAAAATAGATGAAATGTTTGTAGTCTATTGTGATGCTTATTTGATGGGCTTAGGTTGGGTATTGATGCAAAATGGTTAGGTTGTGGCGTATTCTTCGCGCTAGGTTAGGATTCATGAGAGGAATTATCCTACACATGATTTAGAGTTGGCAGTCATTGTTTTTGTGTTAAAGAGTTGGAGACACGGTTTGTATGGTTCGAGTTTCGAAGTATATAGTGATCATAAGTGTTTAAAATATTTATTTGATCAAAAAGAGCTGAATATGAGACAGAGCTGCCGGTTGGAATTTTTGAAGGATTATGATTTTAGTTTTAATTACCACCCAGGTAAGGCTAATGTGGTAGCTGATGCCTTGAGTCGAAAGACATTGCATATGTCAGCTATGATGGCGAGAGAGTTGGATTTGATTGAACAATTCCAAGATATGAGTTTGGTTTGTGAACAAACACCTCATAGTGTGATGTTGGGTATGCTGAAGGTCAATAATGATTTTCTTTATCGTGTCCGAGAGGGCCAGAAGTCAGATGTGAAATTGGTAGATCTAAAGGTTAGTGATGAGCGAGTTGGAAATAACGAGTTCCGAGTTGATAAACAGGTTACTTAGATTTCGAGATCGTATTTGTATCCCTGATGACCTTGACATGAAGAGAATGATTCTAGAAGAAGGGCACATGAGTGGTTTGAGCATTCATCCAGGAGCGATGAAAATGTATCATGATTTAAAGAAGATATTTTGGTGGCCTGGTATGAAACGCGATGTGGCTCAGTTTGTGTATGCGTGTTTGACTTGTCAGAAGTTGAAAGTGGAACATCAAAAACCTGCTAGTTTAATGCAACCGTTGAATATTCCAGAGTGGAAATGGGATAGTATTTCAATGGATTTTGTTACGGGGTTGCCTACTACTCCAAGAGGACATGATGCTATTTGGGTGATCGTTGACAGGTTGACAAAGTCAGTGCATTTTATACTGATTGGTATTACATATTCTTTGCATAAGCTGGCAAAATTATATGTTGGTGTGATTGTGAAGTTGCATGGGATACCTTTGAATATTGAATCAGATAGAGATCTGCGGTTCACTTCGAGGTTTTGGGAGAGTTTGTAGGAGGCATTGGGTTCGAAATTAAAGTTGAGTTCAGGTTATCATCCTCAGATTGATAGACAGACAGACAAGACGATACAATCCTTGGAGGACTTGTTGAGGGTTTGTGTACTTGCACAAGGGGTGCTTGGGATAATCACTTGTTGTTGATTGGATTTACTTATAATAATAGTTATCATTCTAGTATTAGGATGGCACCGTTTGAAGCTTTGTATGGTCGAAGATGTAGGACACCTTTGTGTTGGCATGAATCAGGGGAGAGTGTGGTGCTTGGACCTGAAATTGTGAAACAAACTACTGAAATGGTGAAGTTGATTCGAGATAAGATGAAGACTTCCCAGAGTAGGCAGAAGAGTTACCATGATAAGAGAAGGAAAGACCTTGAATTTCAAGAAAGAGACCATGTATTTTTAAGAGTTACTCCTGTGAACAATGTAGGAAGAGCTTTGAAGTCCAGGAAGCTTACTCCTAAGTTTATCGGACCGTACCAGATAACGGCAAGAGTTAGACCTGTTGCTTATAGGGTGGCGTTGCCACCAAGATTGTCTAACTTGCATGATGTGTTTCATGTTTTACAACTTCGGAAGTATGTTCCGGATCCGTCACATGTGATATCGATGGATGAGGTGGAGGTAAGAGATAATCTTACAATTGAAACTTTACCAAAACGAATTGAGGATCGGGAGGTAAAACAGTTGTGAGGTAAAGCGATAGTACTCATGAAGGTAGTTTGGGGAGGAGCTTCCGGTGGGCACATGACTTGGGAATTGGAAATCAAGATGCGGGAGTCTTACCTAAATCACTTTACTTGAGGTAAGTTTTCGAGGAAGAAAACCTTTTTAGTGGGGGAGAGTTGTAACGCCCCAAATTATATTTTAATTATTTTAATTGAATTATAATATTGGTGTGTGTGAAAGAATAGCATGTGATTGATTATATTATTAATTTAAGGGATTATATTATGATGGATAATGTTATTATTACTAGTAAATTAAATAATTGGAATAATAAGAGGTTAAGAGGTAAGATGGTCATTTGGTGAAATTGGTGAGGGTAAAGGAGGAAGTTAATAGGTTGGGTATTGAGGGTTAAGTGGGAATAAGGAAAAAGGGAGAAAAAGGGAATCGTGAAAAGAAAACAAAGAACGATCGGGAAAAGTTGAGAGAAGAAGAAGGTAAAGGCTAGAGCGTGAAAGAGAACTCGCGAGGAAGAAGATTATTCGTCAATTCCAAGGTAAGGGTGGGATTTCTTCCATCTTTAAGGGTTTAATAATGGGGTTTGGGTAGGTTGATGATTAGATATTGAAGAATGAGATAATAATCATATACAGTGAATTAGAATAGATAAAGTGAGGAATTAGAATGACTATAATTATTATGTGTTGAAATATGGATGTTATTTGATCATTTTGATGCAGGTTTTCCTTTTGAATGACTGAATTATGGGTTTTTTTAACACAAAAATCGCAGATGGAAGTGGTAGAAAGAAAAGGGGTTTTTGGTCGTAGCCTGACACGGGTGGCCGTGTCAGCTCCCTGGATGAAGGAAAACATTTTTTTGGCTACAGTGGGCCTGACATGGGCCGTGTCAGATCACCGTGGGTGGCTTTTTAGTTGGGTTTGGGGACCCTTGGGCGTGTTTCCATGACACGGGTCGTGTCCTGTGACACGGGAGCCCATGTCAGCCCTTTGTTTTTGTGGATTTTGATGATTTTGACGATCCGTAATGATTTTATAATTGATGTTATTAATAGAGAAGTTGTATATATAATGTAAGGGGTCGATAATATAACTTGAAAAAACATGAGGATTATGCTAATAGCTTGGTTGTTGATGTGATGAGGTATATGTATATAGATATATAATTATTAATGGCTTATGTTCACATATGATATGTTGTTGTTGCGTGTGATGATTAAAGTGGATTGATGTTGTTATATGCTAAGACATGCATAATGTTGATAATAGCTAGTGATGTTATGGTGTGAGATGTAGTTGTTGTGTGTATTAATGTATGTATGTCATTAGTGTTGAGTGACATGTTGAATGATGATTAACATACTACGGTGGAGTATGTCGTTGTTGTGATGTTGGTACGGTCATGAAATAGGGATCGTACGTGGTCATGAAATAGGGGCCGAGGGTATGACCATGAAATAGGGGTCATACTGGACCACGAAAGAGGGGCCGAGAGTTCCGACGGGAACTGGATCTTGAAATAGAGATCGGAGTCGGTACCGCATGCATAGAGTCGATTCTTATTGCATAATGTTTGTTGTTGCAAGAATGTTGTTGATAAGTATGTATTAGATTGTTGTGTATATGATGAAGTAGTATCGTTGTTGTTGGGTGATGTTTTATTGTTTGATGCTTCTCAATCCTTATTATATTATCCCTTGTGATGTAAGTTATCTCACCCCTTTTGTTTAAATGTTACCCCATTGTGGGTAATATGCAGGTGAGCTGGACGAGTCGAGTGGTGGTCAGTGAAGTCAGTGTGCTTCGCGTCGTTAAGATATCAAGGCTGATACGTAACTTTGGGGGTGTCGGGGCGATCTTGTTTTTGTCTATTTTATTTAAGCAAACATTGTGTACTGTCTTACGATACTAGAATTTCAATTATGTTATCTTCCACTGCAAGTTAAACGGTTTCATTTAAAAACGTAACATTGAGCTTATTATGATGTTTAGTTGAATTGTGACACTCAAACATTTTTATTAAAAATTTTACTCTGATTTTTTTATTATTACCGTGGGTGTATTTGGGTGTTACAATCAACACAAATTGACACAATTCTACACAAGGCAACGCAAATCAACCAAGATACTTAAATTAACGCGAATTACCATAACATACCGCAATTATATTTAATTAAATTATTTAATTAAATAAACGGGCGTTACAACAATGAGGTTGGTATTCTATTTATGTTGATGTGGTTAAAACGGTATTTTGTCATGGAGCTTTATGTTCTTATCTCTGTTGTTGCCTTGTTACCTATGGTGATCGTAATGATGATGTTGTATTCCGGTTCAAGTGTGAACTTGTATGTTCGTAACTTAGTTATTCCTTGCGTCTTGAGTTGGTCATCGAGTGCATTGCATGAGCATCACATCTTGTTGTGTTGTTGTTGTTGTCGTTGATGAGGTGTTTTGTTATTTTGTGTTATTCGTGGTGTTGTCTTTCGTGACTTGGGAGTGAGAGAGCAGGATGCGTGAGGAGTATCGTGAGTTATTCGTATCAGGTAAATTTTCGAGGACGGAAATATTCTAAGTAGGTGAGAGTTGTTACGCCCCGTTTTATTTATTTAGGCTTAAATGCACTTTCGATCCCTTTATTTTGAGGTTTTTTAAATTTTACTCCCCCATTTTAAAATCCAGTTTTTTTATCCCTGAAGTTTGGGTCACTTGAGATTTTCATGGTCCCCATTCACTTGGTTGGCTCATTAATGACGTGGCAGCGTAAATGGACGTTCATGTCATATATCTTGAATATTTAAATATACAAACATTTATATTGTGATTTAAAATTCTTTTAAAATATAATAATTAATTAAAAATGAATAATTTTATATTATTAATTCTATTAATTCTATTATTTTCTATTATTTATTATATTTATTAGCTTGTATGATTTTATATTAGTTTATAAAAATAAACTAAAATTTTATCTTATTCATGATAATCATCGTCATCTGGACAACAACATCATAAAAACCTAAATAGTTTTAGATCTACTAAATCCCAATTAAAAACAAAACAAGAAAACCAAAATATTTTCATATATTGTTTTTCAATTGTTGAATCTCTTGTGAAATTAATTCAAACAAAAAAAGGCATAAACAAAGCAAAATCATAGATTCATCTACATCAATATTTAGTCAGATTCTGACAATAACAAAATCATACAAACTAGTTTTGAAGCCGTGGAAACCCATTACTCAGATCCAGACAATAACAAAATTCATACAAACTAATTTTAAAATCATGGAAACCCGCTACTAAAACCCATATCAAAAGTAACATGAAAATCCAAGGAGACCCATGAAAATCCATATTTAAGAAACAACAAAATACCCATGAAAATCCAGATCTAAGTAATAGCAAAATACCCATGAAAATCCAGATCTAAGCAACAACAAAATGAAGAGAGATTGATATGAAGAGACATGCAATATTTATCGCAGATCTTGGGTTCACATCTTCCCTAATCATTTTCCATTTTTTTAGTATCTAAATCCTACAACAAAATTGAATTTTCAAACAAATTCGAAGACTAATTAAAACTAAAACAAAATAACTCTTTTTAAAATTAAAATAAAAAATGATGATGAAGGGTATTTGAAATTTACGATTGAGATAACAATTATGGAGAAAAAACACAAAGCCCAAAAACAAAGAAGATGAAGAAAAGTTTACTGGGTGAAAGATGAACATTGGGTGAGAAATTATGGCACCATTAATAAATAGAATAAATTATATAAAATAATTCATTTTTTTAATTCATTATTATATTTTAAAAGAATATTAAATCACAATATAAATGATTGTATATTTAAATATTCAAGATATATGGCATGGACGTCCATTTACGCTGCCACGTCATTAATGAGCCAGCCATGTGGAGGGGAACCATGAAAATCCCAAGTGACTCAAATTTCAAGGACCAAAAAGCTGGGTTTTAAAATGGGGGGACTAAAATTTAAAAAACATCAAAATAGGGGGGACCAAAAGTGCATTTAAGCTTTTTAATTATTATTTGTAATTATATTTATGTGTTGATGTGTGTAATTTTGTGATTTTGTGTGTTTCATCATGTTTTGAGTACCCTTGGTGGTGAGTAGTGGCTTTAAGAATGGTAGTGGAGTGTGTGACTAAAAATGTAGAGATTGGTGGTGTGGGGAGAAAAGTTAATTAGACTATTTTAATTAGTATTTAAATATAATATAAATTAAATATTGGTGTGATTATAAAATTAGTGGGAATTCTAATTGTTATTTCATTAATAATAATAATAATAATATAACATATAAGAAAATAGAAAGAGGGAAAAGGGAGAAAAGTCATTCTACGTGAAAACAAGGGAGAAATGGAGAAAGAAGGCTAGGGGTCAAGAGAGAAGAAGGAATTTTTGGGCAAAAACTCTAAGGTAAGGGTGAGGTTCTTTAATCTCTTAAGGGATATATGATATATGTATGAGGGTATATAAATTGTTAGGTTTTATTTTCCGTTTTTGTTGATCATTGAATGGTTCCGGTGAGAATTTTGGAGTCGTGTCGGTAATAATAAGAATGCTTTAATTGTGTAAATTGGTTGGTTGAATTTGTGTTTTGTTGCGTTATAACAAAAAATTGATTTTGCAAGTCAAGTAACCGGTTACCATATGGGTGTTAAGCGGTTACTCCGTACACAATTGGGGTTCTAGGGGAAAATTACATAGAGTAACCGGTTAACGTGTGGGTGTTAACCAGTTACCCCAGAACGTGACAAATTTTATCAATTTTCAAAAATTCATAACTTTCAAACCATAAGTTTGTTTTAGTCGCCATTTGAATAGTTGGAAATCTGGTTTTATAAACTTTCTATTAAACATATTTTCAATACCAGAATTCCAACTATTTGAAATGTAATTATATTCCCTTGTATGTTATGATATGTTGAACTGTGGAATGTGTATTTCGCGCATGCAATGCGTGTTGTTGTTGTGAATTGGTGTGTTCGCATATTAGAACAAGTCTCTACAGTATGTTGGACAGTAGTGAGGTAATGTATTAATGATATGCTAGCCTTATGCGTTGTTTTATTGTTGTATGTCGTTATTTGAAATGCATAGCATGTTGCATGAGATGTGGGATAAGATGTGTGCCCGTGTGGGGTATGAGTGTTGATCTATATTCTTTGTTGAGATGATTTTGTGCCCATGTGGGGTATGAGCAATCACGGATGTCGTGTACCCATGTGGGGTATAAGCGACCTATATGGAAATTCCGATTGCAATTGTGATCATGAAAAAGGGATCGAATTTGGTACCGTATGCATTGAGTCAAATTGGTGTCTCATTGCATAATAGTTTATTTATGTTGCATTATGAAATGTTTGATTATCTGTCTGTAGTTTGAATAGTGATTATGGTTAGTGGTTTTGATGAAGGGTGAATTATCTGATGATTTTATGCCTTTATATTTATATCATCCGCTGCTTTTGTTTATTTGAGAATCTCACCACTTTTGTTTGAATGTTGCCTTCATATACTCTAGTAGATGTAAGTTGCAAGTAACATCCTAAATGTCTGATATTTTAATTTACTTTCATTTATTGTATTATTTTATGCGGGGGATTTAGGGTGTTACACAACACGTCCCCCCAGGAGCATAACACGTGGGCAGACGTGCTGTTAAAACTAGCGAGCACACGAAAGAAGGGAGACAACAAGTCCGTGATCTAAGAGATTCTCCCTCGTCCAAGTATTTATAAGTCGTCTCCACCCCTCGACTTGAACGCCATCAGCGATGCCAACTATTGGATGACCCCAGTTTATAACTACCTCACGACAGGAAAACTAAACATCGATCAGAAAGAGGCCTCAACGACCAAAATGAGGGTTTGCTCCTACGTCTTAGTCGAGGCAAACTATACAGGAGGGGATTTTCCATCCCCCTCCTGAAGTGTGCCGACGAAGCGAGGATCCCTGACATCCTGAAGGAAATCCACGAAGGGCCGTCTCACAGGAGGGGAAAGTTATGACACGGTTCGTCTCACAGGACATGATTGGCCGTGTCAGTGTCACTGTATTTTCCGACTTTGGCTATTTTTGTCGGTCTTCCTTCTTTTGACAATTATTCTAGTTTATAACTTTCCCAACTTATCCTTACTCTTTTTATTTATGACCACCTTGCCCTTTCTTAATATTTTTAATAATAATAATAATATAAATAATACACTAATTATCTATATTATTTAAAAATACCCTTTTGATTCCAAAATCCTCAAAAAATCATTAAAACCCCTTAATCCTTTCTAAAATAAATAAATAAATAAATGATTAATTTAGATTTTCGAGGCATTACAACTTTCCCCTACTTCAAGAATTTCCGCCCTCGAAAATTACCTGAAGTAAACAGAGTCGGATACGACTCCTTCATCGGATCTTCACGCTCCCAAGTCCAACTCTCACCAGCTGATCCGCCCCACAACACCTTCACTAAGGAAATATCTTTACCTCGTAGTTGCTTCAATTATCGACCATCAATCCCCACAGGAAAAGCTTTAATTGTTAAGTTATCCCTTACCTGAACAGTATCCATTTGAATCACATGCGACAGATCCAGAATATACTTCCTCAACTGCGACATATGAAACACGTCATGTAAATTCGCAAGTGATGGTGGTAAAGCCATCTGATAGGCAACCTCTCATATCCTCTCCATAATCTGATATGGACCAACAAAACATGGGGTGAGCTTTCTAGACTTCAAAGATCATCCCACACCAGTCATAGGAGTAAGTCTTAAGAACATGTGATATCCCTCTTGGAATTCAAGTTCTTTTCTCCTCTTATCATGGTAACTCTTCTAACGACTTTGCGACATCTTCATCTTTTCCTGAATCATCTTAATCTTCTTGGTTGTCTCTTGAATAATATCAGGTCCAAGTATAAACCTTTCTCCCGACTCATACCAACATAGTGGAGTTCGACACCGTCTACCATATAACGCTTCATATGGAGCCATCCTAATACTAGCATGAAAATTTTTGTTGTAGGTAAACTCAATCAAAGTCAAGTGACTATCCCGAGATCCTCTTTGGTCCAGCACACAAGACCTCAACAAATCTCCTAAAGATTGGATTGTTCTTTCAGTCTAACCATCTGTCTGCAGATGATAAGCAGAAATTATCCTCAACTTAGTACCCAAAGCATCTTGTAAACTCTTCCAAAGCCTTGACGTAAACCACATATCTCTATCTGACACAACACTCGAAGGAATTATATGTAACCTCACAATCTCCTCAATATACATATTATCTAGCCTCTGCATAGAATGATTAATCTTCATCGGCAAGAAATGTGCCGACTTAGTTAATCTATCAACAATCACCCAAACCGAATCATTACATTTTGCAGTCTTCGGTAACCCAGTCACAAAGTTCATGGAAATGTTATCCCATTTCCATTCAGGAACATTTAATAGCTGCATCATACCCGAAGGCTTCTGATGTTCAATATTTGACTTCTGGCAAGTCAAACAGGCATACACAAATTCAACAATATCTCTTTTCATACCTGACCACCAAAATAAATTATGCAGATCTCGATACATCTTCGTAGCACCAGGATGAATACTCAGTCGACTTCGATGTCCTTCCTCCAAAATACTCTTTTTGATTCCAGGCATATCCGGAATACATACTCTATATCGAAACCTAAAAACTCCATCTTCATCAATTCAGAACTCACCTTCATTTCATTGATTAACCAACATCAACTGGTTAACCAATTTCAAATCAGATTTCTGACCCTCACGAATTTTTTCCAAAATTCCAATAGTCAGCTTTAACATACCCAATTTTACACTATAGGTAGTCGTCTCGCACAACAAACTCATGTCTCTGAATTGCTCAATCATTTCAAGTTCTCTCACGATAAGCATTGAAATATGCAATGACTTTCTACTCAAAGCATTAGCCACTACATTTGCCTTACCAGGATGGTAATTTAAATCAAACTCAAAATCCTTTAATAATTCTAGCCACCTTCTCTGCCTCATATTTAACTCTTTATGATCAAACAAATATTTCGAACTTTTATGATCACTGAATACCTCAAATGTTGAACCAAACAAATAATGTCTCCAAATCTTTAGCACAAATACCACAACATCCAACTCTAAGTCGTGAGTAGGGTAATTCCTCTCATGAACTCTTAACTATCTAGAAGCATAAGCAACCACTTTATCATTTTGCATCAAAACTCCCCCCAAGACCCATCTTGGAAGCATCACAATAAACCACAAATGACTCATTCAGATCTGGCAAGATCAACACCAGAGTAGTTGTCAACTTTCTCTTTAATTCTACAAAACTTTCCTCACAAACAACATCCCACACATATGCTTTCCCTTTTCCAATCAATTGCGTCAACGGCAAAGCCAACATAAAAAAACTCTCAATGAACTTACGATAGTAACCAGTCAATCTAAGAAAACTATGAATCTCAGTAGAAGACTTCGGAGTCTCCCATTGCAACACCACATCAATCTTCGAAGGATCGACAAAAATTTCATCCCTTGAAATCACATGGACAAGGAAGCTCACTTCCTTCAACCAAAACTCACACTTTGACAATTTAGCATACAATTTCTTTTCCCTCGATACTTGCAACACAACCTTCAAATATTCAACATGTTCTTCTTCTAATTTAGAATATATTAAGATATCATCTATGAAAACCACCACAAATTTATCAAGATACTCGTGAAAGATTCTATTCATATATTCCATGAACACACCAGGCGCATTAGAAACTCCAAACGGCATCACAATATACTCATAATGACCATACCTCGTCCGGAAAGCTGTCTTCGAAATATCATCAGCTTTAACTCGAATTTGATGATAACCAGACCTCAGATCAGTTTTACTTAACACACAAGCACCTACAAGTTGTCAATCCTCGGAAGTGGATAATTTTTCTTGATAGTCAGCTTATTCAACTGCCGATAATCAACACATAATCTCATGCTACCATCTTTCTTCTTAACAAGTAACATCGGAGCACCCCACGGCGAAACACTAGGTTGAATGAATTTCTTCTCTAACAATTCTTCTAATTGTTTCTTCAACTCACACAACTCAGAAGCAGACATCTGATAGGGAGCCATCGGCACTGGACGCGTACCTGGTATTAAATCCACAACAAACTCAATTTCACGTTCCGGAGGTAAATCACTTATATCATCCGAAAATACATTAGAAAACTCACAAACTACCAGCAATTCAACACCAATAGCTTCACTATTAACTTGCAATAATGCAAACACTACAAACATCAAGGCTTCATCCGCTAGAAGTCCATCCACTGGTTTAGCAGATATGAACATTAACTCACCATTCTCGCCTAACTCAGGAAACCTCACAGTCTTACTATAACAGTTAATATGAACATAATTGAATTCCAACCAGTTCATACCAAGGATGACATCGATCTGGTGCAAGGATAAGCACCAGAGGGTCACACTATAAATACCTTCTTTCACTATAGGGTTAGATATTCTATTTCCACTTACCTTTTTTGTATTTGCTCTTACTCCGTATCATATTTTCACTTTGGCATCAGAGTATCTTGCAGGTACATCCACTCTTCTCTTCCACTACAGAAATTATTCATATATATGTACTTTAGAAGATAACTCATGTATGTATCTTAGAGACATTTAAAAATAACTATTATTTTATTATTTGTTTCTTGAAACTTCTAAGAGTTAAAAATATTAAATAGAAGTTAAGAAAGCATGAAATCTGTTCTTATAAAAGGATCAAACAAGTTTCTATTTATTACATAATATGTCTCAAATTAGATATTTTTTGTATGCTTTGTTCATGTTTCATTTTATATTACTTGTCTCGGCAAACAGCAGTAAGTCATTTTTTGAGTATTTTCAATTTATCTTATATAAAATTTCATCAGTTTTTAGTAATATTTATTTTTGTCTTGTTAGATGATGCAGGTTTAATTCCATGCAGATTACCCTCTGATTGTCCAGAAAATATGTGTGACCCCCCTCTAACTCGGTGGTGTGTTGATCGCTTCTGCGAATGTGTTTAGTGTAAAAAAAAAAAAAACTAAAGAAATTATTATTTATTATTGTAAGTTTGTACCTTCTTTTATGTTTCAATTTACTATACAAACTTAAATGCAGATTGTTATATTATACAAATATTGTACCTCCATTCATGAATAGAATATTAGTAGAAGACCCATGGGTACGGTGTATTGATCAATTTAATAAAATATATTATAAGTTTTCTTCCATTAAAACATAATAGAAAGAATATTGTTATAATAGTTTCTATTAGAATAAAATTGGTTAAGGTAAAACTAAATTAGCAAATAAATAATCTTTAATCTTTACATTGTAAAGACATGGTTTGATTCATATTTGATAGAACCTTATGAACATGATGCTAAAGTGGGAAAAAACATTTCGATAATATATATATATAATATATATATATATATATATATATATATATATATATATATATATATATATATATATATATATATATATATATATATATATTTAAAAGTATGCAAACATTGATTATTTTACTCAAATATTCAAACTTTTCAAAAAAAAATCCCTAAATAATCTACTTTTCAAAAATATTCCCAAAATATTTCAGTTTTAAAAAAAAATAAGTACAGTCTTCAGATAAATTGACAACTGCTTTTTGTTACTTATGAGGTGTCGCCAACTGGATTGGAGATACCATATGCATTCTCCATTCCAATTGACGACTATGTTGTAATAAAAGGAATGGCCGCCAATTCATTTGGAGACCGGGTACATTTTCAAAATTTATTTAAAAAATAAAAACTTTAATAATAGATGAAAAATAATATGATATTTATAATTAATTAAAATTACATAATTTTATGACCACAGCCGGGTTGGGCATATCGACCGTCGGTTCCACATCCCCTAGGTATCTTCACTCGCTGCACTCGTTGTTGATTCACTCCAGGTGTTTGTGGAGTTGAGGTCTTTGGAACATCGCTAGACTCCTTCAGTAATTCTTGAATTTCTACAAAGTCTTATGTATGGAAAGACGACATGTCGTAACTGAGGTCGTGACCCATGCCAGAGTAGTTTGGATGTGATGATGGGGTCATTGGTGTGCGACCTGGACGATTGAAAGAGAACATTGGTGTGAAGGCTTCGTTAGTGAAAGGTTGAAATGGTAGTGGTGTTTGAAAGACATATGGTGGTTGTGATGGTTGTGTTTGTCGGTTGTGGTGTGATTTTTAGAATATGCTATCAGACTAGGCAGATGCTGGTGTGATTGTGGCAAGTATCAGGTCTTTCGGGTACCTTGCTCCCATGTAATTGCGACATTCACACATGCTCGTCAGGACCCGTATAACCATTTATTTGATGTTTACAAGACTGTTAACGTGATGAATGTATACAACAAAAGCTTCGTAGTGTTACCAATGGAGGAATATTAACCTCCATATCAAGGGGACATAGTTTGACACAACGATCATATGCGAAGAAAGAAAAAAGGTCGTCCAAACAGCACGCGTATAAGAATAGAAATGGATATGGTTGATAAAATGATAAGATTGTGTATTATATGTCGTCATCCCAGACACAACAAGAAAAAATGTCCAAATGTCGGATCCACCTCTGGACAATAAGAACTTGTTGTAACATTATATTTTGATATATTAAGAATTTTTTGTTACAACAATGTTAACAACAAACATCACAATGACTTAAATAAACTTAATCTAAACAACACATACAACAGCTAAATACAACATTTCTAACTAATTATGAAAATCAACTTGATTTCATTAGTGTCGCTCCCGGGATTTTCATCCTAGTACAAACGCGAAAGTGGCGCGGAAAGGTTAGAGTCGCCAGCCAGACATTTTTATCCCGAATGAATGGGAAAGGTAATGTTGCACAAACCTGAGGAAGAAGGAAATGACAAGGCCTTGCGAACCAAAGATCTGAGTTCGGGAGTCGGTTACGACCTGGGAAGGTATTAGCACCCCAGATCGTCCGTCGTACCCGACGGGATCCACGCTTGCTTGTTTTGTTTCAAAGGGTGAGAAGAATAACTGCTGCTGAATAAAACCGCTAACTGGAAATTGGAAATGAGAAAAGGAACTAAAAGAGAATGGAAAGAAAGAATGGGGAAAATATAGGGAAAATAAAGAATGTGCTCAAACGGGCCCTACCCCGCTGCCTACGTACCTCATCGGGATAATGAGGATCAGAGTCGACGTAGTTCGCCTAACTAAGGCGGGAACTATTTGTTTGTGTTTTTTATGCTGGAACTGCGTATGTCTATGCTCAGGTGTTGCAGGCTCGTCTGGTACGAGTGCGTTTAGCGTCTTGCATGCGAGACAAGTCGTCGCGAGTTCGCGTTGTGAGTGAATGAGATGAGAAAAGAAGTTCCCGCAGGATAGTCGCTTGTTATTTGTTTTTGCCTTTTAAGAGAAAGTGTTTTGAATTTATTTGTTTTATGAAACAATCCTTTGATGAGACTTGTGCATCATGATAGACAAGCTTACACCACTCCAAGATGGAATGAATGCAAGTGCTTCATGGAATAAGGCTATACACAAAGGATCCTTCCATTTATTTGTTAAGTGTTTTTTTGGATTTTGTTTGAAGATGAGAAGAGAATGACTCAAGTTGCAAAAAGGAAAAAAACTAAGGGAAACTAAGACACAACCCTAATTTTATTTATTTATTTACAAGAGGTCCTAATGGTTTGTGAGGTATTCTAATCCTAAGAAAGAAAAGGAAAGGAAGAAAAGAGAGTTAGAAACTAACTTACTTCCTAAGGAAGTTAAGTTGTCTCTAAGGAAAGGGAAAGCCTAAAAGCAAGCACAAAATGCTAAGGCAAAGACAATTAAAATGCATAAGAGATAGGAATGAAGTAATGCTTACCTCAATCTTTCCCCCTACAAAACAAAAGTTAGCATGACAATGCATATTGAAAGTAAAATCAAAGCATGAAAGCGATTAAGTACCATAAACGTCCTAGAATGGAACTAGGGTTCAAAATAAGACCTAAGTCTAAAGGTGAAGGTACCTAAAGGTCACATGACTTCTAAAGTCAGTAGCTACATGATATAGGTCCCTAAGTATGCTAGGATACCTTGCAAGATCAAACTATGTACAAAAAGTTCACATAAATTCACCTAAATGCAAGTTAGGGTTTATGGATGAAGTATGAATGCATATGGATTACAAGCATGAATTAATACATGAAATGAACATCAAAGTCAGTAGTGAATGCTTATGAAGATGGATTAATGAATATACAATCATGGATGCAATGGATTAGGCATATGGAGCAAGGAGAAGAATACATGAGAAGAAACGAACAAAAATCACATAAGATCGCAAATGATGCAAACTAAGGAAGAATGGCATGTGAATATTAATGACATGATTATGGGTCAGTAGCATACAAGGTATGAGATGCACTTATAATGCATGGATAGGCATTAATGATTTCCACATAATTCAAGTTATTATTTAGAAGAGAAGAGAATCCATTTTAGGTTAAAGTATGTCCAAATAATTATGCACTTTGAATCACAAAACAAACCAAATGAGTATGGTTCAAAAAAGTGACCTATGACTGGAATTAAAGACATACAAATGACCTATAATCAACTCCTAAAAGCTACCAAAAATCCCCTCAAGAAAATGGCATGAATGCCTTCTTAACGTTCAAGTTATGCGACACATAAACACATGAATCAACCTATGATCTAGGTGACATGGAAAAATAGCAAAAAAGATTTAAAAATTATGAAATTAAATCCCTGGAATGATATAGTGATTATCTCACATGGTCCAAAAGGATTCCACAAAATTATGCACCAAAGTGCCAAAACAATTCCTTGATTAGCAAGGTAACAAAGCATGATCACCAAAAAACAACTCCACAAAGTGGATCAAAAAGGGCACTAAAAATTATGAAAAAAATGCCTAAATGAGCATCAAAATGTCACAAATTACAGTAATTAATCATACACAAAAAATAGGTCTCACACCTATGGGGAAAAATTGTTTTTGGTCCCTTATGCCAAAACATTCCTTTTTGGGACAGCTTATGATCTAAAATCCAAATTAATTATTAAAACCAACCAAATCTGGAAACAAAAAATATGAAAAATTAATTAAGAGGATGAGGATCACTCATGAATTTTTCCATAATTTTATCACACCTAAAACTATTTTTAATAATTGCGACGAAACGGGAAAAAAAGTGAATTTTAAGGGGAAGTGAAAGGAAGCGATCCTAATGGTTCGTAGCCTAATCCCTAAGTTCCGAAATCGATACATATCATCAATAATCACAAATAAAACCAATGCCTCAGGTGGGAGGGTTCAGTATGCACCTTAAATTATATGGTCCTAAGCCGCATACGACTATAATGATGCTTAAAAGTGGAGAATCGAGATTACTTACTTGACTGAAGTGTCGATTCTTCACATAAAAGAAATCCGAAAAAACCTCAAGCTAGGTCTTGTAGTCTCCTATGAGAAAAATAAATGCTCATCTTCCATAATCACTTTGTTGAGCTTTGCCATAATCGGAATCGATCTTCATCGATCGAAAGGGAATCCATGAATCCTTACCAAAAATTAGTCATAAACACTAACTAAAATCATGACAAAAATTCTAATTAATTAAAAATAACAAGAAATGGATTCAAATATAAATCCCCAAAAAGGTTATATGACAAGAAAATTATTTAACAATAATTCTTAACAACCATTAACATATAATCATCACTAATTATCTAACAAAAAAACAAATTAATAGGGGCAAGGGGTTTAACAGGAATCCCAGGCTTGTGAATACAAACAGAGGACTGGCCCAAGGCCCATCTCCAATGCAAATCCGCAGGAAGGAGTGTGGTAATAATTCGCGGGTGCTGATAGGATTTTAATGGGCTTAGAGCCCAACCTCCTTTCATCCATTGCAGGGGAGGTGTGAATAGAGAACTTTGTGGGTGCGGATAGCGAATTCTTGGGTTTGAAGGCCCAATCCTATCCATAATCTTTGTTCCCATTCTTGACCTAAAATTGTGAAGAAAAACCCTAAATGCTGATATCCCCAAATCTCTTCTTCCTCTTCACTATACCGCCGCCGGAAACCCCTTATACCACCTCCGTTCTCTCATCTTCCGAAACTCGGAGTCCAAACTCCACAACTTGCAAACCGGCGTCACAGAGGAGCCTCTCTCCTTCCCGTTATCACCGTGAAAACATCCTTCTTCTTCAATCCAAAGTCACGGCTTCTTCTCACAACGGTGTCGCCGGAAACATAACCCATCTCCTCGCTCCGTTTCCGCTTCATCTCCATTATTAACTTCAAACAAAAAAACTCTCGCCGAAACTAGAACACGGTATCACCGATCATCACCATTCTCCGACTCGCAACCATGGCGACGTACCTCCTCCGTCTTGGATTGTGCCTTCGACATCTCCACCTCCGTCAATCTCTCGCTTGTAAAAGGAAGGTCAACATCAGCGTAGAAACGCTCTTCGCCGTTGTGCTATGGACTTCGTCGGACGCGACGGTAATACCCTGGTTCAATCGCCTGCGATGCGGATGAACAGATTCGGTAAGAACTTCGATTCAATATTCTCTTTGTTAACTTCTTTTTGGTTCTGACTATGCTCTTCTTGTGTTCTGAATTGATGGAGTTTGTTATGAACTCATTCCTCTTCTTCTTATTGCGATGAATCTGAGTTTGTTGCCGATGTCGCTGAACGAGGTCTCGAAAAATTGATAAGATCGATATTTGCTTCTTTGGGCAGCGATGAAGGTTTTGAGAGAGGTTGATGACTGACGCTCAGAACTCGTTGTTGAATTCATGGAGTTGTTGTTGTTGCAATTTGCGTATTGATGAAGAATGACGACATTGCGGTATTGATTTGATCTGTGCAGGTTTATGATTTTCGCTTCTTGGTGAAGATTATGATGAAGAGGCTGGAGAGGCTCGTGAAAGATGATGAATCGTTGCAAAGTGCATTGACGACAACAACGATATGAACGAATGCTTCAGGTATGGAAATTAGATTTATTACTTCTTTGCTTTCCTTGATTCTTCCCTATTCCTTATGTGCGTGGTGCTTCGAAAGTTGCTGCGTTCTTGCTCTTCACTGTTCTTAATTTTTGTTGATGCTGATGATTCGTGCAGGTTATGAAAGATTGATAAAGGTGATGAAAGAATCCCAACATATATTGCCGAGTGATGATTCTGAGATATTAAAGGGATTAAAGTTGAAGTTGATGATGGAATCAGATTCAGATTGAGAGATTGAAGATGAATATTTTTGTGATGGTGATTCTGATTGAACGCTGATAAAGGTGGAAAGTTGAGGAGAGTTTTTGAAGATGGAAGAGCTGAGAGAGACTCGGGAGAGAGGAACCCTCTGTATTTTCTGTTATATCTCTTTTTCTCATGTGTAACCCCCCTCCTTTGAACTGGATCTGTAACTGAATTTCTTTTTTCAGTTTCTGTTAAACTTCTGTTATCTGCTATATTCAATTAGAGAATGATGAGTTATTTTGATGAAGAGGTCAATGGGAATCATTAGAATCAGAAATCTGCAGCCAATTTGTTATATATTCCATTTCCGTTATTGCCACAACTCCCTTGTTATGAGTTTTTTCTTAGAAAATCCCCGCTGAGTTTTTCCGGTGTAATCCCCTTTTATTTGCCACCAACATTATTTTTTATTCAATTCCTCTTCCCTTGAGATAAAAATGGGCCAAGTGAATTTTAAATTTGAAGCCAGCACACGGGTCTTTGTATTTAGGGCCCAAAAGATAATAACTAGGCTTACTATTAAAAGAAGTAAACTTCAATTATTAATAATAAACCTAATTAAATCGATGAATATGGAGGTCTAAAAAGATAATAATTAAATATACTATTAAAAGAAGAAACTTCCATTAATAATAAATTTAATTAAATCGATTAATAGTATGGAGGCCATCAAACACATCCCTTTGAATTGTAATCAAACCTCCACTTAGAATAGAATCCTATCAGTGCAACGACGAAGAATGATGAACTGCACACTCTGACTAGGTCAGCGACAAATTACTTCATATGAATGGATTCCAAATCTTCCTTTCCATGCTCTAAAGATATATCTCGAATTAAACAACCTCTGAAATCCATATGACGCTTTTTTTGATCGAAACGTCCTGACTTTAAGGATCAACTTAGTAAACTTCAGTACAAAAGGAGAAACCCTAGACCAACACCTGAACTTTCCAATTAAACAAACTTTAACACTGGATGGCCCTCTGTGAGAAACTGTTCACCATGATGAGATTTCAATCCCTTCTATCCGTCTGGAGTGCACCATATCTAGATGTATCACCTCTAGGCAAGGAGAAATAAGTCACAAGATCCCAATCCTGAGAAGCCGAAGAAAATGCATGATTGTGATTATATGACCTAATGGAAAATGCAGATGAATGCGAAGCGATAAGCCAGTTGAGGTAAAAAAGAAATAGGGCAAATTTTGAGGTATTACAGCTGCCCCTATTCAATCAACTGCAAACCTGAACGAATAATTGCAACAGCTTTTAGACGTTCAAGGTATGGAGTGATTGAATACTCGAATAAAACCTGAAAATTTGCACACTGAGGGTAATGGAAATGCCACTTGCCCATTTATTTATTTATGTATTTTTTGATTTTGACCTCTGAATAGGTAACGGGGATAGAACCAGGTGAAATAGAATCAATGCAATCAATGCGACTGCTGAGCGAATCAAAACCACATCGAGGGTGCCTGTTATCGAAACAAGACTTAGCGCAACATCAACTGATTTGAGACTCAAATGAGATCAACCGATCTAACACGGAGATGGTATCAACCGATCCACCCCGGAAAGCGAGAATGTAATATCATCCGATTTACAACTCAAAGAGAAATGATATCAACCGATTCATAACTCAAATATGATCAACCGATCTAACACGGAAATGGTATCAACCGATCCACCCCGGAAAGCGAGAATGTAATATCATCCTATTTACAACTCGAAGAGAAATGATATCAACCGATTCAAGACTCAAATAAGATCAACCGATCTAACACGGAGATGGTATCAATCGATCCATAACCAAGAAACGAGAATGTAATATCGTCCGATTTACAACTCGAAGAGAAATGATATCAACCGATTCATAACTCAAATAAGATCAATCGATCTAACAGAAATGATATCAACCGATCCATTATCTTCGCACTGAGACGAGACCATTGTACTTAAATGGAGACTCGAAAGGAATGGGATCGTTGTACTTAAACGAGAGCCCAAGACGCGACCGTTGTACTAAAACGGAGACGCGAAAAAATGAGACTGTTGTACTGAAACAAGACTCAAAGACGAGACCATTGCACTTAAATGGAGACTCGAAAGGAACGGGATCGTTGTACTTAAACGAGAGCCCAAGACGCGACCGTTGTACTGAAACGGAGACGCGAAAAAACGAGACTGTTGTACTGAAACAAGACTCAAAGACGAGACCATTGTACTTAAATGGAGACTCGAAAGGAACGGGATCGTTGCACTTAAACGAGAGCCCAAGACGCGACCGTTGTACTAAAACGGAGACGTGAAAAAATGAGACTGTTGTACTGAAACAAGACTCAAAGACGAGACCATTGTACTTAAATGGAGACTCGAAAGGAACGGGATCGTTGTACTTAAACGAGAGCCCAAGACGCGACCGTTGTACTGAAACGGAGACGCGAAAAAATGAGACTGTTGTACTGAAACAAGACTCAAAGACGAGACCATTGTACTTAAATGGAGACTCGAAAGGAACGGGATCGTTGTACTTAAACGAGATCCCAAGATGCGACCGTTGTACTTAAACGAGACGCGAAAAAATGAGACTGTTGTACTGAAACAAGACTCAAAGACGAGGCCATTGTACTTAAATGGAGACTCGAAAGGAACGGGATCGTTGTACTTAAACGAGAGCCCAAGACGCGACCGTTGTACTGAAACGGAGATGCGAAAAAATGAGACTGTTGTACTAAAACAAGACTCAAAGACGAGACCATTGTACTTAAATGGAGACTCGAAAGGAACGGGATCGTTGTACTTAAACGAGATCCCAAGACGCGACCGTTGTACTGAAACGGAGACGCGAAAAGAAATGAGACTGTTGTACTGAAACAAGACTCAATTGGGGATAACAACAAGACTTGGTAGAAGTATCCACCCGGGGAAATGAGGTTGTATTCTGTGGGGAACACTTCAATCTGATTGGAAATGTAACGGGTCTTATGTAATATACCTCAAAACTGGCCCATGCTGGTATGCGTATGTTTGGATTTATGGCGTAATGCTCCATGATGATGGAAATGCTACGCTTTGGAGGATGCAAATGATTACTAGATGCAAATGCAAATGCAAAAGGGGTCTCCCTATAAGGAGACTGCGAGTATCCCAGATTGCTTGACTGGGGAGAAACGATGATCACTGCACTGATCTGACCCATCCTGATAAGGAGGAGACAACTCTGCGGAGAAAGCTGTCAATGATACACCGGTTCTGAACAGCCGCCATTTCCAAAAATAAATTGGACTTTGAGATTGGAGCGCCAAGACCCTGCTGGAGAGGGACACTTCTTGAACTCTGATGGGGAAGTGCGGACCTCCTGACTTAGCTGGGAACCAAAGGCATGATATTGCTGAGGAAGCAATTGATGGGGAGGAAAGACACTCCTTATACTGCTGGGCATTGCCCCTGTCTGAAGGGAAACTTCTACTTGGGGATGACACCTACCTTCTATTACCTTGCTGGGAGAGATTTCAACTTCCAACTCTACTAGGGATGATGCAGGATGTCAATGATAAAGCTTCCTGCTGAAGATAAGAGCTCAAGTTGCCCCTTGCTGGGGATGAGAGGTGTAGAGTGTCTCATGTTGGAAATGAGAAATGTAAGGCATCCCATGCTGGGGATGAGAGACGATGATACCCTTCTGCTCAAGAAGTAACCTTCCATTAGCTACACTGCTGGAGTAGGTATTGTCTAATGGGACTCGCTAAGGAATTCTTATCAATGAAATCTGCTGATGAAACAACTCTTGAAGTACTGTACCGACAATGGCTTTGCTTCCAGCCCCTGGGATGATAGATTGCGTACTAATCATGAGTGAACAATGGTTCTCTGAAATTTTCAACTCGCCTCAGACTAAGGTCCATCAGAAGAAAATGTCTCAAGAGGATTTTACAGAAAACATGACATACGAAATGCCTCAGTGTCTTCAAACTCTTGGAGAGATTCGTTGGATCTCGAAATAACTGCCCCAGACTGCATGGTCTATGCAAGAATTTTCCTCGCAAGGATTCATGAGAAACCTCATATCACTGTGAGATAGTGTGTCATAGTATTTTGAACCTTGGGTAGGTGCTTCTGATAAACCGTCTTCGGGAGAGAGTACTTCTCATGCTCTTGCGGTAGCCTGCTCCAGTACAAGTCTTGAAGTGATCACCCTCTGAATGATTGTGCTTTGAAGAAAACACCCAGATCAACTGTTCTTTGAGAGATTGAACCTCGAAGTAACTGCCCCAGCTTGGCTGAACTTTGAATGAATGCCTCAGACTAATGGCTCTTTGAGAGATTTGATCTCGAAGTGATTGCCCCAGTTTGGCTGAACTTTGGAGAGATTGCTCGACGTAATTGCCCCAGATTAGTTGGCTCTTACCACGACTGTTGGGAAAGTCCCTACTCAATGGAGTTTTTTTTTTGGAAAATTACATCTTCATAGATTGTCCTTCGGAAGTTTCAGACTTCTCAACTTGGCAAGATTAAGCTTCTGGACTGAAGTTTCATGTGTGAATTTTTATGATGCCCAACAAATATATGCAAGCAGAAAATGTTTATTCTAAGAATGAAAATTCTAATGCAACACACATGTCAATCTTGAAGTTTTACTGAAAAAGATGTCGCAAACCTTTGTGAGCGAATCATTGGTTAAGATTCAACATTAAATTTTTTTTTGAATAATAGAAAGCATGCACATGCAACACCAACAAATATTTTCAACACCACTCATAGGAGTCAGGAACGCGGTCTCGTGGTAGTACGCTCTCAAGATAACACTGTTTCAGTTAGGACTTTTGAGGGTTGTATCGTGGCCTAGTTCACGGTTATAGAAACAAAGGATATAGGCTCAAAATTTATTTGTGCCCACCCATCTTCATGATGTTCTCCATTCCTATGTTAAGCTAGCTTGGCACAAGCGCTCACCTTTCGAAAAGGGGTTTTGTGATGATTGAGGAACCAATTACACTAACGGTTTAAGCACCACTCAGGTTGTTGTTTGGAGTCAGTCATCCCTTCGTCTTTCGTGTCTGTATCACACGACTTTGTTCTTGTTCAAGGATCTTTCTTGTGTAATCCTTTTCGTCTTTCGCTTTTGCATTATTTTGCTTATCCCTAACTTTTGCCTGGACTGATTTTTGTGAATCTTTGATTATGAAGTCCAGCGGGATGCCCTAATTTTTTCCTAAGTCGTTTGTTTTCAAGTTTCGACTTAGCGGGCTCTTTCATCATTTTTTTAATTCTTTTTTTTGAACAAATCGTGTGACGCTGGTTGTCTTGATTGCTTTGAAAGGGTCGTGACTGCCTCATTTCTTGGTCAATGAGTAATAACCAATGTGGTTTCCGGTCTTTGGACTCTTGATTGGGTTAACCATTGTGGTTTCTGGTCTTTAGACCTCTCGATTTTGTACAACGAAAGGTAATGGATCCTCATATTTGCACACCTTTTTGAAATTTGAATGCTCGGTCAAACTAACTAAAGCCTACCCTGCCCCTGGGTTAAATGCAAGGGTTTTTTTCATGCGAAAAGAAACTCCTACTTCAAGGCTCAAATGGGTTGGCGAGGGTCTATCTCCCTTATATCTCCGGTGTTTAGGATTTGAAACAATGTCTGTACATCGTCAACAGGGTCTTTCTCAAAAGCACACAATTAAAGTTTTTGCGTTCTCATTTCGTCATCCTCCCTGATAGAGTTTAAGCACAACAGTTGGTATTGCAATGCACATACACAAAATCACGAGTGAATACGAATGGATTACTTCAAGAAAAACATGTGCATTTTATTATTATTATCATTCAAAAACAAATAAGTTTCATGCATGCATACAAATGTTTAAACAAACAATATAAACTATAAATGAAAATGCAGTAAAGAAGCTGAACATTGCCGTCATTGAGGAGACTTGACTCCGTCTGGACTTATTGCTTCTGAAGATGCCCTTGCAAACTAGGATGCCAATTTGATGAGGATATTTCAATATATGGGCAGACTTCCTAGCATGATGACCTTTGATTCGATCGAATTTTGCACCTTGTGCCTGAACACATCATAGTTGTCAAATGGTATGCCTAAATGCCCCTGGGTGGTACTTTCATCTAGCCTTCACATCATGGTGGTCATTGTTGAGGAGGTCTGACTCCGTCTGGATTTATTGCTCTCGAAGACTTTTCAGCAGTCAGTAGTCTGGATATTCATATCATTACTGTTTTGGTGCCACATCCTCACTTTTACCTGGCGTAATCATAATAGTCTTGGAGTCAATCAAATTCGGGACCTTGTCTTCACCTTTGTCTCTGAAAGACTTGCAATTTTCAATTAAATGGCCAGGTGCCCCAGAATGATAGTCATACTTGGCATTGAAACCCCAAAGGAAGCTTTGTCGGAGATGATCCTGATGTAACTAGCCCAACTAGCCTGAATCTGAGCAGATGAGGAAACCCGTTGCGCGTACAACATGAAAATATGATCAAACTTTTTCTCAAGTTGTTTTGGTCTTTACCCATATGCTCTTCCCCTAGGATTCTCTTGGGAAGCTGAGGTTGGATGCTGACAATCGACGTCTGGAAGGAAGAGGTTGATAATAAAGTTGATAAATAAGGTTGCTCGGAAAGATCTCGCACGATCTCCTGCCTACGTATCTCCATTGACCAATGGAGAATCAGAGCAGCGTAGTTCCCCTCACTAGGGATGAAAATAAATTCGTTCACAATTTCCATAACCAAGCTCATCTGAGTCTTTATCTGGTTGACTTCCTGTTTCAGCAGTTTCTGGTTCTGAAATAAAGCTTGTACCTATGCCCTGGATTGCCCCAGCTGGGTCTTCATTCGGTTATCTCCGCCCAGAGTTGCTTCAAATATATACCTCGATGACTGTGATTCAAGTTGTCCATTCTGATGAGAAATCAAGTCAGGAAAAGAATTTGTCTCTGAACACCTGTCAAGAATGCAAGGATGTATGCAAATGCCATGTTCAATTATTTCTGAGGAATCTATCTGCTTTGATTCAAGTTTTGATACAGAAAAATCCAACAACATGATTCAGACATGTGATCCTCGAAAATAACTGAACATGTGTGAAGAAATGCTATGATGTCATGTATGCAACAGGCATGTGATCAATAGTCTGATGTTGGTGTTGAGCAGTGAACCAACTGTTTGTATAGAACCCCAATAACGGCACCATCTCTGTATAGAACCCCATAACTGAGAACCCAATAACTGTAGAACTGGATCACATAATAGAATAGTCACTGATGGTGTTGAAGTTGAACAACGAGCCAAGTATCTGTGGAGAGTCACAATATCAAGGTCATAATGATAATCACAGTAACAATCTCTCTGAATAGAAATCCCGGATCTCAGAATCAAAGAACCATAGAACACTGAACAATACTGGCAAAGTGGGTATGTTGAAGTTTAGGGTTCCTGCAAACCTGTAAACCCCTCCCAATCTCACGGGTGTGCTACTCGGGTCAACATCACGGACTCTCAAAGCCAAATAGTAATAATACGTTCACCATTTCCGAGAAATGGCTCATGACCAAATCAGGGAATCAGTTTGACATTATGTACTACTCAGGGAGGCCTCAGCTGAGTCCAAGGAAACAAGCATCCCTCATAAGACCTCAGCTTCAAGCACTGAATCGAGAAACAATAGTACATTCATCCCGAAGGGTACAATACTACCGTCATACGAACAGTTTGCCTTGACTGGATTCCTATGAGAGAACCAGGCCATCCTATGCGATTTCCCAGTGGGCCCTCGGATGCGAGTGGTTTTGCCAACAAATGTGGTCTGCCACTGTCATCACTAGAGAGGGGTGTTCCCATTAAGGTCCTCGAAGATCGGTCACCAGATGCACATAACTATCAAGGTCGTACCCTGAAGTGAGGTAATCCCCACACAGAATAGTTCCAAGATGGTCGCAATCTGGGTGTGGAACACATCGCCACCCATCATGGTGAGATACCATGGGAGTATAATGTCTGTCCACGCTAATCCTATGGTGCACTCAAGCCGGGTATTTGGCTTATCTCACAGTAACTCCCATCCCACAGAAAAAATGAAAACCAGCACAGCCAGACAGTCCAGTATAATATGATGCATGGAAAATAAAATACTGAAAGCGGTAAATAAATGCGATAAAGTAAAGCTGTAAAGAACTGTAAATAAAAACAGTAAAGCTAAACTAAAGCACACAACAGCAAAAAAACACCCAAAGAAGCAAAACCAAACAGGCGCTAGGATTGACTCTACAAGGGAAACCGGAAGAATCAGGTTAGTTCCCCAGCAGAGTCGCCAGCTGTCGCTCCCGGGATTTTCATCCTAGTACAAACGCGAAAGTGGCGCGGAAAGGTTAGAGTCGCCAGCCAGACATTATTATCCCGAATGAATGGGAAAGGTAATGTTGCACAAACCTGAGGAAGAAGGAAAGGACAAGGCCTTGCGAACCAAAGATCTGAGTTCGGGAGTCGGTTACGACCTGGGAAGGTATTAGCACCCCAGATCGTCCGTCGTACCCGACGGGATCCACGCTTGCTTGTTTTGTTTCAAAGGGTGAGAAGAATAACTGCTGCTGAATAAAACCGCTAACTGGAAATTGGAAATGAGAAAAGGAACTAAAAGAGAATGGAAAGAAAGAATGGGGAAAATATAGGGAAAATAAAGAATGTGCTTGAACGGGCCCTACCCCGCTGCCTACGTACCTCATCGAGATAATGAGGATCAGAGTCGACGTAGTTCGCCTAACTAAGGCGGGAACTATTTGTTTGTGTTTTTTATGTTGGAACTGCGTATGTCTATGCTCAGGTGTTGCAGGCTCGTCTGGTACGAGTGCGTTTACCGTCTTGCATGCGAGACAAGTCGTCGCGAGTTCGCGTTGTGAGTGAATGAGATGAGAAAAGAAGTTCCCGCAGGATAGTCGCTTGTTATTTGTTTTTGCCTTTTAAGAGAAAGTGTTTTGAATTTATTTGTTTTATGAAACAATCCTTTGATGAGACTTGTGCATCATGATAGACAAGCTTACACCACTCCAAGATGGAATGAATGCAGGTGCTTCATGGAATAAGGCTATACACAAAGGATCCTTCCATTTATTTGTTAAGTGTTTTTTTGGATTTTGTTTGAAGATGAGAAGAGAATGACTCAAGTTGCAAAAAGGAAAAAAACTAAGGGAAACTAAGACACAACCCTAATTTTATTTATTTATTTACAAGAGGTCCTAATGGTTTGTGAGGTATTCTAATCCTAAGAAAGAAAAGTAAAGGAAGAAAAGAGAGTTAGAAACTAACTTACTTCCTAAGGAAGTTAAGTTGTCTCTAAGGAAAGGGAAAGCCTAAAAGCAAGCACAAAATGCTAAGGCAAAGACAATTAAAATGCATAAGAGATAGGAATGAAGTAATGCTTACCTCAATCTTTCCCCCTACAAAACAAAAGTTAGCATGACAATGCATATTGAAAGTAAAATCAAAGCATGAAAGCGATTAAGTACCATAAACGTCCTAGAATGGAACTAGGGTTCAAAATAAGACCTAAGTCTAAAGGTGAAGGTACCTAAAGGTCACATGACTTCTAAAGTCAGTAGCTACATGATATAGGTCCCTAAGTATGCTAGGATACCTCGCAAGATCAAACTATGTCAAACTATGTACAAAAAGTTCACATAAATTCACCTAAATGCAAGTTAGGGTTTATGGATGAAGTATGAATGCATATGGATTACAAGCATGAATTAATACATGAAATGAACATAAAATTCAGTAGTGAATGCTTATGAAGATGGATTAATGAATATACAATCATGGATGCAATGGATTAGGCATATGGAGCAAGGAGAAGAATACATGAGAAGAAACGAACAAAAATCACATAAGATCGCAAATGATGCAAACTAAGGAAGAATGACATGTGAATATGAATGACATGATTATGGGTCAGTAGCATACAAGGTATGAGATGCACTTATAATGCATGGATAGGCATTAATGATTTCCACATAATTCAAGTTATTATTTAGAAGAGAAGAGAATCCATTTTAGGTTAAAGTATGTCCAAATAATTATGCACTTTGAATCACAAAACAAACCAAATGAGTATGGTTCAAAAAAGTGACCTATGACTGGAATTAAAGACATACAAATGACCTATAATCAACTCCTAAAAGCTACCAAAAATCCCCTCAAGAAAATGGCATGAATGCCTTCTTAACGTTCAAGTTATGCGACACATAAACACATGAATCAACCTATGATCTAGGTGACATGGAAAAATAGAAAAAAAGGATTTAAAAATTATGAAATTAAATACCTGGAATGATATAGTGATTATCTCACGTGGTCCAAAAGGATTCCACAAAATTATGCACCAAAGTGCCAAAACAATTCCTTGATTAGCAAGGTAACAAAGCATGATCACCAAAAAACAACTCCACAAAGTGGATCAAAAAGGGCACTAAAAATTATGAAAAAAATGCCTAAATGAGCATCAAAATGTCACAAATTACAGTAATTAATCATACACAAAAAATAGGTCTCACACCTATGGGGAAAAATTGTTTTTGGTCCCTTATGCCAAAACATTCCTTTTTGGGACAGCTTATGATCTAAAATCCAAATTAATTATTAAAACCAACCAAATCTGGAAACAAAAAATATGAAAAATTAATTAAGAGGATGAGGATCACTAATGAATTTTTCCAGAATTTTATCACACCTAAAACTATTTTTAATAATTGCGACGAAACGGGAAAAAAAAAGTGAATTTTAAGGGGAAGTGAAAGGAAGCGATCCTAATGGTTCGTAGCCTAATCCCTAAGTTCCGAAATCGATACATATAATCAATAATCACAAATAAAACCAATGCCTCAGGTGGGAGGGCTCAGTATGCACCTTAAATTATATGGTCCTAAGCCGCATACGACTATAATGATGCTTAAAAGTGGAGAATCGAGATTACTTACTTGACCGAAGTGTCGATTCTTCACATAAAAGAAATCCGAAAAAACCTCAAGCTAGGTCTTGTAGTCTCCTATGAGCAAAATAAATGCTCATCTTCCATAATCACTTTGTTGAGCTTTGCCATAATCGGAATCGATCTTCATCGATCGAAAGGGAATCCATGAATCCTTACCAAAAATTAGTCATAAACACTAACTAAAATCATGACAAAAATTCTAATTAATTAAAAATAACAAGAAATGGATTCAAATATAAATCCCCAAAAAGGTTATATGACAAGAAAATTATTTAACAATAATTCTTAACAACCATTAACATATAATCATCACTAATTATCTAACAAAAAAACAAATTAATAGGGGCAGGGGGTTTAACAGGAATCCCAGGCTTGTGAATACAAACAGAGGACTGACCCAAGGCCCATCTCCAATGCAAATCCGCAGGAAGGAGTGTGGTAATAATTCGCGGGTGCTGATAGGATTTTAATGGGCTTAGAGCCCAACCTCCTTTCATCCATTGCAGGGGAGGTGTGAATAGAGAACTTTGTGGGTGCGGATAGCGAATTCTTGGGTTTGAAGGCCCAATCCTATCCATAATCTTTGTTCCCATTCTTGACCTAAAATTGTGAAGAAAAACCCTAAATGCTGATATCCCCAAATCTCTTCTTCCTCTTCACTATACCGCCGCCGGAAACCCCTTATACCACCTCCGTTCTCTCATCTTCCGAAACTCGGAGTCCAAACTCCACAACTTGCAAACCGGCGTCACAGAGGAGCCTCTCTCCTTCCCGTTATCACCGTGAAAACATCCTTCTTCTTCAATCCAAAGTCACGGCTTCTTCTCACAACGGTGTCGCCGGAAACATAACCCATCTCCTCGCTCCGTTTCCGCTTCATCTCCATTATTAACTTCAAACAAAAAAACTCTCGCCGAAACTAGAACACGGTATCACCGATCATCACCATTCTCCGACTCGCAACCATGGCGACGTACCTCCTCCGTCTTGGATTGTTCCTTCGACATCTCCACCTCCGTCAATCTCTCGCTTGTAAAAGGAAGGTCAACATCAACGTAGAAACGCTCTTCGCCGTTGTGCTATGGACTTCGTCGGACGCGACGGTAATACCCTGGTTCAATCGCCTGCGATGCGGATGAACAGATTCGGTAAGAACTTCGATTCAATATTCTCTTTGTTAACTTCTTTTTGGTTCTGACTATGCTCTTCTTGTGTTCTGAATTGATGGAGTTTGTTATGAACTCATTCCTCTTCTTCTTATTGCGATGAATCTGAGTTTGTTGCCGATGTCGCTGAACGAGGTCTCGAAAAATTGATAAGATCGATATTTGCTTCTTTGTGCAGCGATGAAGGTTTTGAGAGAGGTTGATGACTGACGCTCAGAACTCGTTGTTGAATTCATGGAGTTGTTGTTGTTGTTGCAATTTGCGTATTGATGAAGAATGACGACATTGCGGTATTGATTTGATCTGTGCAGGTTTATGATTTTCGCTTCTTGGTGAAGATTATGATGAAGAGGCTGGAGAGGCTCGTGAAAGATGATGAATCGTTGCAAAGTGCATTGACGACAACAACGATATGAACGAATGCTTTAGGTATGGAAATCATATTTATTACTTCTTTGCTTTCCTTGATTCTTCCCTATTCCTTATGTGTGTGGTGCTTCGAAAGTTGTTGCGTTCTTGCTCTTCACTGTTCTTAATTTTTGTTGATGCTGATGATTCGTGCAGGTTATGAAAGATTGATAAAGGTGATGAAAGAATCCCAACATATATTGCTGAGTGATGATTCTGAGATATTAAAGGGATTAAAGTTGAAGTTGATGATGGAATCAGATTCAGATTGAGAGATTGAAGATGAATATTTTTGTGATGCTGATTCTGATTGAACGCTGATAAAGGTGGAAAGTTGAAGAGAGTTTTTGAAGATGGAAGAGCTGAGAGAGACTCGGGAGAGAGGAACCCTCTGTATTTTCTGTTATATCTCCTTTTCTCATGTGTAACCCCCCTCCTTTGAACTGGATCTGTAACTGAATTTCTTTTTTCAGTTTCTGTTAAACTTCTGTTATCTGCTATATTCAATTAGAGAATGATAAGTTATTTTGATGAAGAGGTCAATGGGAATCATTAGAATCAGAAATATGCAGCCAATTTGTTATATATTCCATTTCCGTTATTGCCACAACTCCCTTGTTATGAGTTTTTTCTTAGAAAATCCCCGCTGAGTTTTTCCGGTGTAATCCCCTTTTATTTGCCACCAACATTATTTTTTATTCAATTCCTCTTCCCTTGAGATAAAAATGGGCCAAGTGAATTTTAAATTTAAAGCCAGCACACGGGTCTTTGTATTTAGGGCCCAAAAGATAATAACTAGGCTTACTATTAAAAGAAGTAAACTTCAATTATTAATAATAAACCTAATTAAATCGATGAATATGGAGGTCTAAAAAGATAATAATTAAATCTACTATTAAAAGAAGAAACTTCCATTAATAATAAATTTAATTAAATCGATTAATAGTATGGAGGCCATCAAACACATCCCTTTGAATTGTAATCAAACCTCCACTTAGAATAGAATCATATCATTGCAACGACGAAGAATGATGAACTGCACACTCTGACTAGGTCAGCGACAAATTACTTCATATGAATGGATTCCAAATCTTCCTTTCCATGCTCTATAGATATATCTCGAATTAAACAACCTCTGAAATCCATATGACGCTTTTTTTGATCGAAACGTCCTGACTTTAAGGATCAGCTTAGTAAACTTCAGTACAAAAGGAGAAACCCTAGACCAACACCTGAACTTTCTAATTAAACAAACTTTAACACTGGATGGCCCTCTGTGAGAAACTGTTCACCATGATGAGATTTCAATCCCTTCTATCCGTCTGGAGGGCACCATATCTAGATGTATCACCTCTAGGCAAGGAGAAATAAGTCATAAGATCCCAATCCTGAGAAGCTGAAGAAAATGCATGATTGTGATTATATGACCTAATGGAAAATGCAGATGAATGTGAAGCGATAAGCCAGTTGAGGTAAAAAAGAAATAGGGCAAATTTTGAGGTATTACAATTAGGTCCAAACATCATTTTACCTGCTTCCACGTTAGTCTTAACTCGCACCCACCTATGCATCTTATCAAATCTCTCAATACTCCGGATTTTTTCACAATCACCAATTTCTTCCTCTAAGCACCGATTCAACTCCCTCTACAGTTGATTGAACTTTGGATAATTCATAACATATGGATTGAAGGCTTCTCTCTTGAAAAAAACACTTTCCCATGGCGGCGCGTATACATGATATCAGTATTACTTGTATATTAGAAGAGATATGAGATGTGAAAATAATTGAGCACACCACCACTATTTATAGCAAAACTTCACTTAGACTCATGTTTCTATATCAATTAGTAACCCTTCCCTAATTTAACACATAGTCGTCATTTGGAATGGAGACTGCATATGGTGTCTCTAGTCCATTTGGCGACACCTCTATATCCTTGTACATGGTCGCCAGTTTGAATAGAGAATCCTCTTAAATTCGTCCAAAAGTGGGGGTAGATAGGGAATTAATTTGAAAAGTGGGTTATTTGGGGATTTTTTTTTTGAAAAAGTGGGGTATTTGAGTAAAAAAATCGCAAACGGTCAAATAACATATTTCCTTTATCCATTTAAAAATAAAGTAGAGTAGACATAATAGTACGAGAGATAATATAAAACAATAAACTATCCATATGTCAATTGTATTGTATAGGTAAGGTTAAAACATGCCTTCAAGTTACGTGTCAAAAGTTTATTCAAATTGAAAATATATTGATTACAAATAGAGTTGGAAATGAGTCGAGTCAAACTCGCCTCAACTTAATTCGACTCGTTAAGAAATGACCAAGTTTGAGTTCGAGTTCATCAGGAACTTTTTTTCAGCTCAAATTCGATTCGATAAGAATTTGCTGAGTTCGAGTTCCTCACGAACTTTTTTTCATTTCAAACTCGACTTGTTAGAAGTTCACGAACATCTTGGTTCAACTCGTTAGGTTTATCTTGTTAGGTTCAAATCGCTTATTTCACGGGCTTAAAAATTATTTTTTAAGTCTATTATATATATATATATATATATATATATATATATATATATATATATATATATATATATATATATATAAACATTTTAAATTAATATTTTTTTAAAATAAAAATAAATCTATAAATAAAATTAATACGATGTTGATTCTATTTGTATAATTTTTTTAGAAATAATTTGCTCTCTTGAAAATATAAATTATCCATTAAAACTGTTAGATTAAAAAACCAGAGTTAAGATTTAGACTAAATATTTAAACTTACTCTGAAAGATAATATAATTCATCTCATATACAATCAAGTTGACTCATGAACCTAACGAGTTGAACTATATATAGTTCAAGTTCGCCTCATTTTTAGTTTTTAGCTCATATTCGCCTCATTTGGTTCATGAACCTAGTTCAACGATTTAATTGTCGAATCGAATTCCGAACTAGTTTCGAGTTGGTTCGGTTCATTGTCAGCTCTAATTACAAATGATGTTTTACCGACTTTTTGACCATAATACCACATATTTAAAATTAAAATTCCATAGTCACCCATTGAAAAAAATTCCCAAAATGTCATATTTTTTGTCCTATAGTGACATTTTATTTGTGTGCATCCTCATCCAAGAAGGCGGAGGTGGTAGACACCTAGAAGGGGTCTATCATTCTGGATGGAGCTTTTTTTCGCTTTTAATTTTTTGATGTATTTTAAATGTATTTTTTATGTTTTAATTATTAAAATAATATTTAATAATATAATATTCATAAAAATATTTTTTTTAATATTTATTTATTAATAGTATTTTTTCATAAAATAGTTTTTTCCTACCTAAACTATTTAATAATATTATTTTTTCCTCCAAGTATTCATCTATAAATAGAGGTGTATATTACACAAGAACACATAAATTTTAGGTCTTTGTCTACTTGTTTCATCTATTTTATAACCATGTTTGAGGTGTGTGTTGTTTTTTTAAACAGATATACACATGAGAATTAGTATGAATCCACAATGGAGGTTCAAAACATTGGTATCTGGGTCTTGACCATCAGCCTAATCCCGATGATGTTGCAGTCTAAACAGCAAAAACACTAATCATTAGGTTCACTACAATGGAGATGCACTAGAGTCACCAAGTGAAACTGCAGTTCGACAAGCAAAAAGATATTTCAGTCCCTCTGACGTGTTTGGGAGACTGACATCAACAAAGAGTAAATGTACAATGAAGTTATGAAAATTGGAAATACTTTGATAGAGAGATGTGTCAACAATTGAGGAATCAGCGTCGTCGCATCTTAAACGAGTCTATCATTGAAGGGGCTTAACCAACACAAAATTTTATGAATTGGTTTATGTCAGTTACAACGCAATAAATTATGTTTGAGCCGACGTATTTGATCGATCCGCGCCAACAAAATTCGTCATCATACGCCCAACAACAAACAGCCCCCCAACAACCAACCTCATAACATTACCAAATCCAACAATAATATTTGCCCACCCAATCCCAACTACCAACCTCGCAATGTCAAGATGCCATGTACATCCAACCACCAAACATCCAAACTCGCAACTCATTCATGTCACACACCCAAACACAACAACAAGAGTCTGACACATACCGCCAATAACTACACATTGATACCACGTATGTCTATAGCCCTGATAACTCATTCGATTCCACCCCAGCCCACCATAGTCTCCCACCAATGAACACCCAAACATTCCACTGCCAAACCGCCCAACCACTATTTGACTTTCTTACCCCATAAGAATCATTGCTTCGTTTCCAAAATGATTCAATGTACCAATTCGACCAACCATATTGTACTCACCCAACCCAACCACTACGACTTAACTTCGAAAATATAAGCACCAAACTGAATTACGGCAGCGCCGTTGGCAGCAACCCCCAGCTATTGGGGACAAATGATTGAAAATATGTCAAATATGTCGGGACCCTCGCACCAACTACCTTTTCCTCAGGCCAATGTGCAAAGACCACAAACAACTTAACAAAATCATGGTAGGCCTCAGAGGCAAGCTAATGTGTCAGGATGTGGAACCGGTGGACGATTTGATCGGGCGAGTCATTAATTTTCAAATCAATTGTTATAACCTTTAATTTTTAATAAATAATAATTTAAATTGTTTTCTATATTAATTTTTAATATTTTCTATTTTTATAATGATATTTATTAAAAAAAATTAAAGAGGCAGCGTCATTTCAAATGGCGCATGCACTCCAAGTATAAATACATGTGCCATTTCCTATAACTCTGCATGCATGCTTCTGCCATTTTAAATGGCGCCTATGTGTTATTTCAAATGCATAAGTCATTTCAAATGGAGCCTTTGTTATAATTCTTTCTAAAACATGATTATTTTGGTAATCATTTTGAAATAATGGTTTATTTGGTATTTTATTTAAAAATAATGGTTATTTTAAACAAATAAAAGATCACTAAAATTAATGAGGACAATTTTGGTGTCTTAATAACAATTTCATTTTCTACCAAAAACACATAACAAAAGAAAACCCCGTCATTCATATTATAATTCAAAGAGATAGAAAATAAGAAGGAAAGATATATGAACATACCATTTATATAAACATTTAAAGATGGTATATTTGATGGTTAGGGGTGGCAAAACGGGCTTCCCGTCCCGCCCCACCCGCCTAATACCCGCCAAAAAAAGAGCGGGGCGGGCATTGCCCGCAAAGTTGAAATGGGCATAAAAGTCTAGCCCGTCCCGCCAAGGTGGCGGGTTGGCGGGCGGCGGGGTTGCCCGCCTTTTTTTTAATATATTTTTAAATAAATTAAAAGTTTTTTTTTATATTTCAATAAAAAAATAATTTAACTAGTCATGTACTTTGCTCATTTAACTAGTCATGTATGATAATAGAATTAAAAATCTTATCGATGAGTTTTACTTGTTATATACATAATTATTTTCTAACAGTGATTGTAATTTGTAATATATATATATATATATATATATATATATATATATATATATACACACACACACACACACACAAATTGATCTTGAATTTTTTCACATAAGAGTTTTGGCATTTCAACACCCTATTCTCATTTGAAATAAAATATATTGTTGTACCCCAAATTTTCCCTCCCACAATCAAGGAAATGTCTCTTAAGATTTCTCAATGATCATAAGGTTCTCAAGATCCCCAATTGGTCAGAAAGTTTGAGAATTTCCTCAGACAAAGCCTCCTCCTAAGCAAAGGATCCAGAACTAAGGTTTTGGTTTTCCCAATAAATTTGACCAGTCAGATAATCAGATATGCAAAAATCAGTCAAAGTGTTAAAAAGTCAAACTGAGGTCAACTGTGGTCAAACTAAAGTCAAACTTCAAGATTTTTTGCCAACATCAAGGCCACCTTCTAAATAAATAAAATTTCATTTTTCGTATTCGGGTTTACTTTTCCCTCTTTATTCAGGTTTACTTTTCCCCTTTTACTAAAGCGAGAAATGTTTGTTGGTTATGTTTGAATGTATATATGCTTTTGAATATGATTGATGTTTACCATAAATGCATAAATACAATAATAGCATTTATTAAGAACGAACGGAGGTAGGAATTCAGTGAATCTTTGCCAGTTCATCCCCACAGATTAATATTTATGAATATTCTTACGGAATACTTCAAGTAATATCTTGTATTTCCAACACTATGAAGTCCTCAAGTAGTTTCACATCCTCCGAAGAGTTGATACTTAACCGAATAGGTCTCCCGGATCTATGTCCATCTCTTCTATCCTCAATCAGGATATTCAAGAACTTAATCCTTCAATAAGAAGTACGAAGAACGAAAACGGGAGGTTCTAAGTACGATATTCTTAAACAAAACGGGAACGAAGTCTTCATGTTTCTCAATAACGAATCGGGATTTATTTTCCCCAGCCAACAATTATTTTACGAAGCTACTTATGCGCTTCAACTACATAATTCATAACACATTCATACATACATCACATCATATCATATCATATCATACGCATACAACATTATCATGAGATATTGTCTTGCAAAGTGTTGTATACGTCATGATATTTGCATAGAACTAACTTTGTTTTTTCAGGTTAATTCTCCAGCAACAAACTTCATCAACAACTTACACCTTAGGTCGTTGTTTAAATTCCCAAAAGCTATATCATTATCTCGGGACATTGTTTTACCTCCCGAAATTTATTTCATTACCTTGGGCCGTTGTTTATCTTCCCAAAGGTTATGCTGGGACGTTGTTTATCCTCCCGAAAGTTATTCCATTACCTTGGGTTGTTGTTTATCTTCCCAAGTACCCTATCATGACTTTGGGCCATTGTTTATCTACCCAAAAGTTATACCCTTACCTTGGGTCGTTGTTTATCTTCCCAAGTACCCTATTATGACTTTGGGCCGTCGTTTATCTTCCCAAATGTTATACCATTACCTTGGGTCGTTTTTTATCTTCCCAAGTACCCTATCATGACTTTGGGTTGTTGTTTATCTTTCCAAAAGTTATACCCTTACCTTGGGCCGTTGTTTATCTTCCCAAGTACCCTATTATGACTTTGGGCCGTTGTTTATCTTCCCAAAATCCATATCATTACCTCGGGATATTGTTTATCCTCCCGAAAGCTATATCATCACTTTGGGTCGTTGTTTATCTTCCCAAAGGCTACCTTGGGCCATTGTTTATCTACCCAAAAGCTGCATCTTCATATTTTGAACTACCTTATTCTCCATGAAATATATTTGAAGAACTTTTCTCCAAATGGCATCTTTAAGCTCATTCAAGCAATACGATCTTTTCTCCGAATGACATCTTTAAGCCCATTCAAGCAATATAATTTTTTCTCCGAATGGTATCTTTAAGCCCATTCAAGCAATACAACCAACCAACAGTATCATTCTACGCACCGGTGAATGCAAATTTTTGGGCTTTTGTGTTCAATCCCCTTCAACCTTCAAGTCACGAATGGCGCGCATGCCAATCTAACTCCTCAGGTTTCAGAAAATTGAATAGGGGCAGCTGTTGTACCCCAAAATTTTATCTCCCACAATCAAGGCAATGTCTCTCAATATTTCTCAATGATCATAAGGTTCTCAAGATCCCCAATTGGTCAGAAAGTTTGAGAATTTCCTCAAACAAAGCCTTATCCTAAGCAAAGGATCCAGAACTAGGGTTTTGGTTTTCTCCAATAAAATTGGACTTCCAAGGCCTCAAGTGAGCTTCATAACATCCCATGTGACTTCAAGAATCCCTATGTTAAGTTTCAGAGCTTTCCCAATAAGTTTGACCAGTCAGATGATCAGATATGCAAAAATCAGTCAAAGTGGTTAAAATGTCAAACTAAGGTCAACTGTGGTCAAACTAAAGTCAAACTTCAAGATTTTTTTCCAACATCAAGGTTATGAAGTAAAATTCATAATTTGATCAAGGTTTGATCATGATTCATCATGGAAGTCTCAGATCATCAAGAATCAAGAAGTTTCTAAATTAGGATTTCATAGTAAAAGTCAACTGAACTTTGACCAGCCATAACTTTCACATGCTTCATCAAAAATTTCCCATCTAAAGCTCATTTTGAAGGAAATTGAATTCTCTACAACTGTGTCTCACAATCCAAGCCTAAAAATGCTTCATTTGGAAGGTTTGAGCTAGGACATTATAGGTCATTTCAAAAGTCAACAAAAAGTCAACTTTTCCCAAAGAGCATAATTTGAAAATGGTAAAAGATATGGACATGAGACCAAAAATGTTTGTTATAAGAATCTTTAATATTTCCAAAAATGCCAAGATCACTCTCATATCCTTAAAGTTGAGGGATTTATGCCTTGGCAAAGTTGGGAAATTTTCAAGGGGTGCATTTAGCAAAAAGGGTCTCAAATCCAATTTTTTCCAAATGGGCATATGAAATTGCAATCCAATCTTCATAATAACATCAAGCACGACCCAATTCCGATTATTTCTGATTTTTTTTATTATTTATTTGGATTTTATTCATTAAAATTCAATTTAAATCAAAATAAAATATAAAACTCAATATTTGGATGTGATTCTTGTTCTAGAAGCTCTTAAAAAACATTTAAGTTTGATTGAGAGGATCCAATTCCGTGCACAATCAATTTGGAAACATATCATTTGATTTTTTTTACATTTATGACCATGGCTTCCTTCACACTCAAGTAACTCAAATTCATGATTGAGAGGCCCATATTTTGACCTAAATTCCATCACTTATATAAACATAAGAGGACCTAAGCCTAAGGGACGATTTTTGCAGGCCAAAGCATAGTATCCACACTTCAAAATTTTGTCAAAAAATCCACATACGATTTTGAAGATTAAGGCAATTTCAAGACCTAATCAAGGTTGTAACACCTTCTGGGATGTTCATTGAACGAATCCCAACTCCTTACATCATCAAAATCATCTTCATATGCATAAACCGAATTCGCTTTTCCCTTGAATTTCATTTTTCAATTTCGATTATTATTGCGTTTCTAATGGATTTTGATCTTGTTTTGTTGTTTGTAAGGACTCATGGATGGATTCTAGGTAATTAGATTAAAGAATCGTGAACTAATCCGTAAAACACCATTATTAGGGTTTGACCTCCAAGTTAGGGTTCCCTAATATAAGCTGATTAATGGATTTTTGTTGACATGATTGAATTGTACAACTTGTGGTGATCATTCTGGTATAATCAATTGCAAGAATTGTTGCGTGTTATATGATGTTTGAAATTTGCAGGTTTTCCTATGTAAACAAAATCGCAGGAAATTTCGTAACAAACGTTGCAGGTATTTTCGTAGGAAAAAGGTTGAAGATGAAGTTCATGGCGTAAAACAGAAATTCAAATTTAAGTATTTTATTTTATCTTTTTGTTTCCATTATATTTCATGAATTGTTGGGTGGCCTGGTGGCTATAACACGCGCATATGATGCTTTGGACCTGGGTTCGATTCCCAGGTCTTACAATATTTTTTTATTCCATCTTATTTGTGCAGGCTTCATATATTATGCATTTTGGCTATTATCTCTTCAAGCAGCGCTGTGCAGCTCAGTGGAAACCTCCATGTCTGGTAAGGGGGAGGTCCTGGGGTCAAAACCAGGCCTCCCCATATTTATTTTATGTGTTTTTCTTCTTATTTTTTTACATTGTTTTAATTAAATTATTATTATAATTAGGTTATAAAATTATAATTAATATAATTTAATTGGAATAACTATTCCTTTTTTTATAGAAAGAATAATAATAATATTTAATTTCATATAAATCAAACTTTTCTTAATAAATTAAATTTCCTATTTAATCATGTACATAATTTTCTACTTATTTATAATTTCATGAATTAACTAATATTTTCTAAATAAATTTATTAAATTCTTTTTTTATTTATTCTTCTTTTTATACCAATTTTGCATATAATTAACCTTTACTTTTTTTGTAAATTAATTAATAATTAATAATTAAATTGTTTTCTTTAATAAATTTATTCTAACCCTATTTTTTTAAAATATACCCTATTTCTCTTAATTAAAACTTAATGTTAATCTTAATTTATTTTTATTTTTATTTTGCTTTTAGTTAATTTATTTGAATTATTAGAAAAAATGTATAGGTTTGTGTATGTTGTAATTTATTTTTCGCTCGATTATTTTGTAAATGCCCAAAAGTCATGTAATAGCGTAGGTTTTATATTTCCACATTTTATTTATTTTATTTATTTTGCTTGGTTAGTAAATAGGGAGTGAAAACTTAATTGAAATTAAAAGGACTTAGAAAACTAATTAAAAAGATAAAATATCTGAATATAAACACTCACACACGTAAGTCGATCTATGATCGCTGTCTGCACCTCCTAGAGTATCTCCTCTTGGTTGCCTTATTAAACGATCAAGTCCCTCGAAAGCAGGGTGTCTTAAGCAAAATCCCTCCAGGAAAATAAATCATCTTGTCCCTCCCAGATTCTAAAAAGATCAAGTCCCTACGAGGTTGCCTACGATAAATGATCTTGTCCCTTCGGTTTAAAAGATGATAGTCCCTCCCAATTGCTAAAGCCACCCTATAGTTGCCTTCGTTGACCGTACGATGACCCTATGCTCGTCCCTTAACAAATCCAAGGTAATGACTACCTAATCCTTAATAATAGGGACAGTCTTACCCTTGAAAGGACATATAAGAACATGAATGACTTAGTCTAGGGTAGGTACCTCATAGTTACTTGCTCACTCTTAAAAATAAAAAATACTTTTCACACCTCACAATATTTTCAAATATTTTCAAACAAGGCTTTGTATACATCCATACAAGGATCATTACAAAGTACATAGAAAATTTCTAATCACACACTACACTTTTTCAAAAACAATTAAAGTGAGCTAAGTAACTAAGAGCCCATGGATAACCATGGATATAAAGGGTGCTAACACCTTCCCTTTATATAACCTATCCCCCGAACCCAAGTATTTTCAAAACGGTCTTTCCTGTTCTTTTATGTCCTTTCCTTATGGATAAAATAAAAGTCGGTGGCGACTCTTGCTATCTGCAACATTTATAGAAAGTCATTTCTCCCACCGTGTTACAGAACTGGCGACTCTGCTAGGGAGTTACTAAGTAAAAGAGGGGTACCCTTAGGAATTAGATCACTCAAATTGTTTGCTTTGTTTGCTTTATATTACTTGTTGGGCTTATGTGTGAAAGATCCTAACCTGGATCTAGTATACCCTAGGTAAATGGCAATAGACCAAGGAAATTGTACGGCGTATACCGATATGGTTGATCTGGTGGCCATTGTTAGTGTGACTTCTTGGTTGGTGCTTATGTTCCTTAAGTAAGTTAAGGATAATATGGGGCTGCCATATGTTGTCAATACACTAATTGACCTTTAGAACCCTAGTTATCCCATCTTGGCCTTTAGAAAGTAGTGAGATAGCCGGCTTTGGAGAAGTCTAAAGTTGGTTGATACTCGATTCTACGCTCATTGAGATCCTAAACTTGGAGGGTTTTGGTTGGCAAGTAAGTTGCCTAATGAATAACCACCCTCGGGAAGGATTAGTGATATTGATATCCCTTAGAACCCGATTACTTTTCTAGGACAGGATGAACCATCTAAACTTCAGGGGAGGGTACTTAACTTTAAACCTCATGCAAGCCTTCAAACCTAGGGCTATGGTGTGACTTGTTTGTGTGTGCCACATGTTTGTGATTGAGCATAACATCATGACATCATAAGCATAGCATTTTCACTAACTATTTCAAGGACCAGAGGATTTATCTTTGTTCTTTGTTGCAGGTCATGGCTTCTTCTCGTAGGAATACTATCTGGATCAACTTTGTAGAAATACCTTCTAAGATTAAGGAATTGGTCTCTCAAGTTTATGAAAATTCCCAATTCAACAAGAAGCATGGGTACCTACTGGATCTAGTCACTTCAGGATTCAATGAAGACATGATGAGTGTCATATTCCAGTTCTTTGATCCTAAACATCCTTGCTTCACATTCCCCGAATATCAGCTGGTTCCTACAATGGAAGAGTTCTCCAAATTACTGGGTATACCTATCCTTTATCAGAGACCCTTCACAGGCTTGGAGAGAGAGTCTAAACCTAAAGTCATTGCTGCAACCCTACATTTGAAGAAATCAGACATTGTCCTAGAAACGAGAAGCGAAATTAAGGGTATTATTGCTAAGGTATTGATGGAGAAAGCTCAAATGTTCTTAGATGCTATGAGCTATGATGCTTTTGAGGAGATCTAGCCTTGTTGATCTATGGCTTATTGTTGTTCCCTAATCCAGACCAGTTCATAGACATACACGCCATCAACATATTTCTGACTCACAATCCAGTGCCTACATTACTTGAAGATATCTTACATTCTCTTCACACTCGTACTACGAAGGCGAGGGGAACTCTGATGTGTTGCATACCTTTACTGGCTAGGTGGTTTATTTCTCACCTTCCTCGATCAGTGATGAAGAATGAACAAGGGTTAAGGTGGTCTAAGAGGATCATGTCACTTTCTCATTCAGACATTCATTGGTGCTCTCGATCTATGGAGAATGTTACTATCATTGACCATTGTGGGGAGTTCCATAATGTGCCACTCCTTGGCATAAGAGGGGGCATTACCTACAACCCTTTTTTAGCTCTACGTCAGTTTGGTTATGCTCGGAGTAATGGTCCTCGTGACATGCTTATTCAGGGTATTGTGTTTGACTACGACAACGATCTTCAGGGTTACCGTCAAAGGTTTATACGAGCTTGGAGCAAGGTGAATAGAGTTGAGATAAATACTTTGAAACCAAAGTATTCCATTCCTATGGAACCTTACGGAACCTTATCTCAAATGGGTGCGATCTCGTGCTTAGACTCTTATGATGCCATATCCTTCTGTTCTACCAGTTACTATGTAGCCTGTTGCTGAAGGAGATGTTCCTTATACCATCCTTCAACCAGACATACCCACTGATTTGGAAGAGTTACAGAAGTCCTGGATTCAGTTGAAGGAGCAAAGGGATACTTTTGAGACTCATTTCATAGCTAGTCAAGAAAGAACTCTGGAGCTGACAAGACAACTTCACGAGGAGCGGAACCTCAACACATACCTCAACCCAAAGAGGAAGCGTCCATGGGAGACTTAAAACCCCGTATATTTATCTCTTTGTATTTTATTCTTATTTCCTTTAACTATAAGCCCAAGGGGAAATTTATATTAAACATTTACTAATAAAAGTTTTGTTTTTCTTTAAACAAATTTAAATTCCGCGGTCCTTGAAAACATTGCATATGCATCTACATACCATATCATTACATCACAGGTTTGTTATAAACAGGTATCTTATCTTCTCGTTGTTTATTTAAAGCAGAAATGGCTCTCGAACAAACTGTCAAGGATCTCCAGACTCAGAATTCCCAATTTCAAGAGATGATTCTGAATTTGTCCAGGGGACAAGATGAGCTGAAGGCACTTCTGACCAAGAAAAAGAAGAAGACTAGAAAACCAGTTGGCTTCATCAACAAGGGTAGAAGATTCAGAGCTCCAATCAAGATAGATGCTGAGGTGGAAAACCCTGGAGATAAAAGTTCTACAGAAGAGGAAGGGAGTCAACATGGTACTACTTTGGATTCTGATTATGAGGAGAATTATTACCATGATCCGGCTAGTGAAGAGAAGTATAAGATGCTGGAGGATCGGATGAATGCTATAGAGCTACAAAAGACTTCTGGGTTTGACTTTGAAGATTTGAGCTTGATTTTTGGAGTCTCCATCCCTATTGGTTTCAAGGTTCCTACTTTTGTGGTATATGATGGTGTTTCATGTCCAAAATTGCATCTGAGGTCTTATGTTAGGAGAATTCAACCACATACTCCTGATAGAAAGTTATGGATGCATTTCTTTCAAGAGAGTTTGTCTGGGTCCTAACTGGAATGGTATTATCAACTGGAGAGTACCAACATTCGTAACTGGAATGATCTTGCTCAGGCTTTCTATAAGCAGTACCAATATAACTCTAATTTAGCACCAACTCGCATGCAGCTCCAGAGCATGTCCATGGGTGCTAAAGAAAGCTTCAAGGAGTATGCTCAGAAGGGGAGAGATCTGGTATGTAGAGTTCAACCCCCTTTGACTGACAGGGAATTGGTTGATATGTTTATGAGTACGTTGACTGGTCCTTTCTATAGTCATCTCATTGGAAGCTCATCCTCTGTTTTCACTGAGCTGATAATGACTGGAAAACGTGTGGAGAGTGGAATACGAAGTGGAAAGATTCAGATGGCTGCTTCTTCAAATGCCACCAAGAAGCCTTCTAATGGGAAGAAGGAATCCAATGTTGTGTATGGCCAACATAGTCATAATAATCGTAACCAATCTGTGGAGCTGTTTTGATTTATAGTCCTACACCTGCACCACAAGAGCAACAACAGAATAGTCAACCCAAGCCTAGGAGGTAATTTACAAAGATCAATATGTCGTTGGCTCAGGCTTTGCAACACATGTTGAAAGGAGAGTTGATTACTTTGAAGGACCCTCCTCAGAATACCAATATTTCCTCTCCTCGTTACAATCCCAATGCAAGGTGTGCATATCATTCTAATAGTCCTGGCCATGATACTAACAGTTGCTAGGCATTGAAGAAAAAAATTCAGGATATGATCGGGAATGGAGAAATTGAGTTTGACCCTCCTGAAACTCCTAATGTTATTACTGCTCCTATGCCAAAACATGAGAAGACTGTTAATGATGTTGATGAGGTTTCTTATGTTAGTATTGTGGCCGAAATAACTATTCCTCTATCTGTTGTCAAGAAGAAACTTGTGCAAGCCAGTTTATTTACGGGTTGAAATGAAGATTGTTTTTACTGTGCCTACAAGCCTGATAGTTATTGGAAGCTAAGGGCAGGTATTCAACGCTTGATAGACAACTATACTATACTATACTATTTGAGAGAACCCCTTCTATAGAGAGTTTATGTGGAGGTCTGGATCAAGATTTGAATATTGAAGATGTGGCTATGGTTGATAAGATTCCTGTGAAGATTACTTCCAAAGGTCCATTGAGGATCACTTCTAAGGGTCCTGTGAAGATTACTGTTGAGCCAAAAGTGGCTCCAATGATTATTACCACTCCTGGTCCTATCCCATATACTTCTGATAAGGCTATACCCTGGAATTATGGTTCTGATGTTTATATTCATGGTGTCAAGCAAGAGCCTTTAACTGATACACCTATTATTGGTGTTAATCTTGATGTTGACAATATTGCTGGATCCAGTAAGGTTACTAGAAGTGGAAGGATTTTCTCTCCAGAGGACACCTCAAAGACTGCTGCTGCTCCAGTTCGTATCTCTAACTCTGGGACAAGTACTGAGGCTCGGGGCAAAGGACCAGTGATTGAACCTGTTCAAACTGAGGCACTAGTTAGTGAAGATCTCTCTAAATAGATGGAAGAAGTAATGAAGATCATCTGCAAGAGTGATTATGATATTTTTGACCAATTGGGGCATACTCCCTCTAAAATCTCTATGTTATCTCTACTATTATGTTTTGAAGCCCATGCCAAGGCTTTAATCAAATTCCTGAAGACTGCTCATGTGCCACATGAGATCTTTGTGGACCAGTTTGAAAATTCTGTTGCTCATCTGACTAGTGATAATGGTTTGAGTTTTTCTGATGTTGATCTGACCCCTGCCAAGAGAAACCATAATAGAGCTTTGTGTTGCACCCCAAAATTTTCCCTCCACAAGGTAAGACATTGTGTACCAAGAGGCTCACAAGGTTCACAAGACATCTCATGAGGTTCACAAGGTTCACAAAGTTCACAATTAGTCAGAAGATGTGACAATTCCCTCAGACAATGCATCTTCCTAAGCAATGCATCCTAAACTAGGGTTTTGACTTTAATCAGGCTAAATGGACTTCTAATACTTCAAGTGAGCTTCATAACATCTTATATGTGTTCAAGAATCCCCATGACAAGTTTCAAGACTTTTCCTAGAGGTTTGCTCAGTCAGATGATCAGATAGGTTAAAATCAGTCTAAGTAGTTAAAAAGTCAAACTAAGGTCAACTGTGGTCAAACCAAAGTCAAACTTCATGATTTTTTGCCAACATCAAGTATATGAAGTAAAATTCATCATTTTATCAAGGATGTATCATGATTCATCAAGGATATTTCAGATCATCAAGAATCAGGAGTTTCTAAATTAGGGTTTCCTCAGGAAAAGTCAACTGAACTTTGACCAGCCATAACTTTCACATGCTTCATCAAGAATTTTCCATCCAAAACTCATTTTGAAGGAAATTGAATTCTCTACAACGTTGTGTCTCACAAGCCAAGCCCAAAAATGCTTCCTTTGGAAGGTATGAGCTAAGACATTATAGGTCCTTTTAAAAGTCAACAAAGAGTCAACAACTTCAAAAGAGCATAACTTGAGAATGGTAAAAGATATGGACATGAGATCAATGAGGTTGGTTATAGGACTCTTTAAGCTTTCCAAAATGTCCAAGAACACCCTCATATCATTAAAATTGAAGTATTTATGCCCTTGCAAAGTTGGGAAATTTTTGGGAAGTTTATGAAGCAAATAAGGCCTTAAATCAAATTTTTGCTAAATGAGCCCACCAAATTGCCATCCCATCTTTACAAAAACACCAAGCACGACCCAACCCACCTATTTTCTGATTTTTTATTTTTTATTTCATATTTATTTGAATTTTATTCATTAAAATACAATTTAAATTGAAATAAAATATAAAATCATATATTTGGAAAAGGATTTTGCTTCTAGAAAGTCATAAATATTATTTGGATCAGATTGATACACAAGTTATGAGGATTGTCCCAAAATAGCAATGTTATATCAAAGAATATTCAAATTTTAAGACATATCTTTCTCAATCTTCAATTATCCAAAAAGTCCAAAGAGTGATAGTTTTTTTTGACCTAATCTCATTCACATATATACATAGAACATTGAGTAACCAAGGGGACACGAAAATTCTGCCTCCAAGAACAAGAGCAAGCTTCCAAATTTTCACAAAAAATCTCAATTCGGATTCTCATTTGCAGGCCATATTAGAGTGTTTTGAAGGTTGCAAAACGTTCCTTGATCATCACTGATGCTTTCCCAATCATCATAAGCATCTAAATCTCCATACATCATTGAAACTGAATCGCCTTCTTCCTCCATTTAATTTTTTCTCGTTTTCATATATTTAACCTTTGTAAATCGTTTTTGCTAATTGGTTTGTGTTTAGTGAATCCTAAGGATGCAATCTGGGCAGTTCAATTGAAGGATCGTGGCCTGAGGCGTGAAATACCATTTTTAGGGTTTATGTTCTAAATTTAGGGCTTCCTGAAATACCAAATATAAATAAATTTTAGGGACATAGATGAATTGTGTGAGTCATGAGGAACTCATTGATGTAATTAATTTGAGGAAATTGTACTTGTTGTATGGTGTTTGATATTTGCAGGTTTCGTTGGCAAGAAAGTTCGCAGGAAAAATTGTAAGAAAATTCGCAGGAAAATTTGCAGTGCTGGAGGAAGAAGAAGATGAAGCTGGCGCGAATATCTGATTTAAAAAACACGTTTATTTTATTATCTTTTGTTTGTAGATATATTTCAGAACGAATGCCTGGCTCAGTTGGTCAAGGCGCGCGCATGTGAGGCAAGGGTCAAGGGTTCAAATCCCAGCTTCACCAATTTTTTTTGCGTTTTATCCATTTATTTTTCAGGTTTTACATATTAGAATCAACACCCATCTTGTCATCACCAAAGCACACTTGGCCTGGTGGTAGAAGGTCTGGACCAAATAGAGAGGGAGCCTAGGGCGTGGGTTCAATCCCAGCCCCAGGTATGTTTCTTTTTCTCTTTTTTTTTCATTTATTTGGTTTTTGTTTATATTATAGTTAATTAATTTAATTAATAATAATACAATAGCTATATTATTTTCTTATATAATTCAAAAACTTATATTTTTAAAACAATTCAAACTTTATTAATAAAATTGTTTATATTTATTGTATATTAGTAATATTATATGTATTTTTTTAGATAAATAATTTAATTAGGTTTAGATTAAATAATTAACCCTAATATTTATATATATATAAAACCTAATTTTTTTTATAAACCCTAATTTATTTTCCTAAACAATTAAAAACCCTAATTTTATTTTATGATTTTAATTTCTTGTTTTTATCATACTTGTATAATTATAATTAACAAATATTTTTAATATGTATATATAATTAAATTATTAGAACTATTAATCATATTTATTAGTATATAATTATTATTGTTTATTTCTTTTCTTAAAATTCTTAAAAATAATTATTTATTTAAATTTGAACTTTTAATTTGTTTCTATATTATATTATTATACTAACTTCTTTTATATTTATTTTGTTTATTACTAACCTATTTATTTATTTATTTATTATATGCTTATTTATTTAAGTTATTTTATTATTATAATGTAATTGTACCCATTATGTAATATTTGTAGAATTTCTTATTATTTATTTTTAATTGCCATGGTTAGTAAAATAGGGAGTGTAAACATGTTTGTATTTAAAATTGAATTTAGATCACTAATTTTAAGATAAATATTATGAACTTGAACATGCACACACGTAAGTCGATCTTTGATCGCCATCTCACTTCTTAAGGGTTACCTCTCATGTTGCCTAAATAAAAGGTTAAGTAAGGTGTATAAAGCAAAGTCCCTTATTTAATTAACATCATCTTGTCCCTTTAAAGCATTATAAGATCAAGTCCCTTTATGGTTGTCTTCGTAAAAGATCTTGTCCCTTTCCGAATAAAAGATGATAAGTCCCTTCGAATTGCTTATACACCTTACAATTGCCTAATCACAGATGTCCCTTCACTTGTCCCTCATAACATCCAAGGTAATGACTACATATTCCTTAATAATAGGGATAGTCTTACCATTTAAAGGACATTTAAGAACAGAAAAGATTTAACTTAGGGTAGGTTCCTCTTATGTACTTGCTCACTCCTTCAAAAAACCATTTCATAACACTTCACATTTTCAAACAATTTTCAAAACAAAGTCTTTATATATATATATCCGTACATGGATCATTATAAAGTACTTAAGAAAATTTCTAATCACACACTACACTCTTCAAAAATATTTTAAAGTGAGCTAAGTAACTAAGAGCCCGTGGATAACCATGGATGTAAAGGGTGCTAACACCTTCCCTTTACATAACCTACCCCCCGAACTCAAAATCTTTTCAAGGTCTTTCCTGTTCTTTTATGCCCTTTCCTTTTGGATAAAATAAAAGTCGGTGGCGACTCTTCCTATCCGCAACATTTAACTAAAGTCAGTTCTCCCACCGTGTTACAGAACTGGCGACTCTGCTGGGGATTTAATAAAAGAGAGGTACCCTTAGGAATTAGATCACTTTAAAATTGTTTGCCTTGTTTGCTTTATACTTATCTGTTGGGTGCTCTTATGTGTGAAAGATCCTAACCCGGATCTAGTGTACCTTAGGTAAATGGCAATAGACCAAGGAAACTGTACGGCGTATACCGATATGGTTGATCTGGTGGCCATAGTTAGTGTGACTTCTTGGTTGGTGCTTATGTTCCTTAAATCAAGTTGATGATAATATGAGGCTGCCATATGTTGTCAATACACTAACTAACTTTTAGAACCCTAGTCATCCCATCTTGTCCCTTAGAAAGTAGTGAGATAACCGGCTTTGGTGAAGACTGAAGTTGGTTGATACTCGATACTACGCTCATTGAGATCCTAAACTTGGAGGGTTTTGGTTGGCAAGTAAGTTGCCTACTGAACAACCACCCTTGTGAAGGATCAATGATATTGAGATCCCTTAGAACCTGGTTACTTTTGTAGGACAGGATGAACCATCTAAACTTCAGGGGAGGGTACTTACCTTTAAACCTCATGCAAGCCTTCAAACCTAGGGCTATGTGTGACTTGTTTGTGTATGCCACATGTTTGTGATTGAGCATAACATCATAACATCATCATGCATCATAAGCATAGCATTTTCACTAACCATTTCAAGGACCAAAGGATTTATCTTTGTTCTTTGTTGCAGGTCATGGCTTCTACTCGTAGGAATACTATCCGGATCAATTTTTTAGGAATACCTCCTAAGCTTAAAGAATTGATCTCTCAAGTTTCTGAAAACTCTCAGTACATCAAGAGACATGGTCACCTACTGGATCTAGTCACTTCAGGGTTCAATGAAGACATGATGAGTGTCCTATTTCAGTTCTTTGATCCTAAACATCATTGCTTCACATTTCCCGACTATCAGCTGGTTCCTACAATGGAGGAGTTCTCCAAGTTTCTGGGTATACCTATTCTTGATCAGAAACCCTTCACAGGCTTGGAAAAAGAGCCTAAACCTGAAGCCATTGCTGCAGCCTTACATTTGAAAAAATCAGACATTGTCCTAGAAACAAGAAGCGGAGTTAAGGGTATTCTTTCTAAGGTGTTGATAGAGAAGGCTCAAGTGTTCTTGAAGGCTATGAGCTATGATGCTTTTGAGGAGATCTTAGCCTTGTTGATTTATGGCTTAGTGTTGTTCCCCAATCCAGATCAGTTCATAGACGTTCACGCCATCAACATATTTCTGAGTCACAATCTAGTGCCTACATTACTTGGAGACATTCTGCATTCTCTTCATACTCGTACTACGAAGGCACGAGGAACTCTGATGTGCTGCATACCTTTGCTATCTAGGTGGTTTATTTCTTACCTTCCTTGATCAGTGATGAAGAACGAACAAGGGTTCAGGTGGTCCAAGAGGATTATGTCACTCTCTCATTCAGATATTCATTGGTGCTCTCGATCTATGGAGAATGTTACTATCATTGACCGTTGTGGGGAGTTTCCTAATGTGCCACTCCTTGGCATAAGAGGGGGCATTACCTACAACCCTTCCTTAGCTTTACGTCAGTTTGGTTACGCTCGGAGTGATGGTCCTCATGACATGTTGATTCAGGGTATTGTGTTTGACTACGACAACGATCTGCAAGGTTACCGTCAAAGGTTCATACGAGCATGGGGTAAAGTGAACAAGGTTGACAGCAAGACTCTGGAGCCCAAGTACACTATTCCTATGGAAGCTTACCTCAGATGGGTGCGATCTCGTGCTCAGACTCACATGATGCTGTATCCTGCCATCCTGCCAGTTACTATGGAGCCTGTTGCTGAAGGAGATACTTCTTATACCATCCTTCATCCAGACATGCCCACTGACATGGAAGAGTTACAGAGGTCCTGGATCCAGTTGAAAGAGCAAAGGGATACTTTTGAGACTCATTACAAAGCAAGTCAAGAAAGAATCCTGAAGCTAACAAAACAACTTCACGAGGAGCGGAATCTCAACTCATACCTCAACACAAAGAGGAAACGTCCATGGGAGACTTAAAACCCCATATTTTGTATTCATTTCATTTTTATTGTAAGCCCAAGGGGCAAACAAATTTATTACTAATAAAAGTTTTCTTTTTTGTTATTTAAACAAATTTAAATCATGCGGTCCTTGAAAACATTTCATACGCATTTATACATCATATCATTGCATCACAGGTTTCTTAGGTACATGTATCTTATCTTCTCGCTGTTTATTTCAGCAGAAATGGCTCTTGAACAGACTGTCAAAGATCTCCAGGCTCAGAATGCACAATTCCAAGAGTTGATTCTGAACTTGTCCAAGGGACAAGATGAGTTGAAGACATTGTTGGCCAAGAAGAAGAATCTTGAGGACAACAAGGATGATTATCTGAAACAATTACAAGCTGAGATGACAGAAATGAGGATCCAGATGAATGACCAGGTGATTCTTATTCAAAGTTTAGCTCAGGGGCAAGAAGAGTTAAGAGCCTTTGTCCATAAACTTCAAAGTAATGGAGTCAGGAATCTAATTGTTAGTCAACCTCCATTAAAACAAGCTGATTTGGTTGAAAGGAAGATGAGGATAAAAGAAGGTACGAAACCGGTTGCCACTGATTGTTCTTCAGTTAAAGAAAAAAGACCTGGTAAAGTTAATCCACCTCAACACAAGGGATGTAGAAGACAGTTTATCAAATTCAGCACTTCAATGTCACAAGTTCTGCAATGCTTGTTGGAGATGAAGCTAATTTCCTTGAAAAATCCTCCTCAAAATCCTAAAACTTCCTCTCCTCACTATAATCCCAAGGCAAGGTGTGAGTATCACTCCGACAGTCCCGGACACGACACTAATAACTGTTGGGCACTGAAGAATAAGATTCAAGACCTAATTGACGAAGGAATCCTAGAGGTTACTCCAGAAGGCCAGGTTGAGTTCTTCTATCGTCCATCAAGCATCAAAGTTTCCAGATAACTGGAGTGACGGGTTTAGAGGAAGAGGCTTTGAGAACATTTGAATTTTCATTTGTAATTTCTTTTGTTTGTTTAAACACTTACTATTATGTTAAACTTTTGTTTTCATTAATGCATTGCATATGTTTGTCTTGAATTAATCCATTCGTTTCACTATATTTTGAACTATGCTTCATATCACTATCTTGTGATATTTAACTCCTAATAAAGCTATAAGCATATAGAGGGAGGATGACGAAAACAATACCATAATCTTAGGCAGTATGCTTTTGAATAGACTATGTTGACGATGTACAGGCATTGTTTCAATTTCTAAACAGTGGAGATATAAGGAAGTTAATCCCTAGTCAACCCTTTTGAGCCTATGAAGTAGGAGTTTTCTTTCTCACGCAACTTAAAACCCTTATTCATAACCTGGGGCAGGGTAGTTACTCGGTTAACTCAAATATGCCAATTATCTGTGTTGTACACAACTAATGATGGTTCTCTGTAATCATTAAACTTGACAATCAATATCTAGCAAAATAAAAAGCTTGCTAAGTCAAAACCTATGAAGGAGACTTAATAAAAATTGAGATATCCCGCTGACTGTAATCTTAAGACAAACAGTTCAGGCAAAAGGAATGGATAATAAAGAAAAGAAAAAAGAAAAAGAAAAAAGAGGTCACTATGAATCCTCAACAAAGAAAGATGACTGAATGTTCAAATAAATTTTTGGTTTCTGAACCATCATAAATGTCAGTGTTACAATTCCAAACTCCTTTGAGCCTCAATGCATAAGTTAACTGAGTATAGGACTGAAGAACATCATGGAGATTGGGTTGGGTACAAATAAAATTTGAGCCTTTATCCTTTGTTTCTTAAACCGTGAACCAGACCACGTTACAACCCTTTAAAAGTCCTAACTGAAGCATGGTTAGTTCGAAAGCGTACTGCTACAAAAAGGTATCCTGACTCCTTTAGGGCTTATTATAAAACTTGAGTTAATATCACAGTTTTCATAAAAATTGTTTTTCTAAAATAACTTTTTTTCAAAACTTCAAGACAAACATAAGCATTGCATTTTTGAAAATATTTGTTTGCATATACTTGAGTCTTTGATAAACAGAGAAACTTACAGGATGAATGTTCAAAGTCCTTCCGATAAACAAAGTTTCTTCCTGGATCAAAGTCCATGTATACAAAGGGGCATAGTCGTTATTTCCCAATCAAGGGGGCAGGCCATGATACTGCCTAACTCATTTGGGGCAATCAGGACAGGATTCAACTATGTCTGAGTAGCCAGGGGAAGATCTCCTCATCTATCTAAGTTACCAAGGGTAACATTACAGAGTTCATAATGCCAGGGGCATAGTCACTGTTTCCCAATCAAGGGGGCATACCAAGTTACTGTTCAATTCATTCGGGGCAATCGGGTCCAGATTCAACAGTGCTTAATAGCCAGGAGCAACTTTCCTCATCTATCTAAATTACCAAAGGTAACATTACGAAGTTCATGATGTCAGGGGTATATTATTGTAGGGCATCCTTCTTATTTCTCTTGAGGTAACTACATTCAGATACTTCCACTATGGGACAATTCATCCTCAACCAAGGGGCAATGCTCTCTTTTCAAATCTAATACCCAGAGCGTATATGGTCCATCACAATTTGAAGGCACGTTCCTCTTATTGTATTACCTTGATATTGGATTCTCAGTAGAAGCCATTGTGGAAATTAATTGTCTACGCCAGTAGTATCAGATGGTGTCAGTATCATGTCTTCAGATCCTTCTATGAGGATTTCTGGGAAGGTATTCAGGAAAGTTAAGGATCTCAGGAGCTCTAAACCCAATTGGTTATACACTCTCAAAATTGAAACAATTATGTTTTCGAGTTCAACTTTACTTTTCCCTCTTTATTCAAGTAGGAAACGCTTTTTGAATCCAGATTTACTTTTACCCTATTTTGCATAAACGAAAATGTCCATTGGTTGTGTTTGAATGTATGTATGCTTTTGAATATGATTGATGTTTACCAGAAATGCATAAAAATGCAGTAATGGTATTTACTAAGGACAAACGAGGGAAGGAATTCAACGAAGCTTCGCCGGTTCATCCCCGCAAGACAACTATAAATCCCCAACAGAGCAAATCTATCTTTATAGATACTTCGAGTTACATCTCCCCTTGAATTTATGTCCATCTCTTTTATCCTCAGTCGGGATACTCAGGAACTTATTCCTTCAATAGAAGTACGACGAACGAAGACGGGAAGTTATAAATAATATACTATCAAACAAGATGGGAACGAGTTTCTCATATTCTTCAGCAACGAATCGGGATTTATTTTCCCTAGCCAGCAGTTGTTATACAAAGATATCCAGACGCTTCAGGCTGCATGATTCATACATACATCATTTACATCATATCATAACATACATATCCATAAATGCATAATACATTACTTAGGTGCATCATACTATACATATACACATATTGCATAAACTAACATTCTCCTGGCAGAAAAGTTATATGCAGGTAAAACAATATCAACAACTTACAACGGGTCAGAAATGATCTACACATTTGCTCAAGATGTCCTTGAATATCAGGCAAACGGTCTGTAAAAAGATCCATTCCCTGGTTCAAGACATTATTCAGAAGAACAAATCCTGACGTTCTTTTGACCCTTGAATAGCAGGCAAACGGTCTGTAAGAAGATCCATTCCCTGGTTCAAGACATTATTTCAGAAGAACAAATCCTGACGTTCTTTTGACCCTTGAATAGCAGGCAAATGGTCTATAAAAAGATCCATTCCCTGGTTCAAGACATTATTTCAGAAGAACAAATCCTGAAGTTCTTTTGGCCCTTGAATAGCAGGCAAACGGTCTGTAAAAAGATCCATTCCCTGGTTCAAGACATTATTCAGAAGAACAAATCCTGACGTTCTTTTGGCCCTTGAATAGCAGGCAAATGGTCTGTAAAAAGATCCATTCCCTGGTTCAAGATATTATTCAGAAGAACAAATCCTGACGTTCTTTTGGCCCTTGGATAGCAGGCAAACGGTCTGTAAAAAGATCCATTACCTGGTTCAAGACATTATTCAGAAGAACAAATCCTGACGTTCTTTTGACCCTTGAATAGCAGGCAAACGGTCTGTAAAAAGATCCATTCCCTGGTTCAAGATATTATTCAGAAGAACAAATCCTGACGTTCTTTTGGCCCTTGGATAGCAGGCAAACGGTCTGTAAAAAGATCCATTCCCTGGTTCAAGATATTATTCAGAAGAACAAATCCTGACGTTCTTTTGGCCCTTGGATAGCAGGCAAACTGTCTGTAAAAAGATCCATTCCCTGGTTCAAGATATTTTTCAAGAGAACAAATCCTGACGTTCTTTTGGCCCTTGAATAGCAGGCAAACGGTCTGTAAAAAGATCCATTCCCTGGTTCAAGATATTTTTCAAGAGAACAAATCCTGAAGTTCTTTTGGCCTTGAATAGCAGGCAAACGGTCTGTAAAAAGATCCATTCCCTGGTTCAAGATATTTTTCAGAAGAACAAATCCTGACGTTCTTTTGACCTTGGAGAATAGGCAAACGGTCCGTACAGAGATCCATTCCCTAATCCAAGATACTTCCAGAAGAGATAATCGCAACGAAGATTTATTTCTACGGGTCCATTCAACAATTCAAATCATGTTACATAAACGATTCAGAGACGGCCTATAAAAAGACCTAGTACTGATATCCAGTATCAACATAAAGATATCATCACCTCCTGATATTTTAGATGGCATCTATAAGCCCATCTCCAATTCTTCCAAGTGGCATCTTTAAGCCCACTCAAGCATATACAATTAATCATCAGTATTACTCTATGCACTGGTGAGTGCAAATTTTTGGGCTTTTGTGTTCAATCCCCTTCAACCTTCCAGGTCATGACTGGCACATATACCAATCTAACCCCTCAGGTTTCAGAAAATTGAATAGGGGCAGCTGTTGCACCCCAAAATTTGCCCTCCACAAGACAAGACATTGTGTACCAAGAGGCTCACAAGGTTTACAAGGTTCACAAGACATCTCATGAGGTTCACAAGGTTCACAAAGTTCACAATTAGTCAGAAGATGTGACAATTCCCTCAGACAATGCATCTTCCTAAGCAATGCATCCTAAACTAGGGTTTTGACTTTAATCAGGCTAAATGGACTTCTAAGACTTCAAGTGAGCTTTATAACATCTTATATGTGTTCAAGAATCCCCATGACAAGTTTCAAGACTTTTCCCAGAGGTTTGCTCAGTCAGATGATCAGATAGGTTAAAATCAGTCTAAGCAGTTAAAAAGTCAAACTGAGGTCAACTGTGGTCAAACCAAAGTCAAACTTCATGATTTTTTGCCAACATCAAGTATATGAAGTAAAATTCATCATTTTATCAAGGATGGATCATGATTCATCAAGGATATTTCAGATCATCAAGAATCAGGAGTTTCTAAATTAGGGTTTCCTCAAGAAAAGTCAACTGAACTTTGACCAGCCATAACTTTCACATGCTTCATCAAGAATTTTCCATCCAAATCTCATTTTGAAGGAAATTTAATTCTCTACAACTTTGTGTCTCACAAGCCAAGCCCAGAAATGCTTCATTTGGAAGGTATGAGCTAAGACATTATAGGTCCTTTTAAAAGTCAACAAAAAGTTAACAACTTCAAAAGAGCATAACTTGAGAATGGTAAAAGATATGGACATGAGACCAATTAGGTTGGTTAGAGGACTCTTTAAGCTTTCCAAAATGTCCAAGAACACCCTCATAGCATTAAAATTGAAGGATTTGTGCCCTTGCAAAGTTGGGAAATTTTTGGGAAGTTTATGAAGCAAATAAGGCCTTAAATCAAATTTTTGCTAAATGAGCCCACCAAATTGCCATCCCATCTTTACAAAAACACCAAGCACGACCCAACCCACCTATTTTCTGATTTTTTATTTTTTATTTCATATTTATTTGAATTTTATTCATTAAAATACAATTTAAATTGAAATAAAATATAAAATCATATATTTGGAAAAGGATTTTGCTTCTAGAAAGTCATAAATATTATTTGGATCAGATTGATACACAAGTTATGAGGATTGTCCCAAAATAGCAATGTTATATCAAAGAATATTCAAATTTTAAGACATATCTTTCTCAATCTTCAATTATCCAAAAAGTCCAAAGAGTGATAGTTTTTTTTGACCTAATCTCATTCACATATATACATAGAACATTGAGTAACCAAGGGGACACGAAAATTCTGCCTCCAAGAACAAGAGCAAGCTTCCAAATTTTCACAAAAAATCTCAATTCGGATTCTCATTTGCAGGCCATATTAGAGTGTTTTGAAGGTTGCAAAACGTTCCTTGATCATCACTGATGCTTTCCCAATCATCATAAGCATCTAAATCTCCATACATCATTGAAACTGAATCGCCTTCTTCCTCCATTTAATTTTTTCTCGTTTTCATATATTTAACCTTTGTAAATCGTTTTTGCTAATTGGTTTGTGTTTAGTGAATCCTAAGGATGCAATCTGGGCAGTTCAATTGAAGGATCGTGGCCTGAGGCGTGAAATACCATTTTTAGGGTTTATGTTCTAAATTTAGGGCTTCCTGAAATACCAAATATAAATAAATTTTAGGGACATAGATGAATTGTGTGAGTCATGAGGAACTCATTGATGTAATTAATTTGAGGAAATTGTTCTTGTTGTATGGTGTTTGATATTTGCAGGTTTCGTTGGCAAGAAAGTTCGCAGGAAAAATTGTAAGAAAATTCGCAGGAAAATTTGCAGTGCTGGAGGAAGAAGAAGATGAAGCTGGCGCGAAAATCTGATTTAAAAAACACGTTTATTTTATTATCTTTTGTTTGTAGATATTTTTCAGAACGAATGCCTGGCTCAGTTGGTCAAGGCACACGCATGTGAGGCAAGGGTCAAGGGTTCAAATCCCAGCTTCACCAATTTTTTTTGCGTTTTATCCATTTATTTTTCAGGTTTAACATATTAGAATCAACACCCATCTTGTCATCACCAAAGCACACTTGGCCTGGTGGTAGAAGGTCTGGACCAAATAGAGAGGGAGCCTAGGGCGTGGGTTCAATCCCAGCCCCAGGTATGTTTCTTTTTCTCATTTTTTTTTCATTTATTTGGTTTTTGTTTATATTATAGTTAATTAATTTAATTAATCATAATAATAAAATAGCTATATTATTTTCTTATATAATTCAAAAACTTATATTTTTAAAACAATTCAAACTTTATTAATAAAATTGTTTATATTTATTGTATATTAGTAATATTATTAGTATTTTTTTAGATAAATAATTTAATTAGGTTTAGATTAAATAATTAACCCTAATATTTATATATATATAAAACCTAATTTTTTTATAAACCCTAATTTATTTTCCTAAACAATTAAAAACCCTAATTTTATTTTATGATTTTAATTTCTTGTTTTTATCATACTTGTATAATTATAATTAACAAATATTTTTAATATGTATATATAATTAAATTATTAGAACTATTAATCATATTTATTAGTATATAATTATTATTGTTTATTTCTTTTCTTAAAATTCTTAAAAATAATTATTTATTTAAATTTGAACTTTTAATTTGTTTCTATATTATATTATTATACTAACTTCTTTTATATTTATTTTGTTTATTACTAACCTATTTATTTATTTATTTATTATATGCTTATTTATTTAAGTTATTTTATTATTATAATGTAATTGTACCCATTATGTAATATTTGTAGAATTTCTTATTATTTATTTTTAATTGCCATGGTTAGTAAAATAGGGAGTGTAAACATGTTTGTATTTAAAATTGAATTTAGATCACTAATTTAAGATAAATATTATGAACTTGAACATGCACACACGTAAGTCGATCTTTGATCGCCATCTCACTTCTTAAGGGTTACCTCTCATGTTGCCTAAATAAAAGGTTAAGTAAGGTGTATAAAGCAAAGTCCCTTATTTCATTAACATCATCTTGTCCCTTTAAAGCATTATAAGATCAAGTCCCTTTATGGTTGCCTTCGTAAAAGATCTTGTCCCTTTCCGAATAAAAGATGATAAGTCCCTTTGAATTGCTTATACACCTTACAATTGCCTAATCACAGATGTCCCTTCACTTGTCCCTCATAACATCCAAGGTAATGACTACCTATTCCTTAATAATAGGGATAGTCTTACCATTTAAAGGACATTTAAGAACATAAAAGATTTAACTTAGGGTAGGTTCCTCTTATGTACTTGCTCACTCCTTCAAAAAAACATTTCATAACACTTCACATTTTCAAACAATTTTCAAAACAAGGTCTTTATATATATCCGTACATAGATCATTATAAAGTACTTAAGAAAATTTCTAATCACACACTACACTTTTCAAAAACATTTTAAAGTGAGCTAAGAAACTAAGAGTTCATGGATAACCATGGATGTAAAGGGTGCTAACACCTTCCCTTTACATAACCTACCCCCCGAACTCAAAATCTTTTTAAGGTCTTTCCTGTTCTTTTATGCCCTTTCCTTTTGGATAAAATAAAAGTCGGTGGCGATCTTGCTATCCGCAACATTTAACTAAAGTCAGTTCTCCCACCGTGTTACACTTTGCACGTCTCCATTGAGTGCAGGGGCACTACTTTGTCTCATGTGTTGGTGGATAATGGTTCTTCATTAAATGTATTACCCAAGGAGGTTCTGGACAAACTCAACCTGGAGGATGTGGTGTTAAGACCAAGTAATTTGGTGGTGAGGGCCTTTGATGGTTCAAGAAGAATGGTGCATGGAGAGGTGGATCTCCCAATCAAAGTAGGCTCTCAAGTCTTTGATTCCACTTTCTATGTGATGGATATTCGTCCTGCGTACTCCTATTTGCTTGGGCGCCCCTGGATCCATGGGGCAGGTGTTGTAACTTCCACTTTACATCAGAAATTGAAGTATCCAGTGAAGGGAAAAATTGTCACTGTTTATGGTGAGGAAGAATATATGGTCAGTCATGTGAATACTTTCAAATATGTTGAGATGGAGGGTGAATTTGTTGAGACTCCTTGCCAGACATTTGAAGTGGTTCCTCAAGTTGTTCCTGCTACTGAAACCATCCTTACTGCTAAAAAAAGTTCATGTGATTACCAGAGTACCTCCTACAATGGCCTCTCTCAAGGATGCTAAAGTTGTGGTTGAAGAAGGTGGTTATACTATTTGGGGTCAGCTTCCTGATATTCCTTACAAGACTGACAAGTTTGGTTTGGATTTTACTGCAGAGTCTCAGAGGGTTGTTCGTCGTGCTCGTGTTTTCGTATCACTAATAAAGGAATCATAAAGGACCAAGTCAATGCTGTGGGAGATTATGATGAAGATTACAACCTGGATGATTGGATCTTTCCTACCATTGGTGGTGGACTCAACAACTGGAAGGCTGAAGACGTTATTCCTATCTCCTTTAGTCAGGAGTAAATGTTATTTTGTTTTTCTAAATTTAATTTTGTAATTTTGAACAATTAAATACTTTTAAGCCTTGCCTTGCCCGAGGCACAATGGTGTGCTTGTTAAGGTTGTCATTTCATTTGCATATTTTCATTCAATAAAATCAATAGACGTTTCTCGCTTTCGTAAATATTGCGCTCTTTGTCTTTCTTTTACTTTTTTCCTTTTATAAAAAAGTTATGTGTTCTTACACACACCCACGTCACTAAAATGCAGATCCTCATCCACTATGGATCCTGTTGATAACATTTCTGCTATTGCCAATTATGACTTCGAGAATCCGATCTATCAAGCCGAGGACGGAAAGGAGGAAGATTGTGAAGTACCTGTAGAGCTGGCTAGATTGCTACAGCAAGAAGAGAAAGCTATACAGCCACATGAGGAACCAATTGAAGTTGTGAACCTGGGAACTGAGGAAAACAGGAAAGAGGTCAAGATAGATGCTGAATTAGAAGATGGTGTTAAGAACAGGTTGATCCAGATGTTACGTGACTATGTGTAAATTTTTGCTTTGTCTTATGAAGATATGCCAGGGCTGGATACTGATATTGTGGTTCACCGTCTACCAGTGAAAGAGGATTGTCGCCCAATAAAATAGAAATTTCGTCGTATGCGTCCTGAAATGTCAGAAAAGATTAATGTAGAGGTGATGAAACAATTCAATGCAGGGTTTCTAGCTGTTACTTCTTATCCTCAGTGGGTTGCAAATGCGGTACCGGTGCCTAAGAAATATGGTAAGGTACGCATGTGTGTAGATTAAAGGGATTTGAACAAAGCCAGCCCCAAAGATGATTTTCCACTTCCACATATTGATGTTCTGGTAGACAACACTGCTCAACATAAGGTATTCTCTTTTATGGATGGTTTCTCTGGTTACAATCAGATTAAGATGGCACCTGAAGATATGGAGAAGACTACATTTGTTACACAATGGGGCACTTTCTGTTATAAGGTGATGCCATTTGGTTTAAAGAATACTGGGGCAACATATCAGCGTGCTATGGTAGCTTTGTTCCATGATATGATTCACCATGAGATAGAGGTATATGTGGATGATATGATAGCCAGATCTCAGAATGAAGAAGAACATCTTGATCATATGCACAAGTTGTTTGAGAGGTTAAAGAAATACAAGTTGAGATTAAATCCAAACAAGTGTACCTTTGGAGTTAGATCTGGTAAAATTTTGGGTTTCATTGTTAGTGGTAAGGGTATTGAAGTTGATCCTGCAAAGGTAAAAGCTATACAAGAGATGCCTGCTCCTTGTACTAAGAAAGAAGTTAGAGGTTTCTTGGGACGACTAAACTACATTGCAAGATTTATTTTCCAGTTAACCGCTACTTGTGAACCAATCTTCAAGTTGTTGAAGAAAGATCAAGTACTGGAATGGAATGATGAATGCCAGGTAGCTTTTGATGAGATCAAGAACTACCTACAGGAACCTCCTATATTGAGGCCACCGGTTGAAGGAAGACCCTTGATTATGTACTTGACAATATTGGATAATTCAATGGGGTGTGTGTGTTGGGGAAACATGACGAGTCTGGTCGAAAAGAGTAGGCAATATACTACCTTAGCAAAAAGTTTACCGACTGTTAAACAAGATACTCACTGCTCGAGAAAACTTGTTGCGCTTTGGCATGGGCTGCTCGCCGACTAAGACAGTATATGTTGACTCATACCACTTTATTGATTTCAAAAATGGATCCAATCAAGTACATATTTGAGAAACCTGCTCTCTCCGGACGAATAGCAAGATGGAAAATGATCTTAACGGAATATGACATACAATATACTACTCAAAAAGCAATTAAAGGAAGTGTAGTAGCTGATCATTTGGCTCATCAGGCAGTGGATGATTATCAGTCTATGAATTTTGAATTCCTGGATGAGGATATCATGATTGTTACTAAAGAACCTAGACAATATGAAGGACCTAGACAAGGATCCCTATGGACTATGGTTATTGATAGAGCTTCTAATGCGCTTGGTAATGGTGTTGGTGTTGTGATTATCTCTCTTGAAGGTTGTTATACACCAATTACTGCAAGACTTTGTTTTAATTGTACCAATAATATGGCTGAGTATGAAACGTGCATCATGGGTATCAAGGATGCCATTGAGATGAAGATTTAGTTTTTGAATGTATATGGAGATTCAGCCCTGGTAGTTAGTCAAGTTAAAGGATATTGGGACACCAAGCATCCTAATTTCATCCCTTACAAAGAGCATGTGTTGTCTTTGATCCCGTACTTTGAAGAGATCACCTTTGGACATATTCCACGAGAAGAAAATCAGTTGGCAGATGCATTAGCCACCATGGCATCTATGTTTGAAATCAGTTGGGATGATGAAGCTCCGAGAATTACTATTGATCGATTTAATAAACTTGCATACTGCAATGAGGTGGGTACTGAAGGAGTAGAGGAAAAGCCTTGGTTCTATGAAGTGAAAAGGTATCTTGAAGCTCAAGAATTCCCTGAAGGGGCATCTGTCAATGATAAGAAGTTTCTAAGGAGATTTTATGCTAAGTTCTTTCTGAGTAATGGAATTTTGTACAAGCACAATCATGATTCAACTTTGCTTTGTTGTGTGGATAAGAAAGAAGCGGTAGAGATTCTGGAAGACATGCATGATGGGATCTTTGGTACTCATTCTAGTGGGCATACTATGGGTCAGAAGATTCTGAGAGCAGGTTATTATTGGTCTACCATGGAAGCTGATTGCTATCAACATTCCAAAACTTGTCATAAATTCCAGATTTATGCTGATAAAGTTCATGTGCCTCTAGTTTCGTTGAATGTTCTGACTCTTCCTTGGCCTTTTTCCATGTGGGGCATTGATATGATTGGTGAGATCAAATACTGCTTCCAATGGACATCATTTCATCCTTGTTGCTATTGATTACTTTACAAAGTGGGTAGAGGCAGCTTCATTTGCTTCTGTTACCAAGAATGTTGTGGCTCAATTCATCAAGTATAATCTTATATGTAGATATGGCATCCCTGAAAGGATTATCACAGATAATGGTACTAATTTGAACAATAATATGATTGTTGATCTCTGCATGCAATTCAAGATTAAGCATCACAATTCTTCTTCGTGTCGTCCAAAGATGAATGGCGCAATGGAAGCCGCCAACAAGAATATTAAGAAGATCTTGCAAAAGATGACAGTTACATATAAGGATTGGCATGAGATGTTACCATTTGCTCTTCATGGTTATCGTACCACAATGCGTACTTCAACAGGGGCAACCCCATTTTCCCTTGTTTATGGTATGGAAGCAGTTTTACCCATTGAAGTTCAGATTCCTTCTTTAAGAATTATGAAGGATGCAGGCTTAGATGAAGATGAATGGATTCAGACTCGACTTGACCAGATAAACTTGATTGATGAGAAAAGGTTAGAAGTTGTTTGTCATGGTCAGATGTATCAAAAACGTATGATCAACGCCTTCAATAAGAAAGTTAAGCAACAAGTATATTAGACTGGTGATTTGGTGATCAAGCGTATCATATTACCACAGGGTGATCCCAGAGGCAAATGGACCCCCACCTATGAAGGTCCATTTGTTGTTAAGAGAGTATTTTCTGGAGGTGCCATGATGCTTACCACCATGGATGGTGAATATTTCCCACAGCCTGTGAATGCAGACATAGTTAAAAAATACTACGCATAAAAAGAGACCTGCTAGGTTGACTGGCCTAGGCAAAAATAAGGGCATCCCGGCGAAACAAAAGGGTTTGGGCAAAAATTAGGGATATATATAAAAAAAATGTACACCCGGCAAGTCAAAAACCTGAAAAGGCGGCTTGGGTAAAAAAGGGTATCCCGGTGGATTGAAAACCTGAAAAGGCAATCCAGACAAAAGTTAGGGATTAAAGCGTATGACTATGTCTCGTTGGATCACCCATGTAACCTCTATTAGTTGTGTTATCTACGTCAAATTCAACAAATACAAATCAATCCAATCATTTATTTTCCGATAGCTGAAGATGAGATACTTGAAGATAATGGCAGTAGCAGAGTTGAAACTCAATAGGATTATTTACACAGAGCTATTTTTCCTTGTTTTTGTAAAAAAAAATCGACGAATTCCTCTTACTAGGGTTTCTGTCTCCGTGTTAAAACTCGCCTGTTATAGGCCACTTTCTAAATAAATAAATTTTCATTTTTCGTATTCGGGTTTACTTTTCCCTCTTTATTCAGGTTTACTTTTCCCCTTTTACTAAAGCGAGAAATGTTTGTTGGTTATGTTTGAATGTATATATGCTTTTGAATATGATTGATGTTTACCATAAATGCATAAAATACAATAATATCATTTACTAAGAACGAACGGAGGTAGGAATTCAGCAAATCTTTGCCAGTTCATCCCCACAGATTAATCTTTACGGATATTCTTACGGAATACTTCAAGTAATATCTTGTATTTCCAACACTATGAAGTCCTCAAGTAGTTTCACATCCTCTGAAGAGTTGATACTTAACCGAATAGGTCTCCCGGATCTATGTCCATCTCTTCTATCCTCAGTCAGGATATTCAAGAACTTAATCCTTCAATAAGAAGTACGACGAATGAAAACGGGAGGTTCTAAGTACAATATTCTTAAACAAGACGGGAACGAAGTCTTCATGTTTCTCAATAACGAGTCGGGATTTATTTTCCCCAACCAACAGTTATTTTACGAAGCTACTTATGCGCTTAAACTACATAATTCAAAATTCATTCATACATACATCACATCATATCATATCATATCATACGCATACAACATTATCATGAGATATTGTCTTGCAAAGTGTTATATACGTCATGATATTATAGAGCTAACCTTGTTTTTTCAGGTTAATTCTCCAGCATCAAACTTTATCAACAACTTACACCTTGGGTCGTTGTTTATCTTCCCAAAAGCTATATCATTATCTCGGGACGTTGTTTATCCTCCCGAAAGCTATTTTATTACCTTGGGCCGTTGTTTATCTTCCCAAAGGTTATGTTGGGACGATTTTATCCTCTCGAAAGCTATTCCATTACCTTGGGCCGTTGTTTATCTTCCCAAGTACCCTATCATGACTTTGGGTCGTTGTTTATCTTCCCAAAAGTTATATCCTTACCTTGTGTCGCTCCCGGTATTTTCATCCTAGTACAAACGCGAAAGTGGCGCGGAAAGGTTAGAGTCGCCAGCCAGACATTTTTATCCCGAATGAATGGGAAAGGTAATGTTGCACAAACCTGAGGAAGAAGGAAAGGACAAGGCCTTGCGAACCAAAGATCTGAGTTCGGGAGTCGGTTACGACCTGGGAAGGTATTAGCACCCCAAATCGTCCGTCGTACCCGACGGGATCCACGCTTGCTTGTTTGTTTCAAAGGGTGAGAAAAATATGATTGCTGCTGAATAAAACTGCTACTGGAACTGGAATGAGAAATGAGAAAGGGAATTGGAAAAGAGAAAGAACAAAAGGGGGAAAATGTAGGGAAAATAAAGAATGTGCTCGAACGGGCCCTACCCCGCTGCCTACGTACCTCATCGGGATAATGAGGATCAGAGTCGACGTAGTTCGCCTAACTAAGGCGGGAACTATTTGTTTGTGTTTTTTACAGCTGGAACTGCGTATGTCTATGCTCAGGTGTTGCAGGCTCGTCTGGTACGAGTGCGTTTACCGTCTTGCATGCGAGACAAGTCGTCGCAAGTTCGCGTACAGAGCGAATGAGATGAGAAAAGAAGTTCCCGCAGGATAGTCGCTTGTTATTTGTTTTTTGCCTTTTAAAAGAAGTGTTTTGAATTTGTTTGTGAATATTCTCATACTAAGACCTATCCATCGCGGGAAGCATTTACACCTCGCCCCGAAACAGGACGTGTATAAACACTCCGCAACAAAGTCTCGTGTCGTACAAGATTGTTCGATTTTTATTAAGTGTTTTATTGCTTTTCTTTATGAGATGAGAAAGAATGACTCAAGTTGCAAAAAGGACAAACTAAGGGGACTAAGACACAACCCTAATTTTATTTGTTTATTTACAAGAGAGGTCCTATGGTTAATGAGGTATTCTAATCCTAAGAAAGAAAAAGGAAAGAAGAAAAGAGAGCTTAGAAATCAACTTACTTCCTAAGGAAGTTAAGTTGTTCTAAGAAAAGGGAAAGCCTAAAAGCAAAGAACAAGGTGCTAAGGCAAACACCATTAAAATACATAAGAGATGGGAATGAAGTAATGCTTACCTCAATCTTCCCCCCTACAAAACAAAAGTTAGCATGATAATGCATATTGGAAGTAAAATCAAAGCATGAAAGCGATTAAGTACCATAAACGTCCTAGAGTGGAACTAGGGTTCAAAATAAGACCTAAGTCTAAAGGTGAAGGTACCTAAAGGTTACATGACTTCTAAAGTCAGTAGATCAAACTATGTCAAACTATGTACAAAAAGTTCACCTAAGTTCACATAAATGCAAATTAGGGCTCATGGATGAAGTATGAATGCATATGGCTTACAAACATGAATTAGTACATGAAATGAACATCAAAGTCAGTAGTGAATGCTCATGAATATGTGTGAATGAATATACAATCATGGATGCAATGGTTTAGGCATATGGAGCAATGAGAAGAAGATATGAGAAGAAACGAACAAAAATCGCATAAGATCGCACATGATGAAAGTTAAGGAAGAATGGCATGTGAATATGAATGAAATGATTATGGGTCAGTAGCATACAAGGTATGAGATGCACTTAGAATGCATGAATAGGCATTAATGATTCCCACATAATTCAAGTTAACAATTAGAGGAGAAGAGAAATGAGTTTAGGTTAAAATTAGTTCACATAAGTATGCACTTTGAAGCACCAAAACAAACCAAATGATTATGGTTCAAAAAATGACCTATGACTGGAATTAAAGACATACAAATGACCTATAATCAACTCCTAAAAGCTACCAAAAATCCCCTCAAGAAAATGGCATGAATGCCTTCTTAACATTTAGGTTATGCGACATATAAACACATGAATCAACCTAGGATCTAGGTGACTTGGAAAAATAGCAAAAAGCCTTTAAAAATTATGAAATTAAATCCCTGGAATGATATAGTCATTATCTTACATTTTCCAAAAGGATTATACAATTATGCACTAAAGTGCCAAAACAAATCCTTGACTAGCAAGGTAACAAAGCATGGTTATCCAAAAAATGACTCCACATAGTGGATCAAAAAGGGCATCTAAAATTATGAAAAAAAATTCCTAATGAGCATCAAAATGTCACAAATTACAGTGATTAATCACACACAAAAAATAGGTTTCACACCTATGGGGAAAAATCGATTTCGATCCCTTATGCCAAAATATTCCTTTTTGGGACAGCTTATGATCTAAAATCCAAATTAATTATTAAAACCACCCAAATCTGGAAACAAAAAATATGACAAATTAATTAAGAGGATGAGGATCACTCATGAATTTTTCCAGAATTTTATCCCACCTAAAAATATTTTTAATAATTGCGACGAAACGGGCAAAAAAGTGGATTTTAAGGGGAAGTGAAAGGAATCGATCCTAATGGTTCGTAACCTAATCCCTAAGCTCCGAAATCGACACAAACCAACATATATCACAAATATATCCAATGCCTCAGGTGGGAGGGCTCAATATGCACCTTAAGTTATATGATCCTAAGTCGCATACAACTAGAATGATGCATTAAAGTAGAGAATCGAGATTACTTACTTGGTCGAAGTGCCGATTCTTTCACATAAAAGAAATCCAAAAAAACTTCAAGCCAAGCCTTGTAATCTCTCATGAGCAAAATAAATGCTCATCTTCCATAATTGCTTTGTGAAGATTCCCCATAATCGAAACAAAAACAACGACACAAAATATCATTTGAATCCAAAGGTATCCCACAAATAAAGTGAAATACCAACCAAACGACCGTCGTTAAGATCTTTGCGAGAACCTTGCATGAACTCAACAAACGCATTAGAAACCAAAAAGAGGTGCAACCGGAAGTTGCACCTATGCCTCACAACTCCAAATCAAGTAGAAATATGAATATACGAGTCATGGACATGCATTGAAATTTACGTTTCAAAACGGGGCAGCACTTATGCTCTAACATAAACAACATGCAAACTCAAACCGGAATCGAACAAATTTACATGCAATGAATGGCAAATGATCAACAAACATAAGTACAAGTCAAAACAAGATCAATGCATCAAAATCGCACCAAACCGAACTTAAAAAGCCTTAAAACGAAAAAATGCGTCAAAAATCACCGACTCAGAATTGAACGAAAATCGCATGGTAACTTGCAAACGTGCCAACGGATTCAAATATGCAATCGGTTTTTGAAAATTCCGCTTGGAAGTGATACTTTTTGGCCAATTTCGTCGGCTGGCAGTAGCAAAATAGCCGGAAAAAATTGTCCGAAATCGACTAAAAAGTTCACCAATGGCTCCGAAATAATCAACAAAGTCAATTTACACTATTCACATTCGCGAAAACGCGCTACGGTTAGGAAGTTATGACCAAAACATATTCTCGACACGCGACACATGAACAACATCAACAATTAAGCCTCAACCTATCCTATTTCAAATTTGCACATTGAAACAAGCATGAATTTAAAATTCAAGCACTTCAATCAATATCAAGTTATAATAATTAGCTCTCTTAGGAATTTTGTCAAACACCTAACATTCACCGATTATTCTATGTCAACTTTACCAAGCCTTTTCAATCATGCACCACAACAATTATTAGGATAAATTAATCAAGAATCAATCAATAATAAAATTATGAATCAATGCACATAATCTCCACAAGATTAATTCAACTTCAAAATTCAATTCAAGAAACAATTCAACAATTATTCATGAATTAAAGTTTAAGAAGCTTACCGAATGAAGAATCGACGAAGAAATTGTGAATCCGAAGGAAGTGAGACGCGATCATGAACGGAGGAGAGGAGGAGAGGCCGCGCGGCTGCCGGTGGCGGAAGATGGTGGTCTTACGGTGGTGAAGTTGACCAGAGGTGGTGGTTCGTGGCGGCTCGGCTACCAGAAGCTTGATCGGAATTGTTGTGTTCTTGAGTTCTTGATGAAGTTGTTGTTGTGTTCTTGAGAAATAATTGAGAGAATGAACTTTGATCCTTTAGAGAGAGTTTGTGAGAATTTTTTGGTGTTTGTAAATTATGATTGAAGTTATGAGACAAATTGTGGGTCAAAAGAATATATAGTGGAGTGTAAAATGAAAAGCAAAAGGTGGAATTTCGGCTTAAGTGAAAATAACAATATCTTCGGCAAGAAATTTCGACTCTGAGCCTTCCACAATATCGTCCGCCTCTGAATCACGGTTGCAACACAAAAAGAACGGACGTCATACGATCAAAATCGAGTGCGATCGATACGTTTAAGCTGCAAGACGTCACTGAATAAGTTGTTTTTTCGGCTTATTTGGTGTCCGCCACTCGAAAATGTGACGAGGTCAACCTCTTCGGAGCATAATCTCGACTCGACTTTGTCAGAAAAGTTGTAGATCTATGAGTAAGTGACCTGGTGTTAAAATCTAAGCTCAACCGGACAAACGACGAGGGAGATATGAATTTTCTCGTGAAACCACTTTCAGCATTTTTCTTCGGTTCAGCATTTCAGTTTTGTGAAATAAACCAAAACGACAATCTTTGGAGCACCGTTCGAACTCACTTTTGTATTTGAAATTGAAGAGGATAAAATTTGTGAACCAACGCTTCAAGAACGGGTGATATCCGATGAAAATTGACCGAGTTATGAATTTTACAAAATCTGACAGACAGTGCACTGCATCAAAGAACCTTACTGGTAATTCGCATTTTTGAGATCCTTCCGCTCGGACCTAACCCAAACTGAACTCACATAATGAAGATAACATCTAAACGGAATTTTAGGCACCGAAACAACATCAATTCGATGAACGAGCCAAGAGTTATGAATTTTTTAGTGTTCAAAACTCACCGGTTCAGCACTGTTTTTCACTATGTCGACTCTAAAGACTCGCACATTCTGAGATCTTCTTCAAAGAATTAGTTCTCGGCCAAAACCCAAAAGTTAGAAAGGATATCAAGATGGAACTTTTGGCATATGAATCTCTCATACATGTTGACCCAATCAGAAGTTACGAACTCTTGAATACCGCTAGCACAGTTAATCGGCGAAACCGAAATTTCAGAAACAAATAAATCCCGCCATTTTCCTTGATGAATTGGCCTCCGAGCCGAACACAAAAGTTGTAGAGAATAATGAAGCGGTCTAAACTATTGAGTTTCAAGCCAAAATGAGTTTCCGAGCATAAGTTACAACTTTTGCAAACTGCACCATAAAACTGATATTCTGCTTAAACTCCTTTGAATCAACCGAGAACTTTTGGTTTCTTCTAAGATTCTTGTGCACGTTCCGCATGAAAAAATAAAGGCCAGTCGCAATCTGTGAAAACTCAAATGGAGATGTATATTCATGTATGTTTATGATGCAATTATGATCTAAATGCAATGCAATGTATGAAAGGATATGCTAAATGGCATGAAAATGAGAGGGCAAATTTTGAGGTATTACACCTTGGGCCGTTAATTATCTTCCCAAGTACCCTATTATGACTGTGGGCCGTCGTTTTTCTTCCCAAAAGTTATACCATTACCTTGGGCCATTGATTATCTTCCTAAGTACCCTATCATGACTTTGGGCCGTTGTTTATCTTCCCTAAAGTTATACCCTTACCTTGGGCCGTTATTTATCTTCCCAAGTACCCTATTATGACTTTGGGTCGTTGTTTATCTTCCCAAAATCCATATCATTACCTCGGGATGTTCTTTATCCTCCCGAAAGCTATATCATCACTTTGGGTCGTTGTTTATCTTCCCAAAGGCTACCTTGGGCCGTTGTTTATCTTCCCAAAAGCTACATCTTCATATTTTGGACTACCTTATTCTCCATGAAATATATTTGAAGAACTTTTCTCTGAATGTCATCTTTAAGCCCATTCAAGCAATACGATCTTTTCTCCGAATGGCATCTTTAAGCCCATTCAAGCAATACAATCTTTTCTCCTAATGGCATATTTAAGCCCATTCAAACAATAAAACCAACCAACAGTATCATTCTACGCACCGGCGAGTGCAAATTTTTGGGCTTTTGTGTTCAATCCCCTTCAACCTTCAAGACATGAATGGCGCACATGCCAATCTAACTCCTCAAGTTTCAGAAAATTGAACAGGGGCAGCTGTTGTACCCCAAATTTTTCCCTCCAATAATCAAGGAAATGTCTCTCAATATTTCTCAATGATCATAAGGTTCTCAAGATCCCCAATTGGTCAGAAAGTTTTAGAATTTCCTCAGACAAAGCCTCATCCTAAGCAAAGGATCCATAACTAGGGTTTTGGTTTTCTCCAAGAAAAATGGACTTCCAAGGCCTCAAGTGAGCTTCATAACATCCCATGTGACTTCAAGAATCCCTATGTCAAGTTTCAGAGCTTTCCCAATAAGTTTGACCAGTCAGATGATCAGATATGCAAAAATCAGTCAAAGTGGTTAAAAAGTCAATAAGGTCAACTGTGGTCAAACTAAAGTCAAACTTCAAGATTGTTTTGCCAACATTAAGGTTATGAAGTAAAATTCATAATTTGATCAAGGGTTGATCATGATTCATCAAGAAAGTCTCAGATAATCAAGAATCAAGAAGTTTCTAAATTAGAATTTCACAGTAAAAGTCAACTGAACTTTGACCAGCCATAACTTTCACATGCTTCATAAAATATTTACCATAAAAAGCTAATTTTGAAGGAAATTTAATTCTCTACAAATTTGTGTCTCAGAAGCCAAGCCTAAAAATGCTTCATTTGGAAGGTATGAGCTAGGACATTATAGGTCATTTCAAAAGTCAACAAAAAGTCAACTTTTCCCAAAGAGCATAATTTGAAAATGGTAACAGATATGGACATGAGACCAAAAAGGTTTGTTAGAATACTCTTTAAGCTTTCCAAATAGTGCAAGATCACTCTCATATCCTCAAAATTGAGGGATTTATGCCTTGGCAAAATTGGGAAATTTTCAAGGGGTGCATTGAGCAAAAAGGGTCTCAAATCCAATTGTTTCCAAATGGGCTTATGAAATTGCAATCCAATCTTCATAATAACATCAAGCACGACCCAATTCCAATTATTTATGATTTTTATAATTTATTTATAATTTATTTGGATTTTATTCATTAAAATTCAATTTAAATCAAAATAAAATATAAAACTCAATATTTGGATGTGATTCTTGTTCTAGAAGCTCTTAAAAAACATTTAAGTTTGATTGAGAGGATCCAATTCCGTGCACAATCAATTTGGAAACATATCATTTGATTTTTTTTACATTTATGACCATGGCTTCCTTCACACTCAAGTAACTCAAATTCATGATTGAGAGGCCCATATTTTGACCTAAATTCCATCACTTATATAAACATAAGAGGACCTAAGCCTAAGGGACGATTTTTGCAGGCCAAAGCATAGTATCCACACTTCAAAATTTTGTCAAAAAATCCACATACAATTTTGAAGATTAAGGCAATTTCAAGACCTAATCAAGGTTGCAACACCTTCTGGGATGTTCATTGAACGAATCCCAACTCCTTACATTATCAAAATCATCTTCATATGCATAAACCGAATTCGCTTTTCCCTTGAATTTCATTTTTCAATTTCGATTATTATTATTTTTCTAATGGATTTTGATCTTGTTTTGTTGTTTGTAAGGACTCATGGATGGATTCTGGGTAATTAGATTAAAGAATCGTGAACTAATCCGTAAAACACCATTATTAAGGTTTGACCTCCAAGTTAGGGTTCCCTAATATAAGTTGATTAAAGGATTTTTGTTGACATGATTGAATTGTACAAGTTGTGGTGATCATTATGGTATAATCAATTGCAAGAATTGTTGCGTATTATATGATGTTTGAAATTCGCAGGTTTTCCTATGTAAACAAAATCGCAGGAAATTTTGTAACAAATGTTGCAAGTATTTTCGCAGGGAAAAGGTTGAAGATGAAGTTCATGGCGCGAACCAGAAATTCAAATTTAAGTATTTTATTTTATCTTTTTGTTTCCATTCTATTTCATGAATTGATGGGTGGCCTGGTGGCTAGAACACGCGTGTATGATGCTTTGGACCTGGGTTCGATTCTCAGGTCTTGCAATATTTTTTTTATTCCATCTTATTTGTGCAGGCTTCATATGTTATGCATTTTGGCTACTATCTTTTCAAGCAGCGCTGCGCAGCCCAGTGGAAACCTCCATGTCTGGTAAGGGGGAGGTCCTGGGGTCAAAACCAGGTCTCCCCATATTTATTTTATGTGTTTTTCTTCTTATTTTTTTACTTTGTTTTAATTAAATAATTATTATAATTAGGTTAATTAAATTATTTAGGTTATAAAATTATAATTAATATAATTTAATTGGAATAACTATTACTTTTTTTTAGAAAGAATAATAATAATAATAATAATAATAATAATAATAATAATAATAATATGTAATTTCATATAAATAAAACTTTTCTTAATAAATTAAATTTCCTATTTAATCATGTACATAATTTTCTACTTATTTATAATTTCATGAATTAATTAATATTTTCTAAATAAATTTATTAAATTCTTTTTTTATTCATTCTTCTTTTTATAATAATTTTGCATATAATTAACCTTTACTATTTTTGTAAATTAATTAATAATTAATAATTAAATTGCTTTTTTTAATAAATTTATTCTAACCCTAATTTTTTAAAATATACCCTATTTCTCTTAATTAAAACTTAATGTTAATCTTAATTTATTTTAATTTTTATTTTGCTTTTAGTTAATTTATTTGAATTATTAAGCTTTTCTTTGCTTTATTATAAATTATTAGAAAAAATGTATAGGCTTGTGTATGTTGTAATTTATTTTCCGCTCGATTATTTTGTAACTTCCCAAAAGCCATGTAATAGCGTAGGTTTTATATTTCCGCATTTTATTTATTTTGCTTGGTTAGTAAATAGGGATTGAAAACTTAATTGAAATTAAAAGGACTTAGAAAACTAATTTAAAAGATAAAATATCTGAATATAAACACTCACACACGTAAGTCAATCTATGGTCACTGTCTGCACCTCCTAGAGTATCTCCTCTTGGTTGCCTTATTAAACGGTCAAGTTCCTCGAAAGCAGGGTGTCTTAAGCAAAGTCCCTCCAGGAAAATAAATCATATTGTCCCTCCCAGATTCTAAAAAGATCAAGTCCCTACGAGGATGCCTATGATAAGTGATCTTGTCCCTTCGGTTTAAAAGATGATAGTCCCTCCCAATTGCTGAAGACATCCTATAGTTTCCTTTGTTGACCGTACGATGACCCTATGCTCGTCCCTTAACAAATCCAAGGTAATGACTACCTATTCCTTAATAATAGGGACAATCTTACCCTTGAAAGGACATATAAGAACATGAATGACTTAGTCTAGAGTAGGTACCTCATAGTTACTTGCTCACTCTTCAAAATAAAAAATACTTTTCACACCTCACAATATTTTCAAATATTTTCAAACAAGGCTTTGTATACATCCATACGAGGATCATTACAAAGTACTTAGAAAATTTCTAATCACACACTACACTTTTTCAAAAACAATTAAAGTGAGCTAAGTAACTAAGAGCCCATGGATAACCATGGATATAAAGGGTGCTAACACCTTCCCTTTATATAACCTACCCCCCGAACCCAAGTCTTTTCAAAATGGTCTTTCCTGTTCTTTTATGTCATTTCCTTATGGATAAAATAAAAGTCGGTGGCGACTCTTGCTATCTACAACATTTATAGAAAGTCAGTTCTCCCACCGTGTTACACATACCCATATACTTTCAATTGGTTTCTCAAAGATGGTGGTTTTAGGTGAATGTGGAGGTTTAAAGCATCCACAAGCTACTTTCATAGACTCTTTTAAATACTTAAAAAATGTTTATTTCATAGGTTCGGCGGGCTTTGGCGGCGACGGGTTTTGGCAGGACGGGTTTTCGCGAATGACGGTCTTTAGCGGGGCGGACTTTTGTAGGTGGCGGGCCCAAAATCCCAATCCAACCTGCCTTTTTTGGCGGGTGTGCGGGCCGTCCCAGCGGACCACGGCCCATTTTTCCACCTCTAGGTTCAACGCTTTATCTAGTATATTTCTTCATATTTCTAAAAGGATTAAATAGGTTTTTGGTCCCTTTAAATATAACATTTTGTTTTAAGTCCCTCTAAAAATTCTTCAAGAATTGTACATTCAAAATTTTTCGTCAAAACAATTAGTCCCTAACGTCAAATACCACTAACAAATACTTATGTGGCATTACCATGTGGAATTTTTTTTATGACTAGGCTTGACGTGGAAATATCAACATGGAAAAAATGTTGACGTGACATACTAGATGGCTAAAGTCAAACATTATTCATAAACCCAAAAAATATCATAATTAATCGGTAGCTAATCTGTAGCAAATTGTTCAACAACATTGGAAGAGCTGAGTATTTTCTGAACCTTATTAGGATCTCAATCTTGTGCTTCTGAATCTGGATTATCTTCTCTACCACTTTTATCAGTTGTTTCTTATATGATCTCTAGCTCCAACTTCAATAAGACCATTATGAGGCGTATTCAATCGTGTTCTTTCTTCGAATGAAGAATTTGATACTTTATCATCAATTTTAGCTATTCCATTTTATTAGTGTACAAGATGAAGGATGAAAAGGATAATATTATATTAATGAGAATAACGGCTACAATGATTGTTACAATGATTGAGTGACATCCCTAGTCTATTTATAGGCTAAAACTAGGGTTACAAAAAACACACAAAATAGTAAAATACCCTCTAACAAACTTAATGACTAATAAATATAAATTATTTATTTCTAATACCATCTCTTAATTTATATATCTTCAAAACTAACCACACTAATTCCATCCCTTAAGCGAAGAAATTGATTAGTCTTGATGGCATTTGTCAGAACATCTGCTAGCTGTTTCTGGGTGCTGCAGTGCTCAACTTCTAGCACTCCACTCTAAACCTGATTTCTCAGAAAATTATACTTGGTATCAATATACTTGCTTCTTCCATGCAACACTGGGTTTCTGGCAATATTGATTGCAGATTTGTTATCAATCATCAGCTTCATAGGCTTGTCGAGTTTGATCTTCAGATCTTGCAGCAAATTCTGAAGCCACACAGCTTGACATACAGTGACAGCACCTGCAATATATTATGCTTCACAAGTTGACAGCGCAACAACGGTTTGCTTCTTGGAACACCAAGAAATAAGACCTCCCAAAAATTTGAACAAGTACCCAGAAGTACTTCTTCTGTCAACTATGTCTCCACACCAATCAGAATCTGAATAGCTCAGAAGTTCTGATTCAATCTTTCTTCCAAAAGGGAATAACACTCCATACTTCAGAATTCCCTTGATATGCCTCAAAATCCTGACAACAGCTTGGTAATGAGACCACTTGGGTTTACTCATGAATCTTCTTACCATTCCAACTACATAGAAAATGTCAAGTATGGTATTACACAAATACCTCATAGAACAAACCAGCTGTTTGAAGGTAGTAGCATCCACATCCTCACCATCAGAATTAGAATCTAGTTTTTTATTTGTGTCAACAGGTGTGATAGCAGTCTTACAATTTTGCAGCTTAAATCTCTTCAGAATATCAAGTTCATACCTCTACTGATGCAAAATGATACCTTTCTTAGCATATGTGAACTTCATCCCTAGAAAGTATGTCATTTTGCCGAGATCAGTAATCTCAAACTCATTCATCAACATATTCTTGAACTTGGCTATCTGTTGTTTAGAACATCCTGGAAGCAGTATGGCATCAACATACAAACATACCAAAATCATATGGCCTCCAGAAGTATGCTGAATATGAACATCATACTCCATCTCACATTTTTGAAAACCCTGTTCCTTGAAAAATGAATCAATCTTCTGATTCCAAGCTCTGGGTGCTTGCTTTAATCCATACAGAGCTTTGTGTAATCTGTACACCATCCCTTCCTGATTCTTTTTAACAAATCCAGAGGTTGTGACTCATACACCTCTTCATGTAATGGACCATTCAGAAATGCAGATTTCACATCTAAATGCATCAGAGACCAATTCCTGTTAGCAGCTATTGGAATCACCAATCTGATTGTTTTATGTCTTGCTACAGGTGCAAACACTTCAGAATAATCAAGTCCAGGTTTCTGCATAAATCCTCTTGCTACTAATCTTTCTTTGTGTTTTCCAATTGATCCATCTGGCTTTAGCTTCTGCTTAAAAACCCATCTGACGCTAATGTCTTTCTTTTCCTTCGGAAGTTCTGTCAGCTTTCAAGTCTTGTTTCACTCTATAGCATCAAGTTCTTCTTTCATGGCCTTCAGCCAGACTTTCTGCTTAAGAGCCTCTACCGTACTCACGGGTTCAGAGTCTACTAACATGGCACACTAAATAACTTCTCCTTCAGAATCAACTTCAGTGTCTTAGAGCATGTCAAACTCTACAAACCTTATCAGATTTCTTCTGATGCTTTGTGGCTTATGTCCTTGTTCAGAATCTTCTTCGGATGTTTGAACCTCGGAAATTTCTCCTTCAGAAGGTTGACTTCCTCCACAGCCTTGACCTTGACCATCTTCAGAGTCTGGCATATTCCCAATGTCTGAATTACGACCAGAATCTGGGTCATCAGAATCACCTTCATCTTTTGAGTCTTCTTCAGAATCAGAATCACCATCGGAGTTAGAATCATTATCAGAATTCACTCCAGCTTCAGAAATTCTTAGTTTTGAGCTTTCTTCAGAAGTTCTCACATCAGAGTCTGATTGAGACTTTTCTCAATTCTAAACTTCTGATTCCTTCACAATTACGTCTCTGTTGAATTCAAATTTATTAGTTTCTAGACAATAAAGCCTGTACGCACATGTACTGTGGTACCCCACTAGTAACATCACTTTGCTTCTATCATCCAATTTTTGTCTTCTAGCTTCTTGAACATGTTTGCAACATACAGAACCAAAAACCTTGATATGACTGACAATCTTCTTATCTCCAGTCCACTTCTGAATAGGAACTATTTCTTTCAGCTTCTTCTTTGGACACCTGTTGAGTACATATACTGCGGTGGCAACAACTTCTCCCTACAAATTCTGAGGAAGCTTCTTTTCCTTCAGCATGCTTCTTGTCATATCAAGTAAAGTACGATTTCTTCTTTCAGCAAGACCATTGTGTTGAGGATTATAGGGAGTAGTAACCTCATGCTCAATTCCATTCTCTTCACATAACTTCTAGAACACTTTGGAGTTATACTCACCTCCACCATCGGTTCTGAGAATCTTCAGAGTCTGACCACTCTGATTCAGAACCTTCAATCTGAACTTCTTGAATTCAGCAAACACCTTGTGTTTAAATTTAATGAGGGGTAGCCATGTAATTCTTGTGAAATCATCAACAAATGACACAAAGTATTTGTTCCCTCCAATTGATGCTATTGGAAATGGACCACACACATCGGAATGTACTAATCCCAAGGCATGTTTGGCTCTTGGAGCTACTTCTAACGTAAATGGCAATATTGGTTGCTTTCCTTCCATGCACACTCTGCATGACATCTCAAGCTTCTTGATTGTAGGAATTCCATATACCAACTTCTTTGAATTCAGATGCCCTAAACTTCTGAAATTCAGATGACCAAATCTTTTGTGCCATAGCTCACTTTCCTCCACAACACTTGTTGAGATATTCTGAGTCTGCAGTTCTGACATTCACTTTGAATGTTCTATTTCTTCCCTATTCTAATTCCATAATCAACTTCTGATTACAGTCATACAGCTTCAGAAGGTTGTCCTTCATGGTAACTGAAAAACCTTTCTCAATTAGTTTCCCCACACTCATCAGATTGCTTCTTATGCCAGGTACATACCACACTTTCTGAATCAATGTTGTTTTCCCATTGTTCAGAATAACTCTGATATTTCCCATACCTTCAGCGTTAAGATATTTATCATCAGCACATCTGATCTTTGTCCTCTTTTCAAAGTCAAAATCAACCAGCCATTTCTTATTTCTAGTAAGATGATTTAAGCAGCCAATGTCCATATACCACCAGTCTGTCAAATTTGCATCATTGGATTTAGAAGCCATCAGTAGCACAGATTCGTCATCAGAACTTCTGGCTATATTTGCTTCTTCTTATTTCCTTTATTTGTTTGACCAACAATCTTTAGCAAAGTGACCAAAATTCTTGCAACAGTAACATTGATGAATCTTCTTCTTGTCGTACTTCTCTTTTCCCTTCCAAGCATTCTTTTACCTATCAGAGGTTGAAGTTTCTGACTTCTGATCACCATCAGATCTTCTCCTACCTTCTGACCAAGACTGCTTCTGATGCCTCTTATCAGAAACTGCTTTCAGATCCTGTTGCTCTACTTCCCTTTCAGAAGTTCTCTCAGTTAGATGCAACTTTTGCGCTTCTAAAATCCTTTGCAGCTCTTTAATCCTAATGGTGCTCAGATCTTTAGAATGTTCTATTGCCACCACAATATAATCAAACCGAGGGGTAAGAGATCTCAATACCTTCTCAATGATTACTTGTTCAGAAATATTTTCTCCACAAGCCTTCATATCATTAGTGATCAGAATCTCTCTAGAGATATACTCAGAAACGTTCTCATTATTCTTCATGTTGAGATTCTCATATTGCTTTCTCAAGGACTGAAGCTTCACCTTCTTCACTGATGCATCACCACCGTAACATCTAACCAGTGTGCCCCACATAACCTTTGTTGTCGTTGAATCTGCAATCTTCTCAAACACATTTGTATCCATGCATTTATGGATGTAGAATAATGCTTTCTTATCTTTCTTCCTTGTATCTTTTTAAGCGTTCCTTTGTTCCTCCGTTGCATCTGCTGCTACCGGAACGTAACCATCAGTGACAAGATCTAAAACATCTTGTGTACCGAACAATACACACATCTGGATCATCCAACGAGTCCAGTTTTTGTCGTCAAATACTGGAAGCTTAGTGTTCATTATGTCGTGTCTGTTCATCTTCAACCTTGTATAGTACACTCAGATCTCACCACACAGTGTTTCCCAAACCCACAGAATCAGAGAGTATGATTCTGATCAGATTTTCGTTCAAGATTCAACGTGAATCCAAGAACCAAAATCAATCACATAAGCCTCACTTTTTCACTCGTGTTTCCCAAGAATCTTAACCGGAGCTTTGATACCAATTGTTGGTGTACAAGATGAATGATGAAAATTAGAATATTCTATTAATGAGAATGACGACTACAATGATTGTTACAATGATTTAGTGACATCCCTAGTCTATTTATAGGCTAAAACTAGGATTACAAAAAACACACAAAATACTAAAATACCCTCTAACAAACTTAATGAATAATAAATATAAATTAGGCTTAAATGCACATTTGGTCCCCCTATTTTGAGGTTTTTTACATTTTAGTCCCCCCATTTTAAAACCTAGCTTTTTGATCCCTGAAGTTTGGGTCACTTGGGATTTCCATGTTCCCCCTCAATTTTTTATTACATGGCAGTGTCACTAATGAGGTGGCAACGACACTGTGGCTCCATGTCACTATTTTTAATTATTTAATAATCTGATGTTGTATTTCTTTTTTCCAAATAATAATAAAAAATAATATAAATCATTTCAACCATGAATGTGTTCTTCAAGAACACCTCATGAACACCATGAATGTGTTCATGAACAAATCCAGTTTTCAAAATTGTTATTCAAATCCAAAAAACCTGAACACATAACCTACCTAAATTCACATCCTCATCATGAATACACCATTAAAACAAACAAAAACTAATTGTAAGTCTGGATCTGACCCATCCCCAAATCAAACCTAAATTTCATTTTCACATGATTATGCCCAAATTACAACAATTAAAGTGGTGCAAAATATGTATGCGGTGAATTAAAGTGGCATAGAACATGTATGCAATCATGGTAGAGCATATGTTTCTCCTCTCTTGCTCATGCTATTTCTTTCTTTTCATTTTTATTTTAGCATGGTATGTATGAATGCAGTAATGATGATGATGGCATGTTGGTCACGAAATTGTGCCCTAAAATCTAACCGTTTTCTTTCTTTTTTTTTGTATAATGTATGATTGGAATATTGTATGGCAATGTTGGTATGGATGTACAATAATGAGAGATGAGCAATAGGTGAGAGATGAAGATCAATAATAAATATAATAATATAAAATAAGTTAAATTTACTATTTAATTTTAAAGATTTTTAAATAATAAAAGAAACAATTGTATATTAAAATATTCAAGAAACATGACGTGGAAGGCCAACTCACATGCCATGTCATTTATTAGTTAGCCAAGTGGAGGGGGACCATGGAAATCCCAAGTGACCCAAACTTTAGGGACCAAAAAGTTGGGTTTTAAAATGGGGGACTAAAATGTAAAAAACCTCAAAATAGGGGGACCAAATATGCATTTAAGCCTATAAATTATTTATTTCTAATACATTTGTCCCTATCTCAAGAAACTGCATCGATATTATTTCTCCACCAACACCTTGCATTTTCTCCTCATCTTTTGCATTAACCTGAATTCAATTACTATTAATATCTATAAAACTAATGTTATTTTGTAAAGTCTTATATAAGATTTTAGTTGTATATCATGTATTGTAACTTGCAGACGTATATAAACCAAACCATTACGATGATATCATATTATGCATCATCATCAGAGCCTACTCAAGTGAGGGGGTGTTGATGTACAAGGTGAATGATGAAAAGAGAATATTTTATTAATGAGAATGAAGGCTACAACGATTGTTACAATGTTTGAGTGACATCCCTAGTCTATTTATAGGCTAAAAACTAGGGTTACAAAAAACACACAAAATACTAAAATTCCCTCTAACAAACTTAATGACTAATAAATATAAATTATTTATTTCTAATAACATCCCTTAATTTATATTTCTTCAAAACTAACCACACCAATTACATTCCTTAAGCGGAGAAATTAATCAGTCTTGATGGCCTTCGTCAGAACATCTGCCAGTTGTTTCTGGGTGCTGCAGTGCTCAACTTCTAACACTCCACTCTTAACCTGTTTTCTCAGAAAATGATACTTGGTCTCAATATGCTTGCTTCTCCCATGCAACACTGGGTTTCTAGAAAGATTGATTGCAGACTTGTTTTCAATCATCAGCTTCAGAGTTTTGCTTACTTTGATCTTCAGATCCTGCAACAAATTCAGAATTTGCACAACTTGACATGCAGTAACAGAACTTCTGCTTCACAGGTTGATAACGCAACAACATGTTGCTTCTTGGAACACCAAGAAATAGGACCTCCTAGAAATTTGAACAAGTACCCATAAGTACTTCTTCTGTCAACTATGTCTCCACACCAATCATAATCTGAATAGCTCAGAAGTTCTGATTCAATCTTTCTTCCAGAAGGGAATAACACTCCATACTTAAGAGTTCCCTTGATATACCTCAGAATCCTGACAACAGCCTTGTAATGAGACCTCTTGGGTTTACTCATGAATCTTATAACCATTCCAACTGCATAGCAAATGTCAGGTCTAGTATTACACAAATACCTCAGAGAACCAACCAACTGTTTGAAGGTTATAGCATCCACATCCTTACCATCAGAATCAAAATCTAGTTTCTGATTTGTGTCAGCAGGTGTAATAGCAGTCTTACGATTCAACAGCTTAAATCTCTTCAGAATATCAAGTTCATACTTTTGCTGATGCAAAATGATATCTTTCTCAGAATATGTGAACTCCATCCCTAGAAAGTATGTCATTTTTCCGAGATCAGTAATCTCAAACTCATTCATCAGCACATTCTTGAACTTGGCTATCTCTTGTTCAAAACTTCTTGTTAGCATTATTTCATCAACATACAAACACACCAGAATCATATTGCCTCCAGAAGTATGCTAAACATAAACACCGTACTCCATCTCACATTTCTGAAAACCCTGTTCCTTGAAAAATGAATCAATCTTCTGATTCCAAGCTCTGGGCACTTGCTTCAATCCATACAGAGTTTTGTGTAATTTGTACACCATCCCTTCCTGATTTCCTTTTAACATATATAGGAGGTTGTGACACGTACTCCTCTTTATGTAATGGACCATTCAGAAATGCGGATTTCACATCTAAATGCATCAAAGGCCAATTCCTGTTAGCAGCTATTACATCACCAATATGATTGTTTCATGTCTTGATATAGGTGCAAACACTTCAGAATAATCAAGCCCAGGTTTCTGCAGAAATCCTCTTGCTACTAACCTTGCTTTGTGTTTGCCAATTGATCCATTTGGCTTTAGCTTCTGCTTAAAAACCCATCTGACACTGATGGCTTTCTTGTCCTTTGGATGTTTTTTCAGCTTCCAAGTCTTGTTTATCTCTATATCATCAAGTTCTTCTTTCATGGCCTTTAGCTAGACTTTCTGCTTAAGATCCTCTTCCGTACTCATGGGTTCAGAGTCTACTAATATGGCACACTGAGTAACTTCTCCTTCAAAATAAAATTCAGTATCTTGCAGCATGTCAAACTCTGCAAACCTTCTCAGGATTATCCTGATTCTTTGTGGTCTCTGACCTTATTCAGAATCTCCTTCGGATGTTTGAACCTCAAAAGTTTCTCCTTCAGAAGTTCTAGCTTCTGAAGGTTGACTTCCTCTAGAGCCTTGACCATCTTCAGAGTGGCATATTCCCAAAGTTTGAATTATCACCAGTGTCTAGGTCATCAGAATCAACTTCATCTTCTGAGTCTTCTTCAGAATCAGAATCACCTTCAGAGTTAGAATCATTATTAGAATTCACTCCAACTTCAGAAATTCTTAGTTCTGAGCTTTCTTCATAAGTTCTCACATCAGAGTCTGATTGAGACTTTTCCCAATTCCAAACTTCTGATTCCTTCACAATTACGTCTCTGCCGAATTCAACTTTATTAGTTTATGGACAATAAAACTTGTACGCACATGTACTGTGGTACCCCACTAGTAACATCACTTTGCTTCTATAATCCAGTTTCTGTCTTCTAGCTTCGGGAACATGTTTGTAACATACAGAACCAAAAACCTTCAGATGAGTGACACTCTGCTTATCTCCAGTCCACTTTTGAATAGGAACTATTTCTTTCTGCTTCTTTGTTGGACATCTGTTGAGTACATATGTTGCAGTAGCAATAGCTTCTCCCCACAACTTCTGAGGAAGTTTCTTTTCCTTCAGCATGTTTCTCGTCATATCAAGAAAAGTACGATTCTTCTTTCAGCAAGACCATTGTGTTGAGGAGTATATGGAGCAGTAACCTCATGCTCAATTCCATTATCCTCACAGAAATTATGAAACTCTTTGGAGTTATACTCTCCTCCACCATCGGTTCTGAGAATCTTCAGAGTCAGACCACTCTGATTCTAAACCTTCAATATAAATGTCATACCCTAAATTTTGACCATATTTTTTTAATCATTTCATTCGTTCGACACATTTCCATCGCATTATCAATAATCAATCATTAATCATCGCATCCTTTATTCATTTATCTTTTCAATATCTTTTTTATTTCTGATTATTTTTTCTGGAATTTATTCCGATTTTAAAATAGGATAGTTGTTTCACTTTATAATTTATTTTTAGTTCAATAGCTATTAGATAATTTAGAATTAATTCTAGTTTGTATTATAACTTAGTTTAATTTTGGTTTATATTTAAAGTTAGTTTAACTTAAAAAGTTAGTTTAATGGTTTCAATTAGTTTTTTTTATTTAAATTCAAATTAGTTATTTGTTTCTTTTCGTTATTAGAAAATAATCCAAAAATATATTTAGTTTAGTATTTTAAGTTTTTTAGTTTAATTAGGTTACTATTAGGTTTTTAATTAGTTTATTAGCTTAATTTGGTTAGTTTAGTTTAGTTTTAATTTAATTTTCTTAATTTATTTTCTCTGTTTTAAAATTTAAATAATTTAATTAACTCTTAGTTAGTATATTTAGTTGGTCTTGTTACAATCCAAAGATTATGCACCAAGCCCAAGACCCTGAACAGGAAACAACCTGTTTCTTTGACCAATATCCATCCTTATACAAACAACATGCGCCATTCTACTGTCCAAAGCAACTCTACTACAATTTTGCACAATTTCTACAAGCAACATTGACTTTTCACCAAATTGGAAACTCTCAAAACCTGCACCAAAAAGCCAATGAAACAGAGATAAACCCTCTTCCTAAAAAAAACTTCTTCTTTTTTTTATATAACAACAATCTTCACTCACACCATACTCTTTCCCTTTCACATACACAAATAACCAAACCATTTCATCACCATATACAACCACTTACCACCACTTCAAATGGTTGAAAACCACCCTCAAACTTTGTGTGAAACCGAAACTTAAACCGAATCCAAATCACTCACAAACCGATGGAACACGAACCTGCTACCAAATACCTGAGTTGAGTGTGAGACTGAGACGAAAGGGAGGTATTATGAGCGAAAAAACGGAAACGCTGAGAGCAACCAAAACCCTTTCTGAAATCACACCAAACTATATTCGTAAACCATCAAAAAATGTGAGACAAAAAACAGAACCAAAATCGCCAAAGCATCACAAACCAAAAAACGAGATTCGAGAGTGAACAGAACAACACATATCGCGAGTTAATAAACCGACCGAACGAAATCAGAACCGAGTGAAAACTCACCACAAGCCACGCTTCCGAATCAAACCAGAAAGTGTAGAAAACTCAAAACACCTATCACCAAACCGTCGAAACCGTGAAACTCAGAGACACCGAATGCACAAATCTAATCCACCACCGTCAAAAGTCACCGAATCAAGCACCACCATCCATCGCCGAAACACACAGAACCATAAAACGCCATCGCCGAACATAATTGAGAGGATATCTGAGAAAACGGCCATGAAAATCTGACCGAGAAACAGTGAGTAGAGGGAGTGATTGAGACAAAAACATAGAGAGGAATAGCGAAACGTGAGGAGACCAAGCGAAGGGAGATACGTGTCCGTGAGAAAGGAACAAGTGTGAGTTTCTGATACATCCTTCTTTTTTTTTATTTTTCTGAACCGTGGAAATTGATGTTGATACTTACCTTTCCTTTTGATTTATTGTTATTAATTGCTGGAATATTTATTTTGATATGCCACGCATACCTTTGGTCTTCTCTTTATATAATTTATTTTGGTTTTGATTCAATTTAAAAGGGGTGATTATATCTAAGTAATGAAACTTAATTTATGTTTTATTATCTTTTAAGTTTTTAAAAATAAAAAAGGTCTTCATGGCTGTTAATTATATAAATCTGATGCTAACTTTTCTTTTTTTTTTTATAAATAAAAGAGTATAAAAAACCTTTATGTTAATTATTATTTTGGTTAGGGTATTGAGAACTAAGCCTGTTGTTTTCTCACCCTCCTTCACTTTAATCTTATTTTCTAAAACTATTCTATTTGTTTTGTTTTAATTTTGTTTTATGGATTGTAATAGATAACACTTTTTGATTTATTGTTTATATTATTATTTTCATTTTTTATCAGGCCGATGATATAACAAAAGGCCACGATTAAGTCGATTTCGATAAATCGATAAATTGTGACCAATATGAGGCCTACTTAGTTTAGTTTTTATTTATCGCTTCCACTTTCGATTTTATTTTCCATTTTGTCCAATTTAATTTAGTTTATTTTTATTTTATCGGTTATTTAATTTTTATGGTCGATGAACATAAATAATCTTGATATTCGTCGCAAGCCGACTCGACATCTCGATTAAATTATGAGACTATCTTATTTCATTTATTTTAAATTTATTTAGTTTATTTTATTTTTTGCACTTTTATACAAATCGACGCTCGACTCCTCATAGAACCATTCTAGGCATTGAATCGATTCTAAGGTAATAAAAGAGCTACATTTTGACACCTCTGAATAGTTAGGACATTGCACACACGCTTCCTCTTGGGAAAAATATAACGAGCCTTTTTATTTCAATGCAATCCCGTGTAATTTATTTTTGTATCCCTCTCCCGATTTTCACTTGTACGCAATTTATTTTTCCGCTTTTATTTTATCGTTTCGATTGCTAGGAGCACCCCTAGGGACTAGGAATCGAATCCACCTAATCAATCAAACAATTAACCTCCATTTGCATTTCACCCGTAATTCGAGTGCTTCGCGCATCGCCATCTAAATTTTCTAACTTAACAAACATTCAAATTATTTTCATAACAAAACAACGAAAGAACTGAATTTTGGAGTCTAGCATTCCATGGGTTCTTGAATGAATCATTCCTGAGGCCCGCCCTATGGGACGTGGTTCATTCGCCCTTTCGTACTCAAAACTTAACACATTCGATGAGACGATACATGATTCATTTCCATAGGAAAGACATTTCTCCTATTCCCACAAACACAAAAATCAATTTTCTCAAACAATTTCTCTCAAGGAAGAATGTGACAATCACTTGTTGATCATATATCCAAGTTCGAAGCTTCTTCCCCTTCTATTTTCTCCTTTAACTGTTTGTGGTGGAGTAGGTGAGATATCACCCTCAAAGATGACGACTTGTCTCTTTCTTTCAAATCCAACTAAAAACCTACCCAACAAATACAAAAATCATTTTCATAATTAATCAATGAAAGAATTGAATTTTGGAGTCTAGCATTCCATGGGTTCTTGAATGAATCATTCTTGAGGCCCACAACATGGGACGTGGTTCATTCGCCCTTCAATCTTTTAAGACATTTAATTTACATATCAAATAACGAAAGAACTGAATTCTGGAGTCTAGCATTCCATGGGTTCTTCAATGAATCATTCCTGAGGCTCGCCCCATGGGACGTGATTCATTCGCCCTTTCGTCTTAAAAATATTAAACAAGATCAATCATTTTCTCTAAACGAACATTGTTTAAACTCTTTCTATCTCGCATACAAGTTAGCGCTTCAGCCTCCTATCACGAGCAGATAAGCCAATGTTTAGCAGTTAGAGAGCGATTTAAACAATTGTTCATTAAAAAACACCAACAAACCGTAGTAGCACGAACTTCGAAGCTCTGACTTTCCCATTTCACAAGGGAATACGTAGGCACGAGGATTTTAATCTATCGCGAGGACCCTAATAAAAAAATTAACTATTTCTCTGTCATAAAGCACACTAATAAAAAATTAACCTTTTCTCCATAACAATAATAATAATAATAAATATTCATTTCCCGAGCAAACATTTTAGCAAACCATTTAGAAGACAAATACATAAATCAACATTTAATTGCATAGTTAGACTAAGAGGTTCATGTTGAGTACAACGAACATGAGGGGTGCTAATACCTTTCTCTTCTATAACTGACTCCCGAACTTAGAATTTGGTTTCGTTGACCATTTCTTATCCTTATTAGGTTGTGTCTATATCTCCCTTTTCTTTAGTTAGAATAAATAGAATTAGGTGGTGACTCTGTTGTTTTTCCGCGTCCATCGCGAGAATCGTATTTTTCGAGGTACGATAGTTGGCGACTCTGCTGGGGACTAGCTCTATGCGAGAGAGAGTCGAACCTAAATTAGATAACTGAGTGTTAAAGTTTTGATTTTATCTTATTTTTCTTCTCTATGTTTGTTATCCTCATTATATATGTTTGTTTATTTGTTTCTTTTATCATTTTCATTTTTATGCTCGTCATTATTTATTTGTGGGAACTTGGGATTATATCACAAATAAAGCTTTTTAACCGAGCTTTGGAAAAAGAAGAGGGAACATCTAGGTTAGAATTGGTAGTTATTAGTGTTGGTCTCCAAGGACTCGCTTCTTGAGAGCCTAGCATGAAGGCTCCCCCAGAGAGTAGACCTATTCGTAGATCTTGTCGTAACGCAGCTAGCCTATCGCCTGACTTGATTCATGAAAGGGTTGTGACTCTAGGACCCACTGCTAGAACCAGTTTCAATATTGGTAGTTGTGTAGTGTTATTCTTAGAGGACTCGCCCCTTTGTAGGCCTAGCATTAGAACTCCACTCAAGTTAGACCTTATCGTCATTATCGTCATAATGCAGCTAGCCTGTGGCAGGGTGTTAGTACGATTAGCGTCTGTGACCTTGAGTATCCTATACCATCACCGTAGAAGTTATCCGGTGAGTGGGTTTTATGGGTAAAATAACATAGAACCAATCTCTTACAGCTTACCTGTTAGGAAGGTTTAAGATTTACTTGTGACACCTTAGATCCAGGCATCCCAACATCATATGCATCATTTTAATAAAGTCTTCAAGGAACAAAGAGACATCTATTGCAAACATCATAAATTTTACTATAGATGAACTTCAGTTTGTAATCCCTTTTGGAAAAAGTTTTCCCATTTTGATGTTTGCAATTGTTTTTGAGTTCCTTGAAACCATTCTTGCATTACATCCATTTTGTCGCTCCCCCGAAAAGACACCGGGTTAAATAGGGTACAAACGCGAACGGTCAGCGAAGAGAGAAATGAAATGAAGAGGAATAGAGTCGCCAGCTAGGCATTTTTATCCCGAAGGAAAGGTAATGCTGCATAAACCTAGAAAGAGATGGATAAGATGGTCGCGAACCAGAGAAACTGAGAAAGGGGGTTGGTTACAACCTGGGAAGGTATTAGCACCCAGATTGTCCGTCGTACTCGACGGGATCCACGCTTAAAAGATTGTGTTTAAAAGGGGTAAGTGTATGTGCTATCTGTGTGCAAAAGCTAAAGAATATACAAGTGTCAGTGCAAAAGGTGAATGCTCAGGAGCTAAGGCTTAGAAAAGAATGTTGAAAGAGAGGGGATGACAAAGAGACTTTTGTTCGATAACTATTAAGTTATGCCTACGTACCCTCACGTGCAATGAGGAAGTCAGAACACCGTAGTTCGACTCAAAGAGACTAAAAGATAAATTGACTGTGAACTGCTTGATTGCCTATGCTCAAGTGTATGACTCGTCTGGCTCGAGTGCTAACTGTCTTGCATTAGACGGAAGAAGCAAGTTCTCGTTTATAGAATGAGGGAGATGAGAAAAGAATCCCGGAGGAGACGATTATTGTTTGTTTTTGTGTTTTCAGTTTTGTTATTGTTTTTGGTGTTTTGCATAAGTTAATGAGTTTAAGCCTAAACCAAAGGTTTGTAAACTCATTATATCCTCCCTGATTAGGGATAATGAGCCTACTTAAGTATGAGATAAGCATCTCAACTTAATTACCATGATTATGTAGGATTAAGATCATTAACCTACTTGTGATTATTTAGGTGTTTTGGATTTTTGTTTAGTGTTAAGTAATGAGTTTAATCTCTAATCACAGATTAGTGAACTCATTACAACATCCTAATAGAAGGATAATAGATAAGAGCACTTAAGCTGAGGAAGATAACTCAACTTAATCCATGATTAGGGATTAAATTCATTATATAACAAACCTTTATTAAGTGGATTTTAATTAAGGGATGAGATTAAGAAGTGGATTTTAAGTTTGTAAGACAACTTGAGGGGGACTTGTCCATTAAACACTAGGGTTAGTCCTTCTTAACCATAAAGGAAGAATTAGAACCCTGATGTAAGGCCCAAGTTACAAGATAAAGTCTTAGTGATTATTAAGATGATTTGATTAAGAGGTTTAAACAAATTAAAGGTTTAACACTTAGGATTAAAGTTATACACTCCATCCTAAGAGAATGATGCAGGCATAACCCTAATTCCAAAGTCCTAAAACTTTAAGAGTTTAGTCTCTGATTATGAAGATGAGAAGGGAGACTCAAGGAGACTAAAAGGTAAAAACTAAGGGTACTAATCACAACCCTAATCATTATCATGCTTGGATGTTCCTATGGTTTGTGAGGCTTAAGAAAGATCTTCAAGGAAGCCACCAATGGAAGAAGCAGATGAAAGGAGGAGGAAGCAGAAGAATAAGTTACTTACTTCATTGAAGAAGATAAGTAACTTAAAGAAAGAAAGTGAGAGAGATGGAACATAATTGAACAAGTTCACTTAAAAGACAAACAAAGTGCAAATAAAAGAGATAAGGAGAAGTGAGAGGTGAAGGCAAATCCACCTCCCAAAATAACTTACCAAAACCTGAAAAGTTAGTATGGATGCATAAGGTATAAAGTATAAGGAAATGAAATGAAATGAGATGATATGAGATGAAATGACCAAAGTCATAAGTGTTTATGCAATGCAAATGTCATGTAAGATGATGCAAAGGCATACAAAGTGCATATGAATGATCATACAAAGATGAGATGCAAAGGAAGCATGCTTTGAAGTTTGAAAAACACATGAAAGTTAATGAAATGAAATGAATGCAAATCAAGGCAAATGAATGAATAAGTGATCAAGCATGATCTTAACATGTCCTAAGATGTCTAAGATGACATATGAATGCATGAAATGTCATGGCAAATTCATGTATGGATGCATATGCAAGATGAATGCAAATGAACATGAGAAATTAGGGTTATATGAAAATATGAGATGCAAATGAACAAAACAGAAGCATATGACATGATAAAAATTTGAAATCAAGCTCAAATAAACCCTAATCCTATACTAGCTCACACCCCAAGGAGAGGGTCAGAAGCCTAACCTATCAAAAGTTATGATTTTCCTAAGTTTCTAGGATTTTTTGGGTGATTCAAAGGGAAAAGTGCAAATCAAATTGAAAATGCAAGATAAATTCATGAGGAAAATGTCCTATAAACTACATGCAACATGTAACACAATGCAAAAAGAATCATCTTCAAACTCTTCTTAGCTAGGCAGAAATGATTTTTTAAAGTTAGGGTTCAAAAAATGAAATTTAATGACCCTTAATTCAAAGAAAATTCACAAACTATTATCAAACCTAAAAAGAAATTTGTATGAAGAATTTTAAAATGTTTCTAAATGCAATGGGATGATTCATGATTTTTTGGTGATTTTTAGAAACCTAAATGTATTTTTTTAATTAATTAAAAGAATTTAATTAATTAAAAATAACATTTAAATATTTTAAAAATACTTTTTTAATGCAAAAAATAAAATAAAAATCATTTTCAGGTTAAGAAAAATATTTAAAACAGAAATGTAAAGTTTCATATTTCTTGGATGATTTTTACTATTTTAAAATAAATATGCAAGAAAAATGGATAAAAATGAAATTAAAATGAATAAAATGCAAAGTAATCTGATCCAGAGGCCCAGATTCAAACTGGAAAGGGAGGGAATTGACCACGCGCGCATCTGGACGGCCCACATTCAAATTGGCTTTTAATTATGTTTTTAATTAATTAATCAAGATTAAATGGTAATGACTCAATCTGGACCACACGCTCACTAACCCTAATCCTCATCTAACGGCCACAAGCATATCTGGGCATTTAATCAAAGTTTTAGCCCTAATGACTTTCAGGTGGCTAGAGATGATCTCCGGTCATCTTCTCCGGCCAACTCCTCACCTGAACTTCCCCAAATCATCACCCCCAAGCCCCCAAAATCTCCAGAAATGATCAACTAACTACCCTAAACAATAATCCAGCCTCAAAAATCATTTATCATTCATCATCAACAAGACTCGAATCAAAACATCAAAACGACAAAAATTTCAGAACATCATGAAATGCTTAAAACTCAACCATTTTCAAAAATAAAGACATTAGCATGATCAGTGAAGCATGAGGAATCATTCTATAACATGAAAACGCATTTCTGGAAAAAAAAATTTTGAGGTTACCTGAGGTTGAGCTTTCTGATTCTGGGCTTTTTGGCCTCCTCCCTTGTGCAAATCAACCTCAATGAACCCCCTGAGGATGATGTGAAGCTTAGAACAAGTTTGTATGGCTTGGTTTGAAGGTTTTGACTCTGCTGCACCAGAAATCGTATTTGTGTTTGGCTGTGTTTTAAGCTATGGTGATGGGTGGGAAATGATCCTGGGGTGATGTTGAGTTGATTAGTGGAAGAGTTTGTGATTTTTGTTGGCTGAGGAGTGATTTTCGAAAGCTTGAAGGTTTTTGATTATTTTTGTCAATTCTGAGTGTTCCAATGTTTTAGGCTTGTGTGTGTTGTGAAATAAGGTCCATAAGGTTAGTATAGGCCAATGAGAGTGTTCAGAAAGTGGGTGGTGGCATAGTGTGATTGGTATGGATGCTTTTGCAAAAAGTCAAGTTTTTGTACTTTGAGGTATGGGTATGGTGCAGGCCTGCTTTCTTGGGGTGTCTGGCCTTAGCTGACTTTGTGGAGAGCCATGGAAATGGTTTTGATGTGCTGGCACAAGTGGATGAAGAGATTCATACCATTTTGCAATTTTTGAGAGTTTTGGCCCTTTTGTGATTTCTTGAAGTTCAAGGCATGAAAGCAAAGAAAACTTGGGCCAATTCTGATTTTTAGAGGTTGCTTTGATATATTGTGAAGTGTTTGTGTCCATTTGAAGTCATTAGAATGCTTTAACATGCCAATTTGCAAAATCCCTCTTTGACATGAAACTTGAAATTTTAGGATTTTTGTCAACTTTGAAAGGCCATATCTTGAGTTCTAGGATGAATCAAGACATGTTCTTGTACTTTTTTAAAAGGGAAATACCTAATCTACAACTTTCATGACCAAGAATTTTTCATTTGAAGCATTTTTGGTTGAGAAAGAGGAGGTTGAAAAACTTTCCCAAAATGGAAAGTTTCCATTATAAGTCATTTCCATTTTTGGCAAGTTTGCAAATGGCTCAAAATTCTTCAATATTTTGAACTTATAACCTCTTCTAAGATCAAATAAATATCATAGAACTTCAATTTGATGAAAATACCCCTTTGGTTCCATTGTTGGGGGGCCTCAGATGCCCTGATTTTGACTTAACTTGCTCAAGAAGTTACCCAATGAACAGATGACTTCCACAATGCGTTTCTTCATCAAACTTGGTACATATGATCCTTATAACACCTTAAGAACATTAGAAACAAGAATGGCCCAAAAATTTGGAGTTAAGGCCTCTGAAACCAAAACCCTAATTTTGGTCATCTGTGTAGTGAAAACCCTAGCTCTGCTTCCATGCCTTGCCAGTTCTTGTGATCTCTTGACTTCCATGAACTTTTAGGGACATAAAATGATGATATAACACACATGGACCATCTTGGAAAGCTTTGAGGCCTTTGGGATGGCTCAGATGGATTCTTGGATTGCTCAGATCACAAACCCTAGATGCAGATTAACTTGAACTATGTAGATGAAACAAATATGCAATATGGGGTGGTATGCTTATGCCTATGCAAAAGCAAGAAAGATCACAAGCCATGGTGTGATATGAGTGAGGGAAAATTTGGGGTGTTTACACATTTGTACACCATTGCATTTGCATTGCATATCATTTTCTTTCCTCAGGGTAAACTCATCCTCGTCCTGTGCCTATAACCCGTAGTTGATTTCCTGACACCTACTTTGGACTGGAAGTAGTTCTTGATTGATCATGGACCCTGGAGGACAAAATCATACTGTATTAAGAGGAGACTTTGATTTGACAAAGGACTAATTGAACCAACTCATGGATGTTGTGACAACATTTACAAGGAGAGTGGATAATTTTCAACGGGCTGCCGTACCTGAAGATGTCTTTCCACCTCAAGGGAACAATCTTGTTCAACCTCAGTCTACAAGGATCCCAATTGAGGCACCCGTTATTCAGGAGCATACCATTACTCGAGATGGAAACTCCTTACCTCACGATGCCGTTGAGTACCAAAGCTTTGGGTTCTCTTAGCCAAATTCCCAAGGGGCAATCCCAATAAGGAAGATTAACAGACTAAAAGTTGTTAAGATAACTGAGAAATGTCGGGTGCTGAATGAAAGACTCAAGGCTGTATAGGGGAAGAATGCTTTTGACCTGGATGCGTTAAACATTTTCTTAGACCTGGTTTGGTTATACCTCCGATATTTGAAGCACCTGATTTTCAGAAGTACAAAGGGGATAGCTGTCTGAAACACCATTTGGTGACGATCTGTCGAAAAATGACTGCATATGCTTTTGAAGATAAGTTGATGATTCACTGCTTTCAAGACAGTTTTATTGGGAACCATTGAATTGGTACATGGAACTGGAAATAATTCATATTCATTCATGGTTGGACTTAGCCAATGCTTTTGTGAAGTAATACCAATAAAATTTGGAAGAAGTTCCCAGTCACTTTCCCCTGAAAGACATATCTCAAAAAAAGTAATGAGCCATTCAAAAGGTACGTCCAAAGATGGAGAGAGTTTGTTGATTATGTTCAACCACCGCTCTCAAAGAAAGAGTTAGTTGACTCGTTTATGGATACTCTGCAGATTCCATACTTCGAAAAGATGGTAGACATTGCATCAACAAGTTTCTCTGACCTGGTGAAAATGGGAGAACGTATTAAGGTTGGTCTCAAAAGTGGAAGAATCCAAGGTGCCTCTAATTTCCAGAGCATTAAGAGTGAATCCCTTAGTGATTCCCAAAAGGAAGAAGAGGATGAGGCTGTTTTAATTGAGGAAGCTCCACATGCTCCACCTCTAGTGTCATACTATCAGCATCCATATGTGTCAGTTGTTCAAAGTCAACAACCTTTTGGGCCTGCATATCTGATGTTGTTTCCTCCATATGGTCTATATCCTCCTGTCTGTCATCAGCAACAAATTCCACAACCACAGCCATACCAACGGCAACATGCTCCTCAGCGACGACACCAGTACACTAAGAAGCCAAAAAGGCAGTTTGATCCTTTGCCAATGCCATACAGTCACATACTGCCATGTTTTATTGATAGTGGATTGGTAGAGCTGAAGGAACTGAATTCAGTGGTTCCTCCATACCCACCAAGCTTTGATCCTCATGCCCGATGTGTTTTCCATGCTAATGCACCAGGACATTCGACTAAAGATTGCAAACAACTCCAGAATAAGGTTCAAGATCTGATTGAGTCCAAGTCCATCTCATTTACGCCTCAAGGTCTTCACATCAACAAAAATTCTTCATCTAGTCAGGAAGGTCCATCAGTCTATTCTATGGAAGAAATTATCCAGATTGGGTGTGAAGAGGATTGGTGCACCGACCCCAATGAGCATGACGACCTCTAACTCTGAAGAAGGAAGTTCAATTCCCTAAATTTGGCAATCCTCTGTTTGTTTCAGCATTGTTGTATTTTCTTTGCATGTTGATTTTGTATTTGCTTGTTAGCATTGTTGTTTTTTAATTGGCAAGATTAATGAAATGTTTATGCATCGTTTGAATCAATTCATTCGTATTCACTCATTTCCTTTCATTGTTATCATAAATAAAAAATTATTTCTCCCATTTATTTATCTTTATCAAACTATTTTTTTAGCAAAGATTGGAGGGAGGATGATGAGAACCAGATACCTAAATTTTCTATTTGTATGCTTTCAATTAAAACCTTGCCAATGATGTACAAGCATTGCCTCAAATTCCTAAACACTGGTGAAATAAGGAAGATAATCCCTTGTTAATCCCCTTGAGCCTAGAAGTAGGAGTTTTATTTTTCAAAAAGTGAAAAAACCCTTAATTTTAAACCTGGGGAAGGGTAGTCGGTACAGTTAATCTGTTTGCATTCAATCTTCAAGAGATATTTTCCATCATTCAAGAAGGATCAGCTACATACTTTCCTTCGTACATCAAAGAAGTCGTGAAGGGTCAAAATTTTGTAGTATTTGTTCTCTATTCTCTAATAAAATGGAAGCTACAACCGCTCAACAAAAGATAAAAGAGAAGAAAAAAAAGAAATGCAAAGAAAGAGCCCGCTAAGTCAAAAACCAAAAACGATGACTTAGGAAAAACAATTAGGGCATCTCAACGAATTGAAGTCAAGAAAAAGAAGTCATCAAGTCCTCAACAATGCAGAGGTGAAACAAGGTGACTACCATCTCATTTTAAAACCCGATCCTTACACCGCCAAAAATTCTGAGACATGATTGTGTGTCAAATTAACTGAACATAGGATTTGAGTTCATCACGAAGATTGGGTGGGTACAAATAAATTTTGAGCCTTTTATCCTTTGTTTCATAAACCATGAACCAAGCCACATTACAACCCTTAAAATACCTAATTGAGGCAGGGTTTGTTTTTAAAGCATACTACAACAAGGTTGTGTTAACCTGACTCCTTACGATCTTTGTTAATCATTTGTATTGATAACTTCATCTGCCATTCAATAAATGGCTGGATCCATTTCGTGTTTTGATCATTGATTTTTCCACTGTATATCACCATCATACCAATAAATTGTGATTCCAAAAACTTGCATAAATGTTGCATTAAAATTGCTAATTTTTTAAATGAATAATGTTGATTTGCAATTCAATTCAGCATCAAGGAAATCCCAACGAATTCAGCCAGTTAGGGAATTTAACTTGGTAAGAGAAGCCCAGCCAGGGGCAACCACTTCGATAATAGGTCAATCTGGATCAATCTCTTCAAGAGTCAGCTACTCAGAGGTCGAAGTTTTCTCAAGACTCGGACTAGAGTTGATCTATCACAAGAGTTCAAGAGTTCAATGGCCAACCAAATCAGGAGTTTCTCATCCCAAGAGTTGGATAACCAGGGGAAAATCTCTGACATTCAAGCATTGGGGCAAAATGGATCACATAGGGGAAAATCCTCTCCATACCTTCAAGTCGTTCAAGCAGGCCTTATGCAACAACAAACTTTGAGTTCAAGACGGGTGTCGAGAATCATGTCTTCATCTTTGCCTCCTTCTAAAGAGTCGTCTGAAAAAGAACTATTACATCCAATACCCATGCAGGGGCATATTTGGAAACCATTGAGTCAGTGCATAAATCATTCTCATGTATTGGTCACGTCGTTTCACTCTTAGTGTTAAGCCATGTTATCGTCTCGTTCATCGAGCATATGCCCACAATAGAGAAGAGTCATACCTTGCAAAATAAGCCTTTTCTGACATGCAATCTTTTGTTTCCCTAAGAACTCTTTAAAGTCCAATTGTCATTGGCACGAATCCGTTAAGCTGGTCGTGAAACCCTTTTTTTTGCTGTCTAAGTCCATTTGATTTGGCATATACCGTTTTTTCTTGATGGTTCTTGAAGGTCTATTTTGACTTTTCGTTTAAGGAATTTCCAGAGGTTGGATGTTTTATCTTGTTGAAAATTCCAACATTTCTTACCTTTATTCCTAGTGCCAGCCGGTCGCTTAGAGTCGTTAATTTATCTTTGAATACTATGCATTATACTCCCAGTATCAGTTGGTCGCATAGAGCCGTTGCCCATTCATTGTGTTTGTCTTCTTTATCCTCAGTGTCAACAGTTACACTTGAACCTGTTGATTTATCACTTTGGATACTTTTAATATTTCTTATTATTCTTACTCTTAGTGTCAACAGTTCATGAACCCGTTGCACTTTCACTTTGAGTGTATCTGTCGTTTCCATTCGTAGTGTCAGTTGGTCGCATAGAGCCGATGCATATTCACTTTGAATATTTTGATGGTGTTATTCATAGTGTCAGTTGGTTGCTTTGAGTCTTTACGCATTCACTTAGAATATTATCTTGTCTTTATTCATAGTGTCAGCTGGTCGCATCGAGCCGTTACGCATTCACTTTGAATATTATGGCATTCACATTCGTAGTGTCAGTTGGTTGCATTGAGTAGCTGCGCATTCACTTCGAATATTTTGCTAGTGTTATTCATAGTGTCAGTTGGTCGCATAGAGCCGCTACTTTCACTTTGAATAGTTTGTTGTTACCATTCTTAGTGTCAACCGGTCTTGAACCTGTTGTGCATTCACTTTGAATTTTCCCCTGATTTCTCGACCCCCGAGTTGATGTTGTTTTAAGTTATTTCCTCAACCCCCGAGTTAATTTGTTCTTGACCCCCGAGTCAATGATGTTGTCTTTTCCTCAACCCCGAGTTGATATTTGTTTTATTTGACCCCCAAATCATTGTTGCTATTTGTTTGACCCCCAAGTCAATGATTTTGTCTTTATTTTCTTCAACCCCCGAGTTGATATTTGTTTTAGTTTGACCCCCCGAGTCATTGTTGCCTTTATGTTTTCGACCCCCGAGTCAATGATATTGCCTTTATTTTCTCAATCCCCGAGTTGATATTTGTTTTAGTTTGACCCTCGAGTCATTGTTGGCTTTATGTTTTCGACCCCTGAGTCGATGTTTCCTTTATCTCTTCAACCCCCGAGTTGACATGTTGTCTTTATTCTTTCTCAACCTCTGAGTTGACATTTTGTTATCCCCAGTGAGTCATCACCCTCAGTTTTGTTTATGTGGATCATCATTACCATATATCTCCATCATTTTCCACAAGCCTATTTATCATTCATCATTAAGAAAAACATTCTAGGGTTCATCTCATACCTCATATCCCCACCAAAAATAGAAAGAGTCTCTCATGAATTTATAACATTGCATATCATCGCATTTCATCTACATTCGGTTAAAAAATTTGGTATTTTAATATTTAACTCTCTTCTACCTCAAATGCCCAAAAAAAACATTGTTATTCATGCATTCAGGTTCAAGATGATTAAATATGGGCAACTGTATTACCCTAAATTTTGACCATGTTTTTTTAATCATTTCATTCGTTCGACGCATTTCCATCGCATTATCAATAATCAATCATTTATGCATTTTAGTCCATTTATCATTAATCACCGCATCCTCTATTCATTTATCATTTCAATATCTTTTTTATTTCTGATTATTTTTTCTAGAATTTATTTTGATTTTAAAATAGGATAGTTGTTTCACTTTATAATTTATTTTTAGTTCAATAGCTATTAGATAATTTAGAATTAATTCTAGTTTGTATTATAACTTAGTTTAATTTTGGTTTATATATAAAGTTAGTTTAACTTAAAAAAGTAGTTTAATAGTTTCAATTAGTTTTTTATTTATTTAAATTCAAATTAGTTATTTGTTTCTTTTCTTTGTTTGAAAATAATCCAAAAATATACTTAGTTTAGTATTTTAAGTGTTTTAGTTTAATTAGGTTACTATTAGGTTTTTAATTAGTTTATTAGCTTAATTTGGTTAGTTTAGTTTAGTTTTAATTTAATTTTAATAATTTATTTTCTCTATTTTAAAATTTAATAATTTAATTAACTCTTAGTTAGTATATTTAGTTGGTCTGGTTACAATCCAAAGATTATGCACCAAGCCCAAGACCCTGAACAAGAACCAGCCTGTTTCTTGGACCAATATCCATCCTTATACAAACAACCTGCGCCACTCTACTGTCCAAAGCAACCCTGCTAAAATTCTGCACAATTTCTACAAGCAACATTGACTTTTCACCAAATTGGAAACTCTCAAAACCTGCCCCAAAAAGCCAATGAAACAGAGACAAAACAAGAAGATTTTGAATTCATAAAGGGGAACATTCGGAGAAACAAAAGAAAAAGGGAGGTGCAAACCCTCTTCCTAAAAAAACTTTTTTTTTTATATAACAACAATCTTCACTCACGCCATACTCTTTCCCTTTCACATACACAAATAACTGAACCATTTCAACACCATATACAACCACTTACCACCACTTCAAATGGCTGAAAACCACCCTCAAACTTTGCGCGAAACCGAAAATTAAACCGAATCCAAATCACTCACAAATCGATGGAACACGAATTTGCTACCAAATACCTGAGTTGAGTATGAGACTGAGACAAAAGGGAGATATTATGAGAAAAAAAATGGAAACGCTGAGAGCAACCAAAACCCTTTTCGAAATCACACCAAACTAGATTCGTAAACCATCAAAAACTGTGAGACAAAAAATAGAACCAAAATCGCCAAAGCATCACAAACCGAAAAAATGAGATTCGAGAGTGAACAGAACAACACATATCGCGAGTTAACAAACCGACCGAACGAAATCAGAACCGCGTGAAAACTCACCACAAGCCGCGCTTCCGAATCAAACCAGAAAACATTGAAAACTCAAAACACCTTTCACAAAACCGTTGAAGCCGTGAAACTCAGAGACACCGAACACACAAAGCCAAACCACCACCTTCAAAAAGTTACCGAATCAAGCACCACCATCCATCGCCGAAACACATAGAACCATAAAACCCCGTCGCCAAACATAGTTGAGAGGAGATCTGAGAAAACGGCCATGAAAATCCGACCGAGAAACAATGAGTAGAGAGAGTGATTGAGACGAAAACACGGAGAGGAATAGCGAGACGTGAGGAGACCAAGCGAATGGAGATACGTGTTCGTGAGAAAGGAACAATGGTGGGTTTCTGATACATCCTTCTTTTTTTTATTTTTCTGAACCGTGGAAATTGATGCTGATACTTACCTTTTCTTTTGATTTATTGTTATTTATTACTGGAATATTTCTTTTGATATGCCACGCGTACCTTTGGTTTTCTCTTTATATAATTTATTTTGGTTTTGATTCAATTTAAAAGTGGTATTATATCTAAGTAGTGGAACTTAATTTATATTTTATTATCTTTTAAGTTTTTAAAAATAAAAAGGTCTTCATGACCTTTATTTATATAATCTGATGCTAACTTTTTTTTAAAAAAATAAAAGAGTAAAAAACCTTTGTTTTAATTATTATTTTGGTTAGGGTATTGAGAACTAAGCCCGTTTTTTTCTCACCCTCCTTCACTTTAATCTTATTATCTAAAACTATTCTATTTGTTTTGTTTTAATTTTGTTTTATGGATTGTAATAGATAACACCTTTTGATTTATTGTTTTTATTATTATTTGCATTTTTTATCCGGCCGATGATATAATAAAAGGCCACGATTAAGTCGGTTTCGATAAATCGATAAATTGTGACCAATATGAGGCCTACTTAGTTTATTTTTTATTTATCGCTTCCACTTTTGATTTGATTTTCCATTTTGTCCAATTTAATTTAGTTTATTTTTATTTTATCGGTTATTTAATTTTTTGGTCGATGAACATAAATAATCTTGAGATTCGTCGCAAGCCGGCTCGAAATCTCGATTAAATTATGAGACCATCTTATTTTATTTATTTTAAATTTATTTAGTTTATTTTCTTTTTTGCACTTTTATACAAATCGACGCTCGACTCCTCATAGAACCATTCTAAGCATTGAATCGGTTCTAAGGTAATAAAAGAGTTACAATTCGACGCCTCCTAATAGTTAGGACACTGCACACACGCTTCCTCTTAGGCAAAATACAATGAGCCATTTTATTTCATCGCAATCCCGTGTAATTTATTTTTGTATCCCTCTCCCGATTTCCACTTGTACGCAATTTATTTTTCCGCTATTATTTTATCGTTTCGATTGCTAGGAGCACCCATAGGGACTAGGAATCGAATCCACCTAACCAATCAAACAATTAACCTCCATTTGCATTTCACCCATAAGTCGAGTGCTTCGCGCATCGCCAACTAACTTTTCTAACTTAACAAACATTCAAATTACTTTCATAACAAAACAACGAAAGAACTGAATTCTGGAGTCTAGCACTCCATGGGTTCATGAATGAATCATTCTTGAGGTCTGCCCCATGGGACGTGGTTCATTCGCCCTTTCGTACTCAAAAATTAACATATTCGAAGAGACAAGACATGATTCATTTCCATAGGAAAGACATTTCTCTTATTCCCACAAACATAAAAATCAATTTTCTCAAAGAATTTCTCTCAAGGAAGAATGTCGTAATCACTTGTTGATCATATATCCAAGTTCGAAGCTTCTTCCCCTTCTATTTTCTCCCTTAACTCTTTGTAGTGGAGTAGGTGAGATATCTCCCTCAAAGATGACGACTTGTCTCTTTCTTTCAAATCCAACTTAAAACCTACCCAACAAATACAAAAATAATTTTCATAATTAATCAACGAAATAATTGAATTCTGGAGTCTAGCATTCCATGGGTTCTTGAATGAATCATTCATGAGGCCCGCCCTATGGGACGTGGTTCATTCCCCCTTTCGTCTTTTAAGACACTTAATTTACATAACAAATAACGAAAGAACTGAATTCTGGAGTCTAGCATTTCATGGGTTCTTGAATGTATCATTCCTGAGGCTCGCCCCATGGGACGTGATTCATTCGCCCTTTCGTCTTAAAAATACTAAACAAGATCAAACATTTTCTCTAAACAAACATTGTTTAAACTCATTCTCTCTTGCAGACAAGCTAGCGCTTCAGGCCTCCTATCGCGAGCAGATAAGCCAACGCTTAGCAGTTAGAGAGTGGTTTAAACAATTGTTCATTAAAATACACCAACAAATCGTAGTAGCACGAACTACGAAGCTCTGACTTTCCCATTGCACAAGGGAATACATAGGCACAAGGATTTTAATCCTTCGCGAGCACCCTAATAAAAAAATTAACTATTTCTCCGTCATAAAGCACAGTAATAAAAAATTAACCTTTTCTCCATAACAATAATAATAATAATAATAAATATTAATTTCCCTTAGAACAAACATTTTAGCAAATCATTTAGAAGACAAAGACATAAATCAATATTTAATCGCATGGATAGACTAAGAGGTTCTCGTTGAGTACAACGGACGTGAGGGGGGCTAATACCTTCCTCTTGCGTAATCGACTCCCGAACTTAGAATTTGATTTCGTTGACCATTTCTTATCCTTTTTAGACTGTGTCTATATCTCCCTTTTCTTTAGTTAGAATAAATAGAATTAAGTGGCGACTCTGTTGTTTTTTCCGCGTCCATCGCAAGGATCGTATTTTTTGAGGTACGAGATTGAACTTCTTGAATTCAGCAAACACCTCGTGTTTAAATTTAATGAGGGATAGTCACTTCATTCTGTTGAACTCATCAACAAATGACACAAAGTATTTGTTCTCTCCAATTAATGCTTCTAGAAATGGACCACACACATCAGAACTCATTTGTGCAAATTGAATTGCGAAGCAATTTTCTTCATGAAACATTTGTTTGAATTTAAGTAACAAAGTGAATAATGTCACTTACAACTTTTGAAATCTTATATAAGACCATCACTTTTTTATAATTACCTCATTTTCGATGTGGTAAGATGATTAAGCATTTTTGTGTTAGTTTCATTCATTAAATACTTCGTTGTTAGATCATATCACTATGTTAGTTTTTTTTCTTTTCTTTTGAAGAGAATAATAAATATATTGAATCTAAAATGTGTTGTATGATGAAATATATATTTTGTGCAAAAAAAAAATCATTTACAGGTCTGGTAGTTATTTGTGTGTATTGTGTTACTTGTTGTTAGATAATTGATATCTAAAAGATTTTTGATAACTTATCATTGTTGAGATATAGCTACAAATTTCAAAGGTCAATTAAGAGTTAGTTTGTTTTGCCTTTTTAAAAAAATGATTTTATAGTGTAATATAATTTTTTTTAAAGATATTTAAAAAGAAATTTTCAATAAAAACTTCGAATGAAAATTTGGTTTGAATAGTTATTCTTAAAATACATATTTAGATATTTCATCATTTTATTGAAACTTTTTTTGGATATCAAAATTTTAAAAACTTACTTAATTTTTAAATTATTTCAAATAGATTTTCATAAAATCATTTTTGCAAAGAAACTAATTTTTTGCTTATAAAAAAAATACAATTTTTTTAAAAAATGGTTAAATATGTTTTTGGTCCCTATAAATATCTCAGTTTTGATTTTTTAGTCTCTATAAAAAAACGTCGAGTTTTAGTCCTTATAAAATTACTTTTGCACGCATATTTAGTCCTTCTACAGAGACTAAATATGCGTGCAAAATTAATTTTATAGGGAATAAAACTCGACGTTTTTTTATAGGGACTAAAAATCAAAATTGAGATATTTATAGGGACTAAAAACATATTTAACCCTTAAAAAAATTACAATTTTATTATCTTTTGATCTTCATTAATATATATTTATATTTATAGGATGTCAAAATTATTTTTTCATTTTAGAAAAAATGAATTGGTTAAAACTTTAACTACGGATTAACTAACTACAATTTTTTTTTGTAAGCAAGAAATTCATTAATAGCGAGAACAAAGGGTTCTCGAAACCTTGATTACAAAAAACGACTAGAAAAATAGCCGATTGAAACAAAAAATAAATTGCTAACCAATTGCTTCTATGATAAATAAAAAACATCGGATCTTTACAAAAATCATAAAAATTGCAATTGGGTTTACCAATTTCACCCACCATCGACCATTTCCAAGCCGAAATCTTGATATTCCAGACTATGTCGTATACATTCCAACTTTGATCTTAAAAAATGTTAGCATTCCTAGTGATCCCAACATACCACATAACGGCCAACCAAATGATACTTGCTTTTCCTACTTTAGTTCCCCGAGATGTACAAAAACGGAACCAACACATACAACTTTATTTACAACACGCCGGGTTGACAGATATTATATCAACAAAACCAATTCACTCCCTAATATCCCTCCAAATAAATTTCACCACCGAACAACCCAAAAACAAATGTGAAGAATTCTCCACAAGATTAGAACAAAAAACACAGGAAGCATTATTAGTCGAGGACAAAAAAAATACCTCTAAAAATCAAATTATCTTTTGTCGGTAACCACTTCCAAAATCGATGTCACGCAAAAGCCTTCACCCTCATCGGAACGGCCAGCTTCCAAAGACGCTTCCAACTACGAATTAACTAAAAAAAAATTATGGGTTCAAATATAATATTGATCTTAAACATGTGACATATCACATCAGTATCTTTGTTACATAGATATTGCCACATGCAAACTCAATCATCAAAAAATTAACATGACAATGGACATAAGGATTTGTTAGTGACATTTGATGTTATAGAGTAACTAGTGGGAAACTCGTGCATACCCACGGGTTCTGGTTCGTTCCGCGTAAGTGACACCAACTAAAATTGTTTTAATAAATATGAAAGATTTTATTTTGTTAACATTGAATTTAAAATAAATCTACTATTTAAGGAATAATATTAAAGAAAATGATATGGATAGTTTAAATAACAATTAGTATAGTTTAAAAAGAATAATGTATTAAATTAGACAAATAAAAAAATCGAAAAGGTATACTGATTGAAAAAATAAATATTTGTTAAAATAGTATGTTAAATATATAACATTGAAATAAAAAAACAAAATTAGTTATAATATTATTCAGTTTAATAGTGTAATCAGAAAACCAAATAGTTGACAAAGAAATATAATATTAGATCATTAAAAGTATTTCACACAAAGACATTATTATTGGTATTTGCTATGAAATTTCTATTTTAAACCTTAATAATAGTATCAAGTGTGGTTACATCAAAAGGAATTTTCATCTCACTCCTTAAAACGTAACTAATAGCTTTATTATCATTTCCTCCAACCACCCTTTTTCATCAGGCTCGTCAACCGATACCATAGCCACCGTGAAAACCCTGCTTTGAGATAGGAAGCAAAATGGAAGGAAGAAACTCGAACAACACAAAGGTGAAGGAAAGCGATGATGAAGTTCGAAACAGGTAAGTGGATTTGTGTCCTTGATGTATCGAAAAAGATGTTTTAGTATAAAACCCAGTTGCATGTTATTATCATTGACAAACATACTGTTGTGATTTTGTTAGGGACCAAATGATGTAATGTATTAGTTATTGTTAACGATTTTATGTTCTTATTTTGTTTGTCAGTTATTTTAAGTTGGATTTTATCTTGTATTTACATTGAATAGAATATTAATGGTGTTTTGATACATGATTTACACAGTGATGGAAAATCAGCTTTTGAAAAATTTATAGACGACTTGGAGGCTGAGGAAGCGATGATGGAAAGGAGAGGAAAGTTGAAGCTTGTTGATGGGTGGAGGCATATCTGTCCCAACAAAAGACCCAAGTGTTTTGGACAAAAAAAGCTTTGTTCCTAATCTCCCAAGGCAGGTAACAAAATCGATATTTTAATTTGGATGGGTAGTATGATTCTTTTATATGTGTATCAGAAGTCTGATTTGTTATTTCCACTTAATTGTTTCAGTCACAATGAAAATGATGTTGGATCTTCACGTCCTCCATCGAGGATGAATGAAGTTTCTATAATTTCATCTGACTCGTCAATGTATTAAATGTGTATTTGTTACATTTTACATTGTATATGTTAAATGTAATGTGTAAATCAAAATGCAATTTTCTATTGATATGTTTTTTATTATTTACAATACATTGAATTGAATTTATGATTGGTTCAAGTTTGGAAGACAAATTCCGTGTGTCTGGCCGTGATAATGTTGAACTTCCTGTTGTTGTTAATCACTTATCTTGGGAGAAGGTGATTAAAAATGTGAAGCCATGAACAACGTTCTTGTAAGTATAATATTCGTAACGTCAAAAATAATTGTGAAGTTTTTTAACACTTTCATAGTTGATTCATGTAAATGAACCTATGCAGCAATTACCACAAAATGTGATATGCACTGTTTGGTTTAATGGAGTAAGCGAGATAGAGTTGTACGACCTCGGCACTGGTGAGTTTTATACCGGTGTTGTGACGACCCGCCAAAGGGGGAAGCATGTTGAGCAGCATATCGGTCAGGGGTGGTATTCTTTGGCAAAAAGGAGAGCGATTGAAAATGGAGACAAGTTTCACTTTATCCTCAGGTATCCTCCGGCAATATGCATCACCGTGACGTTTGCAAGAGCTTGAAAGATGGGCTGACATCTTATTATGCAATTCTACACATGTTTATGGTTGTAATGAAAATCCGAAAAGGTTATTTTGTAAGGTGTGAATGTTGATGTTGTTATATATGGATTCTGTTTTGTGCAGTTTGTATAACAACTGCATGATAAATATTGATCTGTAATATTTCTATTTCACTTAAGTTGTATTACTTGTTTTTGAAAGATAAGATGAGTTACATCTTATTTTGACTGTTTTGGTATTCTTAACGTATGCATGGCAGTTAATAAAGCATGTGAAATATTGGTCATATCCTTAATGGTGTGGATATATTTGTTTTTATCGCATGCTCACCATGCAGGAAAATGATTGGTCAGATATTCTATTTTGGGTCAAATAATGAGACAAGATTATGATCAGTAAACCAATGAAAACATGTGTTGTATGTTTGACTCTGTCTTTAAACTGTATCCAATATAAAGTGTCTTTGTTATTGTATTCCTTGCAAACAGAATGTGTTTAAGAATAAAATTAAAACAAAAAAAAAATGAAAGAAAGGTTATGTTGTCACGTGAAACCACATGTAGATGTTTGTCCTTTAATGAATTTATTAGATTCCAAAACAACAAATCAATAATGATACCATGTGAAAACTGTAAATGGTAGGTGAGCTTTAAAGGATATAAAATAAAAGTAGTGTATTGTATCCTTCTTAAACATTGAAGAGTATTTCCATTCTGTTTCACTTCCCATAAATTGCTTGCCTACCCCATCCAAGTATTCAAGAAGCATCATGGAAGTTTATGGAATTTTAGAACACTCAGAAGTCGTTGATTTTTTCAAAGTTGTGAAACTCTTTTTACAGGTACAAATAATATTCGTCATACAAAACTGTAGGAATACCCAAAAACACAAGTTTTGAAAATTTTCAATTGTTGAATTTTAAAAATCCATTATGCTTTCTGAAATTTGCATAATTGGAAGAAAAGTTTATGAAAGCATTTAATGTTGATCTAAGTAAGTCATGGACGATTCTCAACAACATGGGTGTGCACCATGAACTGATCTATAACTAGCAAGAGGTTCATCCACTTTTCATAAGTGGTTGGCCGAATATGGCCTCGTACTACGACTTACCAAATGATGTTGTGGTTATATTTGGTTACCAAGGAAACAACAACTTTGCGATCAATAAATTTACAGTGGTTCAGGATTTCCGTGATCTACCTTGTTTTCACGGTAGATATGTGTATAAGCCGGATATTCATTTTTTTTACCACACATTAACCACCATTAGTGTAGACCTCCCAAGATTAGTTAAGTTTCTAACTTGATTATAAACATTAACCACCATTAATGTTTGTCATTTGCAACTATAGAGGCCGCAGGAGGATTTTGCGGAAGTGCTACGCCAGTATCAATACAAAGATTTGCTCTTGTGCGGTGATAATGGGCAGGAGAAACTGAAGAAACTGTTTCATGTTGGCAACAGCCAGAGAACAAAATTGGGCTATGGTTGGGATGAGTACTACAATTCGATTTGATACGGCGTCATTGTACAGGAAATGTCATGTATACACTGTGCCATAGTGTTCTTAAAAACTGTTTGCTTTACAAATCTAAGCAGCTATGTGACTCTGAGTCATGTTTTTAATTCCACCTTAAATAGATAAATAGTTATGATGTCATTGTTTTTATTTGAAAACTTCTTATAATGTTGTAATTTGTGTTGTAGGCAAAATGGCTGAAAAAGATACATATGATTGCCGACAATGGTATCTTTATTTCGGGTAATGTTTATGAAATGTTATAATGAATTATGTATAAAAATAAAAAATATTCAAATTACATATACCCTGACTATTATACAAAAAATGAGGCATTTACAGTAGGAAATTGCCTCCAGTACCTATCATACGTTCGTCCCCCTTAAAAGTGAATACTCAGAATAATGAGTGAGGAATTAAGATGCATACGAACCAATTCAAACATTCTTGAAAATATCCTTGTAAACGACGTTTGTAGTTGTGTTTTTGGCCGTGGTGTTTTCATCGTGGATCAAGAATTTTATTCCATTCTTGCTTGTAACTCTTGATAGGGCGACGTATATCTGGCCATGAGTAAAAACATCTCACAGAATGTACAAGACAACCCAATCTAATGATTGACCCTACGACTTGTTGATAGTCATTGCATAGGATACAATGATTGGAAATTGTCTTCGACTCAGTTTGAAAGGCCATAGATATTGAGAAGGCGACATGTTCTTCCTTGGAATATAGAGGACGTTGTCATTATTCTTGCCACCCATAATACATGCCTCAAGAACATGCAAAGCCATTTTAGTAATTATAATACGTGTACTATTACACAAGCCTTCAGATTGATCGATTTTCCGCATCAACATAATAGGCGTTCCAACTTTCAACTTGATGTGATGGTTGGCCATGCCGGATGTTTTCAAAGAGCTTAGAAACTCACGCGTCAGAACATCGAGTATGTCCCGGTCGTGTATTTCATACTGATCTACAGAGTTACAACTATAAAAATCTTTCAATTCACCTTGAAGGAAAATAGAAAAAATGGAATAATTCAGCAAACATAAAATACACCTTTTTAGATAGTTTAGAGACAGAAAAAAGGAATTTACTTTAATATACAGAAGTAATAAAAAGAAATTAAAACATTTTCCAAACCTGGTATAATTCCCAGAACATGATCATTGATGGTGTCTACCATATCCAGTGTGGAAGCCAATATTGCCCTGGTTCGAAGGTAGTTAGTATCCTGAAAATTTTCGAGAAAATTCGGATAAGTACTTGTCACAATTGCGACAACAGGATCTTCAAAATCATTAATAAGCATGTCACTTGGAAATTCAATTTTTGCATTGCCATCGTTCTGTCCACCAACGTGACCTTCCCCTATTTTTAGTAACCAATCTGAGAACTCAGAAATTTCATTCCTTTCTTGTTCGGTGGGTCCGGAAGTCAGCCGCATATTTTTTGTTAATGTCAATACCTTGACGTAATACCAAATGTACGAAGCGTTAATAGTTGCATGGACAATGTCTGAACGACTACCACACGGTATAACGGGCAAAATCTGTCTGAAATCCCCACTGAAAATGAAAACATTGCCTCCAAAAATCTCTTTTGAGTTGCTACTGCTACTCATGATATCTTTCAATGTTCTATACAGAGCTTCAAAACACCATTTGTTAGCCATAGGCTCCTCATCCCAAATTATCAATTTTGCTTTTCTTAACAACTCTGCTAAATCCTTTTTATAACCAATGCCGCAGTTGAATTATCCAACACATGGACAGGTATTTTAAACCTTGAGTGAGTCGTCCTCCTGCCCAGTAATAACAATGATGTTATCCCACTTGTTGCGACAGTCAAAAATATGTCGTGCTTCGATCTAATTCCACTTGCGAGTGTCCTCCACATGTAAGTTTTTCCAGTACCTCTGTAACTATGAAGGAAAAATACCCCTCCTTTATGAGAAGCAACCGCTGACATGACTGTATCATATATGTCGAGTTGGTCACCTGAGAAGAAAGAATCATATTAATTCAATGTGCAACCACATTTTAAAAAAAGGGAATTATAGACAATTAATAAAACCATGTACCTGTAAGAGCATAATGTAGTCTATTAAATTCGGCCTGCATGGTTGGAATGTCGTAATTCCTCTCGTCGTATATGAATCTATTTCCCAGTTGTTCCAAAACATAACCATTCGGATACGACATTGGTTTGAAATCGTGCAGCGTTCTCCGATTAGTTTGAAGCAACTTCTCAATTTCAAGCAGTGCAAGGTTCTGCAGCTGTGAGTCACTTAAAACCAGATCTAAAATAGTCGGAGAGTTTATCAGGTAATTGAAATTAAACATATATCAAAATAGGTGTTCTTAAATAAGCAAGTCATTATATTTTTTCTCAATAGATATGAAACACTATGTTCTTTGTGGTTTTGCAACCAAGAACAAACATATAGAAAGTTCATTTGTATAAATACTACCATTGTTTTGTGCCAATTGTCTTTGGTTATGCAGAGGTTCGTCGAACAATAGCACCCATGACTCATTCCATACATGGGCAGGACGATTAATGTTGTCTGACATAATCGGTGTAGTACAAGGGCTTCTCACAAATAAGATGGAAAAACATACGTTCTACAGCCGATTTCCTTCCATGAATGTTGTAAGAAAATATTCGCCAACTTGCCTCACAAGGAGAGATGTATCTACAATCAAGGTATTGTTTAATTTCATCAACATGTTCAGAACCACTTGATGTGTTGTTGTTATCTTTGGAAACGGAAACGGTAATTCTATCATATCCCTTATGTATATATTTGAACAGATACTTGATCGACATACTCTGGTTACACCACTCCATGTTAATATGCGCCTGGTACTTCAATAGTAACATAGTGTTGTAAGGTACAACGTGTCTATTGTCTAAAGGTATCCCATTTTTTGAATTATGTGTGTAGATGACCGTTTCCTATACAGAGGATAGCCTTCAGCATTGACAATTGTATTTTATATGAATCGCTTAGGAAAGAACTTACTTCATTTGTTGTTCTTCATACACGGAGATGATTCCCTAGCTTTTCCACAGGGTCCATGGACCATATGGGATTTGACCAAATTATACAATGTAGGGTGAAGCTCGGGGTCAGGTATCTCAGCATAATTGATTCAGTCAATGTTAGAAGGGGTGGGATATTTACTTTGGGGATGCAAGAATATAAGAATGTGGGCGTGGGGGAGACCTCTTTTCTAGAATTCGATTGTGTACATAACTGATTACAATAAGAAGATTCAAAGAGTCAAAAGAATAAAAGAAAGAAAACAACTAATAAGGACATCTCAAAAGTAAGACTTACATGCAATAACACGACCAAATACATGTTTTTTAGTTATGTCACGCATCAGTTGGTAGAATTTTATCTTGAACACCTTAGTCAGAATATCAGGACGGTCGTTGGCATGTAAGTTATGGGGATCTAATTGGTGTTTGATTTCTTCCCAATTTGGGTTGCATGTAAAGGTAATAAAGAGGTCCGGAAATCCCAACTTACTCGAAATCGCCATTCCGTCAAAATACAGTTGGTCCATGAACCACTTGCTTCCCACAAAACTTGAAGGCAACACAACACGTCTCCCTTCCTTGTTACTTTCAGATGAACTTTCAACGGTAGATGGTTGTTGAATGTTGCTATACTTTCCCACTCTTAATTTATTCTGATTTTTTCGCAACCAATTATGTCGCTCGGTCTCCATCATAGTGTAATCGTCGACCAAAAATTGTTGAAATAGGCGCCTAGAAATGTTTTTGGTTCATCCTTGCATTCTTGGAGTCGAAAGCAAAGTCAGTCTTTAATAGTTTGTATGTTCTGCATTGTGACAATTCTCTCATGCATGTATTTATGTAGTATGTTATCCCTGTAACCATCTTCCCCATAAGAGAAAATCAAGGGGTATTGGTACCCGAGATACACTGGATGAAACTCATCGATTCGCTGCAAGTCACCTTCACACTCATGTATTATGATATCCCTTTGTTCAGCAGTGTCAACATCACCCACAATGAGGGCAGCAACCTCAGAAATAGTTGGTGTATTATAAACCCGACCATATCCTGGTCTACTTGATATCAATTTCAACCTCAAATCTTGGAAGGTATTATCCTTCAATACATCTCACGCCATTCGAAATGCTTTAGCATGAACATTGAACTCATCCAACATATGCTTTAAGTTTGTGACAATATCTTTCTCAATATTCTTATTATCTCTGGTAGTTTCGTGAAAAAAATGAAAAATTAAACCCCAAAATAGAATAAATTTAGTAAAAATTGTTAGTAAACTGCATGATATTATATACGAAAAAATTTGATCTATTACCTAAAATAGTTAATCCTATTAGAGACCTCATTATATGTGTCAAAAATGTACAGTTACACATATTGTGGTTGCGCGCCAATCTCTGGAAGCATGGTTTCGATTCGATGACATGTTTGACCATGAAGTCGCAAAGTAGGAGGACTGCTGCCTCTTGAATAGGCTATGTCAAACTTCATCCCAGGTGAAGTGAAGGAGAACATAGCATTGTATGTCCTAATGTGTTGCTGAAATTTTTTACTATGTAGAGACATTCGATCGAATAGTAGTTGTTGTAAGAGAGGGGGAGGTTGTTTCATCAATGTCACAACCACCTTACCGCTCTTACAACAAATATGAAACTTAACTACGGCGACATGTTTGTGTTTACCTTTATGTTCCGGGTACCACATCAAAGCCTGACAATGCTCGCATTCCCATACAGAAGTTCCTATGTCATAGTACTCTAGTTTAAAATAATAAAGTAGAGTAAATTGCACATCTGTAAAATGATTAAATTGTAAATTCAATTCAAAGAAATAACAACCTTGAAGATGATCGTCTGTTACAGGTTCGAATGCATCATCTTCTGAATCCGATGAAATTCCAGGATTGTCGTCAGATACATAACCTGAGTTGTCATTAGACGATGAATAAGCTGCAGACATATGATCGGTGTTTTGTGTGGGTGACTCTAATGTGAGTTAGTCCTACAACAGGGGTGTTATTAGAGGTAGAAGCTGCTATATTTGAATAGGAAGACCTAACACGTCGCCGGTCCGTATCAGACAATATACATGGTTGTCTCATTTGACTTGTTTGGTTGGTAAGATTAACCGGAGATATCGTTGAACTACTTGTATGACCAACGTTGTCATGTGGTAGGACTGGTAGTCTTTGTGTTGCAATGGATGCATTACCTTGAACCGTGCTTGGATCAGAAGAATTCATGGAATTATTAAACACAGAAGATGATCCAACACATGAGAACGAAGAATTAAACGATGGGAACAAATTAATTCCACGAACCATATCGAAATGTCTTCTTTTTTGCAGTGAATTTGTGAATTCATGCCTTGTGGAAGGGGAAATACCAATTGTGTTTCTTACATCAGCCAACGGTAGTTTGATTAAACCACTAGAGGATGGACCTGCATTACTTGGTTTCGAAGTTAAAACCATCAAATTTTCCTTTCCAGCATTTGTATTTGTATGTTGCTTCATAAGCATCAAAGATCTTCTCCTTTTCCTTGCAATAGAAGCCGGTGTTTCATTGGTATCAACCATTTTTAAAAAGTTTGCGCCAAAAGAATGTTTGAAAATATTGGTTATATCAATTATGATTATAAACGTAAGCGAAGAATGGATATTTGTTTTGATTTATTTTTATACATGTGATGTTGACTATTGTAAATGTTTTGGTAAATAAAAAACTGAGTTGGAAAAGTAAATTAAACAAAGATTTTGGAAGATGAAAGTACAAAAAAAGGGATATTTAATGATGTGTGGTGGATAGTCACAATAAAAGGGAGAAGTATGTTAGACTGCACTTTGTATTAAATGTAGCACAGGTTGATATAAGTATTAATTGTGATAAAAAAAGTCTTTATTAGTAGAAGAAGTAGGGCCTGGTGTAGTGATTTGACTAATTGATTGACCAATGCGACTGCATACTGTGAAAATACAATATTCTGCATTTTATAGGGCCACATACCAACTCTTGCTAATGAAGGATGTTAGTAGTGCTTTCAGTAGTTAGTGTTAATATATTTAAAAAAATGTTCATGCATAGTTAGATGGTACTCATAAATTATCATGTGAATCTTGGGTTTGATGGTTCAGTGCACTCTTAGATGGCGCGAAACAGTAAAGGGAAATTGGATCTATTTACTGGAAATTAGGTATTCATATTAAGTTGTCAGGCAAGGCTTTATCAACAACAAACCTGCTTAAATATATATGTGTAGTCAAGACTTGCGTAGGAATTATTGTATGTTTACAAATATCTAAGTCTTAATAGATTGAAATAGAAAATAGAAAAATTGCTTAACTAATTCACATATATTGATTTACATCTTCAACAAAATATCCCTTAATGTTCAATTGTGACTGAAATTACATATTCATTACCCAAAAAAAGTAAGGCCTTGCGCGATCACAAATACAAAATAAAGATTTTTTCCTTTCAGAAATAACAAAATAAGTTGTGAATGAGCATATGAAAATCATGATTCAGAGGTTGGAGTTTTTCTTCCCGCGCTTGTTAACTTTCTTAGGTTTGGTCGATGAAAGATCCCCATCCGAATTATCATTGAGGGAAGAATCAACCGCAGTGTCCGGTGAAGTCCTCTTGATGTTGGATTTAGGTGTCCCTGGATCGGGAATGTGTGCAGATGTAATGTCAGCATCCTACATGAGACATTAATTACAACGAAACTATCAGCAGTGGTTATACTATGAAACCAGTATTGAAAAATCACAACAGCGTTGAATAAATATGGGATTTAAGGTTAGGCCCACAGTCTTGACCATGTAAGAAAATTTTAGCTGCAAATTAAAAAAAGTACCTTTACGGAGGAAATGTTTTCACACGGTTCATATTCCGCAACACTTTCTAATTGCGATGGATACAGATTAGTTGCAAGAATCATAAATTTAAAACGATTGTATTGAATATGTTAGAATTGGTAACTATGAAAGTTTTGATTGATTACCTGGTTAGACAGGGAATCCAAAAGAATAGAATTTTTTATCTGATCAACAACACTGGAAGCCTCAATTTTTTTAATAAGTTTGTCATCGTCCATATATTCCACAACAGAGCAACTTTTAAACCTTGGACACCAATTTACTTTGACAGCATATTTCAGGCCCAACATTGCATCCAATCCAAGTGGGAACTCAAGTGGATAAGTAATGTTGGACTAATGTTAAAAAATAAAAACATGATGCAATAACATTAGTAGATTTACCAAAAGACAAAGCGTCAAATACACAATTCCATGGAAGAATAGATAAACATACTTCTATCATTGTAGAACGCAATTCAGCGGCAGATGTCTTTAGAATCTTCGTTGCTTCGCGGTCCCAGAAAATGAAGCTTGCACAGCAGCCAGATTGTTTGACACAATCTCAATTTTGTACCTTCAACATAATGACTAAATGTAAATGGAAGAATAAAAAAAATAACAGATTGTGAAAATGAAAAGAATTTTTTTAAAACCAGCACGGGATAAAATAGGTAGGTGATATTTGAAAAGAAAATTGTACTAAAAACACAAAAGGTACCCAACCTCCAGATTTCGGCCTTGGTTTTGTGGCCGTCGCGGCAAAAGAAAGTTGCCTTGTCACCCTTTGCTGCCTGGGGACATTGATGGCAAGCTCTGTAATGCCAACCGTTTGGTGAAGCAATGAGCCTCTCAGTCTTTGCAACGGTGACGCAGAACGTTGTCTGCAAAGTACCACAAATAATCGTCAATGAGTATTGTAAAGCTATGTAAAAAGCAGAAGAGAAATGTTTAAAACAGATATCATCAACCTCATGTAATGCAATGATTTCACACAACGGTAGAGGGATTGCTTTTGACATAAACTTTTCAGTGGGGGTTAGGTGAGATCTTGAGAACTGCTGGGACCACGAACGACTGGATGCTGCTGAGGATGAATTATTTCCAAATTTAAAGTCATCAGGCAAACTGCATTTCTCAGGATCTGGTTAGACTCATAAATCCAATGCATGCAAAGATAAAATATACACAGCTAACAAATCTTGTATATGACTAAAGGAAGTACCTATTTAGAAAATGAGTAATATCGGGAATATCATCATTGATATGGTGGATCTTTGTAATGTTATAGGTGTTTGTAACAGCCAAAGGATACTTGCATACAAAACATAAGACAAATTTAAAATAAGTTCTCAAAATCATGTTGGTTGGTATCGAAAATGGTAGAAATTTTTTGCGAAAGCCAACCTTCTTCTTTAACCTTAGCATATTTTAGTAAACTATTGCACCATGATGTTTTTGCTTATAATCAAACAACTCCAAAGCATAGGTCTCCCATAGAGTACAATGAAGTGTGTTGTCACTAAGGCATAGAAAAGAACATGATAAGAAAAATCACAAGATGCATGTCATGTGAGGAAATTGTAATGAAACAGAGTTTAGAGAGTAATAACCAATACCATAAGTCCCTCAAAATGAAGTTGACCCGAGCCTTCTTTCCATCGTAATGAGATTGGGAGTACCCGATTTCATCGACCATACCTATAACGTCTACAGACAACAGAAGTAGCATTTATATTAGATTTGGTAAAAAATTTACATATAAAAAAATGATACGAAACATGGAAGGTTGGAGTATTACCTATCAGAAGATTCTTGGGTGATTTCCCCGATATTATGTCTGCGAAAGACGTAAGTTGAAGTTTTTTATCAGGGATGTCATGTTTCCCGATACCTCCGATGGTTGTACCTCCAGTGAATTTTAAGAGAAAGTTATGAGTAGTTGGTTTGAAAACCAGGTCATTTGGAACCACTTGAAAGTTGGACATCGTACAAGTTGCGTCAATGATTAAAGTAGCGTCAAAAGCTTGTCTAAAAATAGTTGGAACAACAACATGGATGTCACAACCATGTAGAGCCAAAAAATTATGAAGCAATGTCAAACAACAAAGACGTAACTTAAACAACCAACAGAGCCATAAGATACACACAATAAAACGTCGCAATCATTTAAATAAATACAACCATATATCAAAAACGCCAAGATAACAACTTTAACAACACAAAATAACAACATAAACAAAAGGGACAAAATCCAAAAAAACAGCAATAGCCATCTCAAACATAACAACACAAACAAAATTTAGAAAAGACGTACAGTCTTTACAAACAAAAAACAACATTTCATTTGGAAACCCTAAACAAAACACGTACAATAAACGTTTGAATCGAAACTCACATTTTTATCAACCACAGTCATTTCGAAATGCTCTTTGTTGCCCGTTGTCACCTTCCATTTGTGATGTATTTTCACAGCAAGTTTCCATAGGTCTTTAGTGTCATTGATGTCGGAAACTGACTCAAACGGACAAGTCATTTGTTCTTAGCTTGGATGCAGACGAATAGGATGAAAGTGTAAAGGGAGTGTAGTTGCTTAGTTGTTCAAAGATGAAGACGGAAATCCTTCTGAAGAGAGGAATGGTGGAAAGGAATGAGGAGAAGCAAAACGTGAAGGTGGGAAAGGATAAAATGATGTGAACATATGATGGTATGCTTTGGTTAGTGTTAGGGTAGCAGAGTTGAAAGATAGTAGGCGGCGGGAGTGTGGAAAGAAGAAATAGACATTTTTCAAAATTCAATTAGCCCAATGGTCGACACGTGTCCAGAGGGGCGATTTGATAACTATAATGGACTCAATTTTTCTTATATGATAGATTGTTTCATCAGAAAATTTTGAAGGACCAAAAACTTATAAAACCTTTTTTAAAAATGTTTATTTTCTAATATAATATACATATACACATTAAGACCATAAGAATTGCAAATATCCTATACCTATGAATTAAACTTACAATTTCAACCAAGAACAAAAAAAGTGTGTATGTGATCTTTCGAACTCAAAATTATAGTGTAACCCTAAAATTCAATGGAAAATCAAATTAATGTGGGATATTAAATAAGAGTTTAGAGAAAATCAAATTGTAGAAAATGTGAAGAAAACTTACCAAGGGAAAAGATGAAGCAAAAACAACAGGTGTGATTGCATTAGAAAAAAATGTAAGTTTTCCCTTCGTCGTAAGTATTCCTTCAAATGCCTCTTCACCCTAACATTTGATTGATCTATCCTATGTTAAAAGATGTTGAAACTGAAATGAAAATAACAAAAATATAAATAAAAAATATTTGAAAAAATAATAATTAGCTTAAGTATACACTTTCTTCTTAAATGTCATAATAAAATAAAATAAGAATACACTGTTGGCATATTTTATCACACTGTTTCACTACAAATACTACTAGATTTTGGAATATCTTGGAAACCTCAGGCATTCCATTATCTCTAGAAGTAGATATGGTGAAGATTTTTCAAATATTACAGACTTGTTCACAAAGCATAGTTTGCATTTAGCAATACAACGAGAACAAAGAACATCAAGAGAAGACAGTATTTTGTACTTTTAAGTATAAAAGAGGAAGTAGCATGTCGGTCTAATCGGAAAATCGAACAGATGCGAAATTCCAAACTGCTGAACAACTTGTAGATATGATCAAACAGTCAAACATGAGTCATAGACTTTACAAATTTGTTTTATATTATTCCATAAAATATGATTAAGCAAAAAAAAAAAATTAATTCCACAAGATAGCATTATTCATTAACATTGTTTCGGCTAAAAATGATAGATCTGCTTATTAAGTATGAACATCAACAAAATTTTATTGTAAGCATAAAAACACTAATTAGGATGGAATACACAACCAGAGTATCTATGATGTTTGTTGCTTTTTAAGCATCACTTCCTCAAATAAAACCTTAAAATCAATAGAGACACAAAAAAAATATCATCATTAATAGCATCGGCCTTGGGTCAGGGTAAGTAAGTCAACGACCTCAAAAAATCCGAAGTCTCAAAATCGATAAAGACTTAAAAATTATATAAATAGTAAGTAATAAATATATTGTTTGTTATATAGAGAAAATATTGATGGGTTGGCTCAGTGGTAGAAGATGCTTCGTTTTAGTATTATGGTTATGTGTTTGATCCATAACCTAGACAGTTTTCATTACTTTATATTTTTACATCGTATCTTTTTATTACTTTATATTTTTACATTGTATGTTTTCAATTTTTCTTTATTAATATACATAAAATTTATTTATTTATATTTAAAAAAATCCATCATATAATAAATCTTTATAATTAAATTTATATGATAAAATATGACATAAATCTTTATAATTAAATTTATATGATAAAATATGACATATATTATTTGTGTCTAATTCTATTATTTTATATTTTATTCTATAGAAAAATATATTATTAAATTTTGTTAATAATAATAATAAATTAAAACTTAAAAATTCAATATTATTTTTATTAAGACAACATAATTAAATAAATAAAAAATTAAATTATTAAAATTAATTTTTTTCAATAACTTCATTATAAATGATTTAATTTGATATGTTATTTATAAAATTTTATATTTTAATAAAAAAATTTACAATTATGTCTTAAAGTTTTAAGGTTCTATCGAAATATTTATTATCATTTTTAGTTTTTAATGTTGTTTATTATTTAAATATCAAAAAATATTTTTAAATTTATTTCTTTTATATTAGAAGTTATTTTTTAAAAAATTCAATGATGTGAAAAAGAATGAAAAAGATGTGTGTTTTATAATATAATATTAAATTAATAGAGAGATAAAAACTAGAGAAATTTAACAAACAAGTCAAATTAAGAAAAAACTTAATTGACAAAGTCATTTATATGATTGTAATAAATTTTATTCGAAATCGTACCGCCCCCACCTCTGGTAACCATCAGAATCACCGCTCTTTCCTTTGAGTCTTACACGTTGACCTTCTTTCTCTCTGAAATAAAAGGGACTCCTCTAAAAAATCAAGACCGACCCCGATGGTCATTAATGAAGTATGACAACAACAACTATGACTACAAACCTACACCACCTGATTAAAAAAAAATGAAAAAACAAACTGAAAACAACTTATGAACATGTCATAAGTTATTTTCTTTCATGTTTCATGATGCACCCAAAGAGTCTCACAAGTGCTCATGCACCAATTTTGAACAGAATCAGAGCCAACCTTGTCATGGTTTTGATCCCCCAGTCCATAGATTGCAGCAGCACAAACAACACAAGTGTAAAGACGATTTCCAGCATGAGTAGATGAAAAACCTTATGCAAGCAAAGTAATAACGATATGTAGTCTCGGGTATGAAAAAGGTTATCTCTTCAATTTCACTGCATATAGCATACAAGCACAGAGCAGATCCACCTGTGACCACAAAGGTCTTCCCCTCAATTCCTTCATTCTCGCTAAGTGCATTTTCTTCACTCATCAAGCTATCTCTTCAATTTCACTGCATATAGCATCCCGTGTAGTCCATTTAAGCTATTTATGAAAAACACGTTTCTAGGTTATGAAAAAGTTTTTCTGTTGTGACAGACAAAAACACGTTTCAAAGCTAAAATATAATTTTAAGGTTTTTTTTTTAATTCACAGGGTCTCATAAATTTAAAAATAAGTATTAATAATATAATATATAATAATAATAATAAATACTAAAATAATAAAAGAAATTTACACTTGGAGGGAAAAAAAGGCGGGTTAGTGAAAATAAATATGAAAGATTATTTAATTTGATCCTTGAGTTAAATTAGAAATGGCAACGGAGTAGGTCGGAGATGATTTTTACCTCCTCCAAACTCAAATCAGAATCCCTAAATAATTTTCATTTTCCGTCTCAAACTCAAACGGCAATGGAGAATTAAAACCTAAAATCGTCCCAAATGGGTTTGGATTGACTTTGGATATGCCCGTCTCACCACCATTCATTTAGTGAAATTAATTTTTTTAATAGAAAAAAAAATTCAATATCAAATTACATTACAACTAATAAAATATAATAATCTCAACAAATTTCATATATACATTTAAAACATTATATATAATAAATATAAACCAAAGTATTAAAACATTAGTCACATATTTAATATTTTTAAATTATCAAAATTAAATAATAATCTACATAATAAAGTGATTTAGACGGTTTGGGATGGGTACTAGTGTCTCCGTTACCTGACTCATCCACATATTTTATAATCGAGAAAAACTCAAATTTGAATTCAAACTCAGTCAAAGCAGATTTTTTCTGTCAACTTCGAGGCAGATTCTGGTGGGTTCCCATGGGTATGGGTTATGTTGTCATGCCTAAGTTAAACTAATATGTGTTACTCCAACATGTATAATTGTCTCGGATATGGTAGTTTACTACGGTTTATAATAGCCTCATTATCATTATCCTGCAGTCTAGCGTTTTATTTTAGTGAATGGAGATTTTGGATTTGGAAGAGAAACGGGAATTTTCAGATGGAAGAATAGAAAAATTATGATTTATGATTTGTTAATGTGTTTAGATTATTTCATTTATACAATTTTTTTTATAAGGGGAGGGCATAACGCCCAAAAAAATAATTACACCGACACAATTTGTCGTGTGCGAACTCTTGATAAGTCATTATCTAACAAATTAGTGACAAATGGATGACAACAAGTAAAAACACCGCTTTCTTGCTGAAGAGATAAACCAAATCTAGCCAAAGCATCAACACAATGGTTAGTGTCATGGTAGACATGAGTAATAACAATCTCATTATTCCTAATGAGGTAGCCTCTAATCATATGCAACAAGTTCCTGCTCATAGTATTAGTTGCCTTATTTGCCTTAATATCAAGAACTACTTGATGTGCATCAGGGTTCAATTCGATATTTGTGAACCCCATATCAATAGCAAGTTTCAACCTTTCATAGACTCCTCATAGTTCTGAGGTGTAGCTATCGCAAAACCCAATGAACTTAGAGAAACCTCTAATCCATTCTACTTGATCCCCTCTGACAATGCCACCACAACTCGCATTGTCATGCCTATCCTTAGCTTCATCTGTGTTAAGATTCATTCTCCTCAAAGCAGGAGCCTGCCACTTGGTTAAAATAGTCTCCCTGTGATGATCTTTATTGACTCCTATAGCAACATTTGCTTACTTATAATCATGGATAAGCATATTGATATGGTGTTCCATATTATTCGGTCTACATAAAGTACATTCATACAATTCCTTATTGTTCCAATTCCATATATTATAACATGCAGTTGCCCAAAAAAGCTTTTAATCTTCATTGTCATGCCACCCCATATTATTGGATACATTATTAAAGATCCAAATCTTTAAGTTACCTGTAAAAAACATCAATTCTCGTGTTAGTATGGATCGTCGATGACCACATTGTAACACCCCAAAGTTGATTTTGATTTATTTGATGTATTTGTTATGAATTTTGAGGGTTTCTTGATGCTATGATGTTGTGATGGTTTAGATTAATATTTTGATAATATTAATTTAGAAGTAGTGTGACATTATTTTATTATTGGAATAATTATACAAACCCCCCTGCCATTAGGGCGTGATTTGGTATTCCCCCCCTAAGATATTTTTTAATAGAGACCCCCTTATAAAACCCAAAATCATTTTTTACCGCCCCCTGTTACCATCTATGTTGACTGGGTGTCTGGTAAATAGGGAGGTGGCATGCTGACTGTGTAATTGCATATAATATTATATTTATTATGTTAAATTAAATTAATTAAAAATAAGAATTTTTCAGAAAATTAAGATCTTCAAAACTTTCCAGATGCATACCCCCTCCATCTCCATTTCACAGTTTTCCGTCCAAGTTCATGGAGATGTTTGGATTTGCAGAAGAGTTGTGTGGATTTGTTGTTGTAAAACTTCATGGATTTTGCCTCCTCCACAACCACCACCACTTCTCCACCCTCATCTCCATCGCAACTCCGTTTCCTCTCCCACAACCACCACCATTACCATAACCACCACTTCGTCTTATCTCATCCTCCTCACCCTCGTCGCATTCATCGGAAAACTCACAGAACCATTTAGAATTTTTATTTTGTTTTATAACACTTTGTTCTTGAAGCTTCGTCGGAAAACTCATAGACCCTTGTTTCTGAACCTAATCTGATCGGTACTTTTTCATGTTGTTTTTATATTTTCTTGCTTGAACCTTGCTTCTGAACCTAATTTGAACATAAACCCTAAAATAATTTCACAAAATTGTGACCAATTGATAGAACTTGAAGAATTAGGGTTCCATGTTCATGAACATGGATTCCATATTTCTTTCACAGTAATAACACACAAACAAGAGAACAAGAAGATTATAAGAGGATGGAAATGTTTTTTTCACGAAGAAGAAGATGATGGAAATGTTTTTTTCGTTTTCTTCCAGATTTCTTTCACGAAGAAGAAGATGGAAATGTTGTTTTCGTTTTTTTGTCTTTCTTTTCATTAAAAACATTTTAGTGTTATTAATTTAGATGTTGAAGGGGTAAAAGTGATTTTGAAACCAGCTTAATTGACCAAACTAAAAAATACCCAGTTGGATTCTCATCTTGATAATACATAATTTAGCATAAAGGAAAAAACTTTATCTATATTGAAAAATAATAAGATGATAGGGAAAATTGAAATTGTTTGAATCCTTTAATTCTTAGATTAGTAATTAGTAATACTAAGTCTGAATTTTACCAGATTCAAAAGTGCTTGTTTAGTTGAATCATAGTGATCCAAAATGGGTAGCCAATGAAAAATTCTTATTTTTAATTAATTTAATTTAACATAATAAATATAATATTATATGCAATTACACAGTCAGCATGCCACCTCCCCATTTACCAGACACCCAGTCAGCATAGATGGTAACAGGGGGCGGTAAAAAATGATTTTGGGTTTTATAAGGGGGGTCTCTATTAAAAAAACTTAAGGGGGAATACCAAATCATGCCCTGATGGCATGGGGTTTGTATAATTATCCCTTAATTATTTAAGATTAATTAAATAAAATAAGGGAAGTAAGAAGTTGAGGGTATTGAGGTCTTTTTGTAGAAGAATAGTGAGGGTAAGATGGGAAAAGTCTAATGAGGTCCTAAGGGTAAGATTAACTAAGAAGGTAGAGTGTGGTTTGTACGATCATTTGGAACGATCATACTTGGGAGAAGATAAGGAGAGCTTTGAAGAACAAATCTAGGACTTGAAGGTTAGAAAGGAAATCTTAGACTTATCGAAGGAATCCGACAAATTACGGTATGGGGAGTGATTATGTTCGATATTCTTAATATAGGTATGGGATTTATGAGAATTGGGGTTTTGAGGGTTCCTTAGGGTTTATGAGTTTGATGGTATTTTGGCTTAATGAGTAGATTATAGATGTTATATGATTATTTAATATGTTATGAGATGATTCTGATTAATATATGATGGTAGTTGAACTAATGAGGATTGTTTTGCATATTCTGCTATCAAAAACTGGTTTTAAGAGGGTTTTATCGTAATAGGGGCGATCTGAGATCGCAGATTGTAATCGCAAAATCACGTTGCTCGCTTAGTGAGCGTTTCAACATTTTGGACCTCTCAAAACAGAGAGTTAGTCTCTTAGCAAGGGGGTAGCTCGCTTAGCGAGACCTGACATTTTTCGAAAAATTATTTTAATTCTGAAAAATTTGTTTAATCGATGTACTTTGTGCTATGAGATGTTACGATGTTTTAGAGAAGTTTCATGTTTTATTTAGAGGCTACATGTGTAGGAATTGGTGATAAAAAGGATGTATGACGAATTGAGTTGTTTACGAGTTTATGAAGTATGATGACATGACTTAGAGGAAGATGTTAAATGAGTGAATAATATGATGAATTAAGATGGATGCGGATGCAATGATTTTGAGTTTTGATGATGTGTATGTATATTGCGTCTTGCATTGATAGCATAATATACAAGGGGACTTGGTCCATTGGTAGCTTCAATCCTATCGTACGGAATGAAGTGATATGATGTTATGATGTGCTCCCTTGTGGAGGATTAATGGCCCAGTGTCCATCCATGAGGATGTTTCGGTACCACATTCATAATAAGAGTGTTGCATTTTCATTTTAATTGACATAACATGATTGCATTGAGTTTTTTTTATGATGATTATGACGTATATGAAGTGAAGTATGAGTCGACCTAAGATGTATGTGTCTATGTTGTATTTTATCTTATAAGTTCTTATCCTTGTATTAATTATGTTGAATATGGATTACTCACCCTGCTTTCCTTTTTGTGATGGTGTATTATGTCATCCTGCAGACACTAAAGGATAAGCGTGGTGCGTGAAGTATTTATGGAGTATTTTATTTTGTTGCTTAGTTGAGTCCATAGGTGGTGTCTTGCTCTGGGTTATGTAACATTCGGGAACGCTTGAGGATCATGTTGTTGATTACATTACAAACAAGTTTTTCCATTATTATTGAAAAGATGTTTGATTTTCGTTGCGTAGTAATGAAATGTGTTTCTTGAGTAACATGATTTTGAAACTCGTTTGCGGGACAAGACTATTAAGATGTTTATGATGTGGAAGTATGAGAAATTTGATGCCCTTTCATGATGGAACTCTGATTATTTGATTAAATTTTATTACTTTCATGATGGGGTAGAAAGGGTGTTACATTAGTGGTATCAGAGCTGGTCGGTCTGTCCGATCGTGTTGTGTCATTGTTAGTCGTGTCGGTTATTGCGTATAAGTGTATTGGGGTTGAATTGTTCTTCTGATGTTGTTGGTGATTTAAAGAATGGTTGTGAATCGTGCTCTTACGGATGCGGTAGCTGCACTTGCTCAAGCTACGGCACAGAACAATGTTCGTGATGAGTTCCCTGCCTTGGGGGTATTTCAGAGGAATAATCCACCAAAGTTTGAGGGTACTCATGAATCGGAGAATGTGCATAAGTGGCTTAAGGCAATTGAGAAGATTTCCAGGACCATGGCGTTCTCCGATGCTCAGAAGGTGCGGTTTAGCACCCACATGTTGGATGAAGAGGCTGAGGATTGGTGGGATAATACTCGTCATAGATTGGAAGGAGTTAGGGATGCAATAACTTGGAATGTGTTCAGGAGGGAATTTCAGAGTAAGTACTTTCCTAAAAACGCTCGTGGAAAGAAAAAGGTTGAGTTCTTAGAGCTGAAGCAGGGAAACATGACAGTGGCAGAGTATGCTACCAAGTTTTAGAGGCTAGTGAAGTTTTGTCCGCGTTACAACCATGATGAGTTGAGTTGTCCAAGTGCCTCAAGTTTGAGAATGGGTTGAGACCAGAGATCAAGCAGAGGATTGGGTGTCAGTAGATCCGTAGATATGCTTAATTAATGGACAAGAGTAGAATTTATGATGAGGATAGTCGAGCTTGGTCTACTAATTATACGCAGGTGAGTGAAAAGAAAGAGAAGAGCCAGTTTCGAGGGTAACCTTATGCGACTCCAACTGACAAAGGGAAGCCGAATGTTACTGATGGGAAGAAGCTTAGTGGGGGAGAAGGTTCCACTCCTCTCAAGTGCTATAAGTGTGGAGAAGTGGGTCACAAGTCTTACGTGTGCACTAATACAGTAATTAGATGTTACAAATATGGTAAGAGGGGTCACATGAAAGATGAGTGTCCAAATATAGGGCCAACTTGTTTCAATTATGGTGAAGAGGGGCATATCAGTACTCAGTGTCAGAAATAAAAGAAAACTGCTATTATTGCTCAAACTACTGGTAGAGTGTTCGCTTTGAGTGGCTCAGAAGCTCAAAAGAAGGATAACTTAATTCGAGGTACTTATTTTATTAATGATGTTGAGTTGGTTGCTATAATTGATACTGGTGCTACTCATTCGTTTATTTGGCTTGAGTGTGCGACCAGTAGGGTTGGTCATGGTATGGTTCTATGAGAAAACTAAACCGAACTGAACTGAACTATTATATAAGTCATCTGAACCGAACTGAACCGTTTTCATTTTTTTCAGAACTGAACTGAACCAAAACTTTTGGTTTGGTATAACGGTTCGGAACTCCGAATTGTACTAAACCATTAGAAGACAAAAAATTTCAAACCAAGCCATTTGTTTAAGAACCGAACCGTTAAACTTGTTTTTTTTTTATATTTGTTATTTTAGAAAAAAATCGTTTTTTTATATTTAAAAAAAAAATCGTTTTTTTTTTATATTTTCGGAAATAAATCGGATTTTTTTTTATGTTTTCGAAAAAAAATCGGTTTTTTGATTTTTTTCGAAAAAATAGTTTTTTTTCATATTTTCGAAAAAACTCCGATTTTTTTTATATTTTCGAAAAAATCCTATTTTTTTTTTATATTTTCGAAAAAAAGTAAGTTTTTTGTATTTACAGGAAAAAAATCGATTTTTTTACATTTTCGAAAAAAATCGGTTTTTTTTTATATTTTCGAAAAAAATTGGTTTTTTTATATTTTAAAAAAACGTCGGTTATTATATTTTCAAAAACAAAATCGTTTTTTTTCTTCATATTTTAGAAAAAAATCAGTTTTTTTTATATTTTCGAAAAAAAAATCGGTTTTTTGAATTTTCGAAAAAAAAATCGGTTTTTTTTTATATTTTCTAAAAAAAACTTTTTTTTTGATATTTTTGAAAAAAATTGGTTTTTTGAAATTTTCGAAAAAAATCGGTTTTTTTGATATTTTCGAGAAAAAAACTCGGTTTTTTGAATTTTCGGGAAAAAATCAATTTTTTTTATATTTTCGAAAAAAATTGTTTTTTTGATTTTTCGGGAAAAAATCGGTTTTTTGAAATTTTCGAAAAAACGGTTTTTTTTAATTTTGCGAAAACAAAGTCGGTTTTTTGATATTTTCAAAAAAACCGGTTTTTTGAATTTTCGAAAAAAAATCGATTTTCTGATATTTTAAAAAACAAAACCGATTTTTTTTGATATTTTTGAAAACAATTAGCTAGACTTTTCAAAATAGTGAATATTATTTAATATTTTCTAATAAGTTAATGGTTCACTATTGGTTATGTTTGGTTAATTTTAGTTTGGTTCGGTTCTAGAACCGTTAATAAATAAATGGTTCGGTTCACTAACCAAACATAATGGTTCGGTTATTTTAACTTCAGTTCGGTTCGGTTTAGCGGTTCAGTTCGGTTCATAGTTTTTTTTGAACAGCCCTAGCGATCAGGTTTAATTTTCCTTTGACTGTTATGAATGGTAATATGTTGATTGTGATGCCTACTGACAGTTCAATTATGACTATCCGTGTGTGTTTGAAATCTCTTCTGACCATTTATGGTAAATATTTCTTGATGTATTTGGTGTGTTTACCCTTACGCCATATGGATGTCGTGCTTGGTATGAACTGGTTAGAGTTCAACTTTGTGCATATCAATTGTTATGCAAAGACAGTGGAGTCTCCAGAGTTTGATGATTTTGGGGAATTGATGTTTTTATCCGTGAAGCAAGTGGATGAACTACTAGAGGATGAAGCTTAGATGTTTGCTTTGTTTGTGGAGTTACAGGTAGACCGTGAACATGTGAGTGTCGAATTACCTGTTGTCCGTGAATTTCTTGATGTGTTTCTGGATGACATTAGTGATTTGCCTCAAGAACGTGAAGTAGAGTTTACAATGGATTTGGTACCAGCTACTAGTCTAGTGTCGATGGCTCCATATTGGATGTCAGCTTCATAATTGAGTGAGTTGAAGAAACAACTTGAGGATCTTCTTGAGAAGATATTTGTTCATCCAAGTGTTTCTCCGTGGGGTGCTCCAGTGTTATTGGTTAAGAAAAAGCATGGTATTATGAGGTTGTGTGTCGACTATCGACGATTAAATAAGGTAACTATTAAGAATAAATATTCGCTTCCGAGGATCGAAAATTTGATGGATCGGTTCGTGGGAGCTTGCATGTTTAGTAAGATTGATTTGAGGTCGAGTTATCATCAGATCTGAGTAAAGGCAGATGATATTCTGAAGACTGCTTTCAGAACGAGGTATGGTTACTATGAATACACTGTGATGCCTTTTGGTGTATCAAATGCATCTGGTGTATTCATGGAGTATATGAATCGAACCTTTCATGAGTATTTGGATAATTTTGTTGTGGTTTTTATTGATGACATCCTAATTTATTCAAAGTCATAAGAAGAACATGAAGAACAACTGAGGATTGTATTACAAGTGTTGAGAGAGAAGAAGATATATGCTAAATTGTTGAAGTGCGAGTTCTGGTTGAAGGAAGTGAATTTCCTTGGACACCTGATTTCTAGTGGTGGAATTGCAGTGGATCCTTCGAAGATTGATGTTGTGTTAAAGTGGGATACTCTGAGGTCTTCTACTGAGATAAGAAGTTTTCTTGGTTTAGCCGGCTATTAGCTAAATTTTATATAAGGTTTTTCTAAGTTGGCATTACCTCTGACTCGGTTGACTCGAAAGGGTCAGGCTTATGTGTGAGATGTTGCGTGCGAGAAGAATTTTGTTGAATTAAAGAAGAGGTTAACGACGGCTATAGTCTTGATTTTTCCTAATCCAAATGAATCTTTTGTGGTATATTGTGATGCTTCGAAGATGGGTCTTGGTGGTGTGTTGATGCAGAATGGTCAAGTAGTTGCTTATGCTTCTAAACAACTACATGTTCATGAGAGGAATTATCCTACCCATGTGTTATACCCCAAAATTTTCCCTCCCACAATCAAGACAATGTCTCTCAATACTTATAAATGATCATAAGCTTCTCAAGATTCTCAATTGATCAAGAAGTGTGGAAGTTTCCCCAGACAATGCCTTCTCCTACACAAAGTGTCCAAAACTAGGGTTTTGAGTTTCCTCAGGTTAAAATGACTTTCAAGGCTTCAAGTGAGCTTCATAGCATCCCATGTGACTTTAAGAATCCCTATGTCAAGTTTCAAGACTTTCCCAATAAGTTTGATCAGTCAGATGATCAGATATGCAAAAAATCAATTAAAGTAGTTAAAAAGTCAAACTGAGGTCAACTGTGGTCATATCAAATTCAAAATTCAAGATATTTTGCCAACATCAAGGTTATGAAGTAAAATTCATCATTTGATCAAGGGTTGATCATGATTCATCGAGGAAGTTTCAGATCATCAAGAATCAGGAGTTTCTAAATTAGGGTTTTCTAAAGAAAAGTTAACTGAACTTTGACCAGCCATAACTTTCGCATGCTTCATCAAATATTTCCCATATAAAGCTCATTTTTAAGTAAATTGAATTCTCTACAACTTTGTGTCTCACAAGACAATCCTAAAAATGCTTCATTTGGAAGGTATGAGTTAAAACATTACAGGTCATTTCAAAAATCAACAAAAAGTCAACATCTTCCAAAGGGCATAATTTGAAAATGGTAAAAGATATGGACATGAGACCAAATAGGTTTGTTAAAGGACTCTTTAATATTTCCAAAATGTCCAATAATACCTTTATAGCCTTAAAATTGAAGGATTTATGCCTTGTCAAAGTTGGGGAATTTTCAAGGGCTGTATGAAGAAAATAAGGTCTTAAAACCAATTTTTTCCAAATGGGTCTATCATTTTGCAATCCAATCTTTATGATGACATCAAGCACGACCCAAAACTAAAGAGTTCTGATTTTTATTATTTATTTATTATTTATTTGGATTTTATTCATTAAAATTCAATTTAAATATAAAATAAATATGAAAAATCAAATAATCGTCAAGATATTTGATTGGAAATCATTTAAATCAAATTTAGAATAATTGGAAGTCAATTGAAATCAGATTGGATAAAAAATAGCAAGGTATCATTTGATTTGTTGAGATTTAATGGTGATTGATTCCTTCACACTCAAGTTACTTCAAAAGCCCACAAATCCATCAATTTTGTTGACCTAATTCATTCCATATAAGTACACAAACCTAATACAAGTTGGAGGACGGATTTTTCAGGTCAAAGAATCACTTGTCAAACTTCAAACTTTTTCAAAAAAATCAATTTTCGGTTTGGGTCTTTAGGCTTGTCTCAAAGCAATTTAAAGGTTGATACAGATTCCTTGATATCTCTTGAACGTATTTCAACAATTTTCATCATCAGAATCATAACAAAATGCATAAACCGCATCTCACTTTGAGAAAAAAAAATTATTTTTTGATTGCATAGATTCTGATGTTTTAAGTTGTTTTTGACAATTGAATGTTGTTTATCATGATCTGTGGATGGTTTCTGGTTGGTTCGTATTTCAACAATTTTCATCATCAAAACCATAACAAAATGCATAAACCGCATCTCACTTTTGAGACAATTTTTTATTTTTTGATTGCATAGATTCTGATGTTTTAAGTTGTTTTTGACAATTGAATGTTGTTTATCATGATCTGTGGATGGTTTCTGGGTAGTTTGTATGAAGTTTCATTGCAGGTATCAAGAACGACCATGGTTAGGGTTCTTCAAATCGTGAATTAGAGATTCTGTAATGAGATGATTTTAGACCAAATCAATAAGATATTTGGACTTAATGGACTCACATTAATCGATTTGAACCTTTAGAAATTATTTATCGTGCATGTTTTTGTTGATTAAGCTTGCAGGACTTCTAGCTACGCAAAGAATCCGTCACTATAAGCTTTAGTAACAGAAACATGTCACTAAAGCCTAAGGCGACAGCCAGAGGAAGAAGATGAAGGAGTGCGCGATTATAATATTAGAATTTCTTTCTTACTTTATAATAATGGTTTATTGATTGTTAATCACAAGCGCGTTGTTGGTTCAGTGGTAAAGGAGTATGATGCATGAGTTTGAGGGCGCGAGTTCAAGTCTAGCCCATAGCATTTTTTTATTATTTCAATCATTTAACTGGCTTTATAATATAATGGTGTGTTTCTCTTTTATGACATCAGGCGCGCGCATGGCCTAGTGGAAAGACTTGAAGTTGTTGTTGTTGAGGGCCTGAGTTCAATACCTGCCAACAAAAAATTTCACATAAAACCTGGTTTTTCTTTTTCTTTTCTTTTATTAGGATTATATAATTAATTAATTAATTAATTAAGTGATAATTAACCTTTAACCTAATTAAACTTAATAAACAAACTAATAATTCTTAAAAATCTTATTTTTCTATTTTCATTAATTATTTTAGAAAAAAATATTTGATATATCTTTTTTTTTATGTTAAGAGTTTTTTTTAATTAAATTATAAATTTGTAAATATTTAGATTAATGTTTTAAATTATCATAATTTTCTTAAAAAATAAAAACTTAATTTTGTACATAATTAATCTTTACTATTTTTTGTAAATTAATAATCATATTCATTTTTTTTATTTGCGTAAATAATTAAATTTTATTTTGCTAATAATTAAAGTAATTAAACTTGTATTTTTTTAATAACTTTTAATTAACCCTAATTTGTCTAAACCTAAACCCTAAAAATATTTTACTAACTCTAGACCCTAAATTTTTCTAATCTAACTTTCTTAACCTAAACTTTTTCTTAACCATTATTTCTTTAATTTATTTAATCTTATTATTTTTTGTTTCATTATCCTATTTTATTTATTCTTGCTTCAGTTATTTAGTATTATTGTAATTTATTATCCACTTATATATTGTGTAACTGCCCAAGCCTTGTAATAGCTTAGATTTTCTTTTTTCGTCATTTTAATTATTACTATTTAAATGCGTGGTTAGTAAATAGGGAGTGATAATTTAAATGTAAATAAGTGAACTTAGAAAATTAAATTCAAGACAAATATCTGAATAAAAACACTCACACACGTAAGTCGATCTAAGATCGTCGCCTACACTTCCTAGGGTATTCCTTTTGGTTGCATTATTTAAAAATGGTCAAGCCCCTCGAAAATGGGGTGTCTTAAGCAAAGTCCTTCCATAAATAAATCATCATAGTCCCTTCAGATTAAAAGATCAAGTCCCTTCGAGGTTGCCTACGGAATAATGATCTTGGCCCTTCGAATAAATGATGATAGTCCCTACGAATTGCTAAAGACACCCCTTAAGTTGCCTTCATTGACCATACGATGACCCTACGCCTGTCCCTTAAAAAAATCCAAAGTAATGACTACATATTCCTAAATAATAGGGATAGTCTTACTCTTGAAGAAAACATAAAAGAACTTGAATGACTTAGCTTAGGGTAGGTACCTCCTAGTTACTTGCTCACATCTTAAAAATACTTTTCACACATCACTTTTCTTAAATATTTTTCAAACTTAAAGGCTTTGTATACATCCATACGAGGATCATTACAAAGTACTTAGAAAATTTTTTAATCACACACTACACTCTTCAAAAACAATTTAAGTGAGCTAAGTAACTAAGAGCCCATGGATAACCATGGATATAAAGGGTGCTAACACCTTCCCTTTATATAACCTACCCCCCGAATCCAAGTCTTTTCAAAACGGTCTTTCCTGTTCTTTTATGTCCATTCCTTATGGATAAAATAAAAGTCGGTGACGACTCTTTCTATCTGCAACATGACTAAAAGTCAGTTCTCCCACCGTGTTACAGAACTGGCGACTCTGTTGGGGAGTTACTAAATAAAAGAGGGGTACCCTTAGGAATTAGATCACTTAAATTGTTTGCTTTGCTTGCTTTACTTTTCTGTTGGGCTTTTTTGTGTGAAAGATCCTAACCCGGATCTAGTGTACCTTAGGTAAAGTGCAATAGACCAAGGAAACTGTACGGCGTATACCGATATGGTTGATCTGGTGGCCATAGTTAGTGTGACTTCTTGGTTGGTGCTTATGTTCCTTAAGTAAGTTGAGGATAATATGAGGCTGCCATATGTTGTCAATACACTAACTGACTTTTAGAACCCTAGTTATCCCATCTTGGCCTTTAGAAAGTAGTGAGATAACCGGCTTTGGTGAAGAATGAAGTTGGTTGATACTCGATGCTACACTCATTGAGATCCTAAACTTGGAGGGTTTTGGTTGGCAAGTAAGTTTCCTACTGAACAACCACCCTTGTGAAGGATCAATGATATTGAGATCCCTTAGAACCCAGTTACTTTTATAGGACAGGATGAACCAACTAAACTTCAGGGGAGGGTACTTACCTTTAAACCTCATGCAAGCCTTCAAACCTAGGGTTATTGTGTGACTTGTTTGTGTGTGCCACATGTTTGTGATTGAGCATAACATCATAGCATCATCATGCATCATAAGCATAGAATTTTCACTAACCATTTCAAGGACCAAAGGATTTATCTTTGTTCTTTGTTGCAGGTCATGGCTTCTGCTCGTAGGAATAATATCCGGATCAACTTTGTAGGGATACCTCCTAAGCTTAAAGAATTGGTCTCTCAAGTTTCTGAAAACTCCCAGTTCATCAAGAGACATGGTCATCTACTGGATCTAGTCACTTCAGGGTTCAATGAAGACATGATGAGTGTTCTATTTCAGTTCTTTGATCCTAAGCATCATTGTTTCACATTCCCCGACTATCAGCTGGTTCCTATAATGGAAGAGTTCTCCAAGCTTCTGGGTATACCTATTCTTGATCAGAAACCCTTCACAGGCTTGGAAAAAGAGCCTAAACCTGAAGTCATTGCTGCAGCCCTACATTTGAAGAAATCAGACATTGTCCTAGAAATGAGAAGTGGAGTTAAGGGTATTCTTGCTAAGGTATTGATGGAGAAAGCTCAAGTGTTCCTGAAGGCTATGAGTTATGATGCTTTTGAGGAGATCCTAGCCCTATTGATCTATGGCTTAATGTTGTTCCCCAATCCAGACCAGTTCATAGACGTTCACGCCATCAATATATTTTTGACTCATAATCCAGTGCCTACATTACTTGGAGACATCTTACATTCTCTTCATACCCGTACTACGAAGGCACGAGGAACTCTGATGTGTTGTATACCTCTATTGTCTAGGTGGTTTATTTCCCACCTTCCTCGATCAATGATGAAGAATGAACAAGGGTTCAGGTGGTCCAAGAGGATCATGTCACTCTCACATTCTGATATTCATTGGTGCTCAAGATCTATGGAGAATGTTACTATCATTGACCGTTGTGGGGAGTTCCCTAATGTGCCACTCCTTGGCATAAGAGGGGGCATTACTTACAACCCTTCTTTAGCTCTACGTCAGTTTGGTTACGCTAGGAGTGATGGTCCTCATGACATGCTTATTCAGGGTATTGTGTTCGACTACGACAACGATCTACAAGGTTACCATCAAAAGTTCATACGAGCATGGGGAAAAGTGAACAAGGTTGACAGCAAGACTCTTGAACCAAAGTACATTATTCCTATGGAAGCTTATCTCAGATGGGTGCGATCTCGTGCTCAGACTCTTATGATGCCATATCCTGCTATCATGCCAGTTACTATGGAGCCTGTTACTGAAGGAGATACTTCTTATATCATTCTTCACCCAGACATGCCCACTGACATGGAAGAGTTACAGAGGTCCTGGATCCAGTTGAAGGAGCAAAGAGATACTTTTGAGACTCATTACAAAGCAAGTCAAGAAAGAATCTTGGAGCTAACAAAACAACTTCACGAGGAGCGGAATCTCAACTCATACCTCAACACAAAGAGGAAACGTCCATGGGAGACTTAAAACCCCATTTTTTGTATTCATTTCATTTTGATTGTAAGCCTAAGGGGCAAACAAGTTTATTACTAATAAAAGTTTACCTTTTTGGTTGTTTAAACAAATTTAAATCCTGCGGTCCTTGAAAACATTGCATATGCATTTATACACCATATCATTGCATCACAGGTTTCTTATGTACATGTATCTTATCTTCTCGCTGTTTATTTCAGCAGAAATGGCTCTTGAACAAACTGTCAAAGATCTCCAGGCTCAGAATGTACAATTCCAAGAGTTGATTCTGAACTTGTCCAAGGGACAAGATGAGTTGAAGACACTGCTGGCTAAGAAGAATAAGAAGACTAGAAGATCAGGAGGCCTTATTAATCTGGGAAGAAGATTCAGAGGTTCTGTCAAGACAAAGGAACAGGTTGATGATTATGAGTCTGAAAATTCTGAAAAAGAGGGAGGCAGTCTCCATCATACTGTGGGAGATTCGGATTCTGAAGCAAATTATTATCATGATCCTAATGAAGATAAGTTCAAGATGCTGGTGGATAGAATGAACGCTATGGAGTTACAAAAATCTTTTGGGCTGGATTTTGAAGATCTGAGTTTAATATATGGAGTGGTTATACCAATTGGTTTCAAGGTTCCAGCTTTTGTAGTGTATGATGGTGTGTCATGTCCCAAACTGCATCTAAGGTCCTATGTCCGGAGGATTCAACCACATACTGCTGATAAGAAATTGTGGATTCATTTCTTCCAAGAGAGCTTGTCTGGAGCTCAATTGGAATGGTACTATCAATTGGAGAGTGTCAACATCCGTGATTGGAATGATCTTGCTGAGGCCTTCTACATGCAATACCAATACAATGCTGATTTAGCACCAACTCGCATGCAACTCCAAAGCATGTCTATGGGTGCTAAGGAGAATTTCAAGGAGTATGCCCAGAAATGGAGAGACCTGGCTGGAAGAGTTCAACCTCCTCTGACTAACAGGGAGCTAGTGGATATGTTTATGAGTACGTTGAATGGTCCTTTCTATAGTCACCTCATTGGAAGCTCATCATCTGGTTTCACCGAGCTGATAATGACTGGAGAGCGTGTGGAGAGTGGTATAAGAAGTGGTAAGATACAAGTGGGTGCCTCTACGTCAAGCACTGCCAAGAAGCCCCCTAGTGGGAAGAAGGACTCTAATGCTGTGTATGGTCAACCTGGTCGTAACAGAAGTCATCAATCTGTGGGAGCAGTTCACATCTCTAATCCTACTCCTGTAACACCAGAGCCACCACAAAACCATCAACCAAAGCCTAGAAGACAATTTACCAAGATCAACATGTCACTGGCCCAAGCCTTGCAACACCTGTTGAAAGGGGAACTCATCACTTTGAAGGACCCTCCTAAGAATCCTAATACTTCCTCTCCTCGGTACAATCCTAATGCACGATGTACCTATCATTTTAATTGTCCGGGACATGATACCAACAACTGCTGGATATTGTAAAACAAGATTCAAGATATGATTGAAGCTGGGGAGATTGAATTTGACCCTCCTGGGACTCCAAATGTGATCACTGCTCCCATGCCCAATCATGGGAAGACTGTTAATGCCATTGATGAAGTTTCATATATTTCCTCAGTTGCAGATGTGACTACTCCATTATCCGGTATCAAGAAGAAGTTGGTACAGGCTGGATTCTTTCTAGGTTGTAATGAAGACTGGTTCTATTGTGCTTACAAACCTGATAGCTGCTGGAAGTTGAAGGATGGTATTCAATGCCTCATGGACAATTACACCATATTGTTTGAGAGGACACCTTCTGTGGAAAGTATGGTTGAAAATCCAACTCAAGGTGCGAAGGTTGAAGATGTGGATATGATTGATAAAGTGCTAGTGAGGATTACCTCCAAAGGCCCTGTCAAGATCACTCATAAGGGTCCTATCAAGATTACTGTTGAAGGCCTGGTAAAGACTGTTGCTGAAGCTTGAGTGGCTCCCATGATTATTACCACTCCTGGCCCTATTCTGTATACTTCTGATAAAGTTATACCCTGGAATTACGGTTCCGATGTTTATATCCATGGTGTTAAACAGGAACCTCTGACTGATACACCTGCTACCAATGATAACCTTGATGTTGATAATATTGCTGGATCTAGTAAGATCACCAGAAGTGGAAGAATTTTCTCTCCTCCGGTTACCTCAAAAAATAAAGCTACCCCAACTACTACCTCCACTTCTGAGCCAAATGTTGATGCTCGGGGCAAAGGTCTTGTGGTTGAACCTGTGCAAGCTGAGGCACCGACTGTTGAGAATCTTTCTAAACAAATGGAAGAAGTGTTGAAGATCATTCGCAATAGTGATTATGATATTGTTGATCAATTGGGGCATACTCCCTCCAAAATTTCCATGTTGTCTTTGTTGCTGTGTTCTGAGGCTCATGCTAAAGCCTTGATTAAGTTCTTGAGAACTGCTCATGCACCAAATGAAATTTCTGTGGATCAATTTGAAAATTGTGTTGCACATCTGACTTATGATAATGGGTTAGGTTTTTCTGATGCTGACTTGACTCTTGCCAAGAGAAACCATAACAGAGCTCTACATATCTCCATTGAATGTAAGGGCACTACTTTGTCTCATGTATTGATAGACAATGGCTCTTCATTGAATGTACTTCCCAAAGAGGTTCTGAACAAGCTCAGTCCTGAAGATGTTGTGTTAAGACCAAGTAATATAGTGGTGAGGGCCTTTGATGGTTCAAGAAGGATGGTGCATGGAGAAATAGATCTCCCAATCAAAGTAGGCTCTCAAGTTTTCAATTCAACCTTCTATGTAATGGATATTCGTCCTGTGTACTCTTGTTTGCTTGGGCGCCCCTGGATCCACGGGGCAGGTGCTGTGACCTCCACTCTACACCAGAAGTTGAGATACCCAGTAAAGGGAAAGGTCGTCACTGTTTATGGAGAGGAAGAATATATGATCAGTCATGTGAATACATTTAAGTATGTTGAAGTGGAAGGTGAATATGTTGAGACACCTTGCCAGACATTTGAAGTAGTTCCCTGGGTTGTTCCTGCTGCTGAAGCTCCCTCTGTTGTTAAAAGAGTTCATGTGGTTACTAGAGTACCTCCTACAATGGACTCCCTCAAAGATGCCAGAGCTGTGGTTGAAGAAGGTGGTTGTACTATTTGGGGTCAGCTTCCTGACATTCCTTACAAGTCTGACAAGTTTGGTTTGGGTTTCACTGCAGAGTCCCAGAAGGCTGTTCGTCGTGCTCGTGCTGTTCGTATCACCAATCAAGGGGTCATGAGAGATCAAATCAATGTTGTGGGTGACTATAATGAAGACTATAACCTGGATGACTGGATCTTTCCTACTGTGGGTGATGGGCTCAACAATTGGAAGGCTGAAGACGTTATTCTTATCTCCTTTAGTCAGGAGTAAATACTATTACTGTGTTGTTGTTTTTAAGTTTGTAATTTTGAACAATTAAACTTTTAAGCCTTGTGTCTTTCCCGGGGCACAATGGTATGCCTGTTTCGGGATGTCATTTCATTTGCATACTTCATTCAATAAAAATCAATGGACGTTTCGTTTTCGTAAATATTGTGCTCCTTGTCTTTCTTTTATTTTATTTTCTGTTTTATCAGCTATGTGTTCTTACACACACCCACATCACTAAAATTCAGATCCTCATCCACTCTGGATCCTGTTGATAACAGTTCTACTATTGCCAATTATAATTTCGAGAATCCGATCTATCAAGCTGAAGATGGAAAGGAGGAAGATTGTGAAGTACCTGTAGAGCTTGCTAGGTTATTACAATAAGAAGAGAAAGCTATACAGCCACATGAAGAGCCAATCGAAGTTGTGAATATGGGAACTGAAGAGAACAGGAAAGAGGTCAAGATAGGGGCTGAATTAGAAGATAATGTTAAGAGCAGATAATTCAGATGTTACGTGATTATGTGGAGATCTTTTCTTGGTCCTATGAAGATATGCCAGGGTTGGATACAGACATTGTGGTTCACCGTTTACCGGTAAAAGAAGATTGTCGTCCAAAGAAGCAGAAGGTTCGTCGCATGCGTCCTGAAATGTCAGAGAAGATTAAAACAGAGGTGATGAAACAGTTTGATGCAGGGTTCTTAGCTGTGACTTCTTATCCTCAATGGGTTGAAAATGTGGTACCGGTGCCTAAGAAAGATGGTAAGGTACGTATGTGTGTAGATTACAGGGATTTGAACAAGGCCAGCCCCAAAGATGAATTTCCACTTCCTCATATCGATGTTCTGGTAGACAACACTGCTCAGCATAAAGTATTCTCTTTCATGGACGGTTTCTCTGGTTACAATCAAATCAAGATGGCACCTGAAGATATGGAGAAGACTACATTTGTTACACAGTGGGGCACTTTTTTTTATAAAGTGATGCCATTTGGTTTGAAGAATGCCGGGGCAACATATCAACGTGCTATGGTGGCTTTGTTTCACGATATGATTCATCATGAGATAGAGGTATATGTGGATGATATGATAGCCAGGTCCCAGAATGAAGAGCAACACCTTGATCATCTGCATAAGTTGTTTGAGAGGTTGAAGAAATACAAGTTGAGATTGAGCCCAAACAAATGTACTTTTGGAGTTAGATCTGGTAAACTCATGGGTTTCATTGTCAGTGGAAAAGGTATTGAAGTGGATCCTGCAAAAGTGAAAGCTATACAAGAGATGCCAGCTCCCCGTACTGAGAAAGAAGTTAGAGGCTTCTTGGGACGACTGAATTACATTGCAAGATTTATTTCCCAATTAACTTCTACCTGTGAGCCAATCTTCAAGTTGTTGAAGAAAGATCAGGTAATGGAATGGAATGATGAATGCCAGACAGCCTTTGATGAAATCAAGAGATATCTTCTAGAACCTCAAATATTGATGCCACCAGTTGATGGAAGACCCTTGATTATGTACTTAACAGTGTTAGACAACTCAATGGGGTGTCTATTGGGGCAACATGACAAGTATGGTCGAACAGAGCAGGCAATCTACTACCTTAGCAAAAAGTTTACCGACTGTGAAACAAGATACTCACTGCTCGAGAAAACTTGCTGCGCTTTGGCATGGGCTGCTCGCCGACTAAGACAATATATGTTGACTCATACTACCTTATTGATTTCAAAGATGGATCCAATCAAGTACATATTCGATAAACATGCTCTCTCCGGACGAATAGCAAGATGGAAAATGATCTTAACAGAATATGATATACAATACACTACTCAGAAGGCCATTAAGGGTAGTGTGGTAGCTGATCATTTGGCTCATCAAGCAGTAGATGATTATCAGTCAATGAGTTTTGAGTTACCTGATGAAGACATTATGATTATTACCAAAGAACCTGGACAATATGACGGACCTGAACAAGGATCCCGATGGACTATGGTTTTTGATGGAGCTTCTAATGCACTTGGTAATGGTGTTGGTGTTGTGATCATTTCCCCTGAAGGTTGTCATACCCCAATTACTGCAAGACTTTGTTTCTATTGTACCAATAACATGGCTGAGTATGAGGCATGTATCCTGGGTATCAAAGCTGCCATTGATATGAAGATTCAGTTCCTAGACGTATATGGAGATTCAGCCCTGGTATTAGTCAGATTAAAGGGGATTGGGATACCAAGCATGAAAATCTCATCCCCTACAGAGAGCTTGTGTTGTCTTTGATCCCATATTTTGAAGAGATTACCTTTGGACATATTCCACGAAGAGAGAATCAGTTGGCAGATGCATTAGCCACCATGGCATCTATGTTTGAAATTAGCTGGGATGATGAAGCTCCCAAGATTACTATTGATAGATTTGAGAAGCCTGCATACTGCAATGAGATTGATACTGAAGAAGCAGAGGGGAAGCCTTGGTTCTATGAAGTGAAAAGATATCTTGAAACTCAGGAGTTCCCTGAAGGGGCATCTGTCAAAGATAAGAAGTTTCTGAGGAGGTTTTCTGCTAAGTTCTTCTTAAGTAATGGAATTTTGTACAAGCGCAATCATGATTCAACTTTGCTTCATTGTGTGGATAAGAAGGAAGCAATAGAGATTATGGAAGATATGCATGATGGGATCTTTGGCACTCATTCTAGTGGCCATACCATGGCAAAGAAGATACTGAGAGCAGGGTACTATTGGTCTACCATGGAAGCTGACTGCTATCAACATTCCAGAACATGTCACAAGTGTCAAATCTATGTTGATAAAGTGCATATACCTCCAGCTCCATTGAATGTGTTGACTGCACCTTGGCCTTTTGCCATGTGGGGCATAGATATGATTGGTGAGATCAAGCCTACTGCTTCTAATGGGCATCGTTTCATCCTGGTTGCTATTGATTACTTTACAAAGTGGGTGGAGGTAGCTTCATTTGCATCTGTTACTAAGAATGTGGTGGCTCGTTTCATTAAGAATAATCTCATATGTAGGTATGACATCCCCGAAAGGATTATCAATGACAATGGCTCTAATCTGAACAATACCATGATTACTGATCTCTGCACGCAGTTCAAGATTAAGCATCACAACTCTTCTCCGTATCGACCGAAGATGAATTGGGCAGTAGAAGCTGCTAATAAGAACATTAAGACGATTCTACAGAAGATGACTATCACTTATAAAGATTGGCACGAGATGTTACCATTTGCTCTTCATGGCTATCGTACTACAATACGTACTTCAACAGGGGCAACCCCATTCTCCTTAGTCTATGGTATGGAAGCAGTTCTGCCCATTGAAGTTCAGATACCCTCCTTAAGAATCATGAAAGATGCAGGCTTGGATGAAGATGAGTGGATTCATACTCGACTTGAACAGATAAATTTGATTGATGAGAAGAGGTTAGCAGCTGTTTGTCATGGCCAGATGTACCAGAAACGGATGATCAAAGATTTTAATAAGAAGGTTAAGCCAAAGGTATATCAGGCTGGTGACTTGGTAATCAAGCGTATCATATTACCACAGGGTGATCCTAGGGGCAAGTGGACTCCTACATATGAAGGGCCATTTGTGGTTAAAACAGTATTCTCAGGAGGTGCCATGATGCTTACTACTATGGATGGTGAAGACTTTCCACAGCCTGTAAACACGGACATAGTTAAAAAATACTACGCATAAAAAGAGACCCGCTAGGTTGACTGGCCTAGGCAAAAATAAGGGCATCCCGGCGAACCAAAAGGGTTCGGGCAAAATTTAGGGATATATATAAAAAATGTACACCCGGCAAGTCGAAAACCTGAAAAGGCGGCTTGGGCAAAAAAGGGTATCCCGGTGGATTCAAAACCTGAAAGGGCAATCCAGGCAAAAGTTAGGGATTAAAGCGTATGATTATGTCTCGTTTGGATCACCCATGTAACTCCAACCAGTTGTGCTACTTAACCCAAGTTCGAACAGATAAAGATCAATCCAATCGTTTCCGTCTCAACAGCAGAAGATGAGATACTTGAAGATAATGGCAATAGTAGAATTGAAACTCAATAGAATTATTTCTCACATAGTTGTTTTCTTTGTTTTGTAAAAATTTTATGAAAAATTCCTCTTACTAGGATTTTTGTCTCCTTGTACAAACTTGCCTATGTATAGGTCACTGTGTAATATAAATAAAATTTCATCTTTGAATCCAGATTTACTTTTACCCTATTTACATAAGCGGAACGTCCATTGGTTGTGTTTGAATGTATGTATGCTTTTGAATATGATTGATGTTTACCAGAAATGCATAAAATGCTTGAATATGATTGATGTTTACCAGAAATGCAGGAAATACAGTAATAGTATTTACTAAGGACGAACGAGGATGGTAGTTCGACGAAGCTTCGTCGGTTCATCCCCACAAGACAACTACAAATCCCCAGTATAGCAAATATATCTTTATAGATACTTCGAGTTACACCTCCCCTTGAATTTGTGTCCATCTCTTTTATCCTCAGTCGGGATACTCAGGAACTTATTCCTTCAATAAAGGTACGACGAACGAAGACGGGAAGTTATAAATACTATACTATCAAACGAGACGGGAATGAGTTCCTCATATTCTTCAGCAACGAATCGGGATTTATTTTCCCTAAGCCAACAGTTGTTATACGAAGATATCCAAGCACTTCAGGCTGCATGATTCATACATACATCATTTATATCATACCATAGCATATTCATAAGTGCATAATACATTTACTTAGATGCATCATACCATGCATGCATACATATTGCATAAACTAACCTTTTTTCCTTGCAGGATGGTTATATGCAGATGAAATGCTGTCAACAATCCACAACAGGTCAGAAATGATCTATACATTACTCAAGATGTCCTCGGAGAGTAGGCAAACGATCTGTACAAAGATCCATTCCCTAATCCAGGATATTTTCAGGAGATTTAATCCTGACACTCTTTCATCCCCGGAGAGTAGGCAAACGGTCTGTACAAAGATCCATTCCCTAATCCAGGGCACTTCCAGAAGATTTAATCTATATTTTCTTGAATAGTAGGCAAACGATCTGTACAAAGATCCATTCCCTAGTTCAAGATATTTTCAGAAGATTAAATCTATTTGTTCTTGAATAGTAGGAAAACAGTCTATACAAAAGATCCATTCCCTAGTTCAAGATATTTTCAGAAGAATTAATCCTGATATTCTTTTGTCCTTGGAGAGTAGGCAAACGGTCTGTACAAAGATCCATTCCCTAATCCAAGATATTTCCAGAAGAGATAATCGTCACGAAGATTTATTTCTACTGGTCTATTCACCAATTCAAACCATGTTGCATAAACGATTCAGAGACGGCCTATATGAAGACCTAGTACTGATATCCAGTATCAACATCAAGATATTATCACCTCCTGATAGATGGCATCTCTAAGCCCATCTCCAGTTCTTCCAAGTGGCATCTTCAAGCCCACTCAAGCATATACAATTAATCATCAGTGTTATTTCATGCACCGGCGAGTGCAAATTTTTGGGCTTTTGTGTTCAATCCCCTTCAACCTTCCAGGTCACGACTGGCATATATACCAATCTAACCCCTCAGGTTTCAGAAAATTGAACAGGGGAAGCTATTGCACCCCAAAATTTGCCCTCCCTAAGACAAGACATTGTGTACTAAGAGAATCACAAAGTTCACAAGGTTCACAAGACATCTCATGAGGTTCACAAGGTTCACAATTAGTCAGAAAGTTTGACAATTCCCTCAGACAATGCATCCTCCTAAGCAATGCATCTTAAACTAGGGTTTTGACTTTCATCAGGCTAAATGGACTTCCAAGGCTTCAAGTGAGCTTCATAGCATCCTATATGAGTTCAAGAATTCCCATGTCAAGTTTCACGACCAATCATAACTTTCACATGCTTCATCAAAATTTTTCCATCCAAAGCTCATTTTAAAGGAAATTGAATTCTCTACAACTTTGTGTCTCACAAGCCAAGCCCAAAAATGCTTCATTTGGAAGGTATGGACTAAGACATTATAGGTCCTTTTAAAAGTCAACAAAAAGTCAACAACTTCCAAAGAGCATAACTTGAGAATGGTAAAATATATGGACATGAGACCAAATAGGTTGGTGTGAGGACTCTTTAAGCTTTCCAAAATGTCCAAGAACACCTTCATAGCATTAAAATTGAAGGATTTGTGCCCTTGCAAAGTTGGGAAATTTTTGGGAAATTTATAAAGCAAATAAGGCCTTAAAACCAATTTTTGCTAAATGAGCCCACCAAATTGCCATCCAATCTTTACAATATCACCAAGCACGGCCCAATCCACACCTTTTCTGATTTTTTACATTTTATTTAATATTTATTTGAATTTTATTCATTAAAATAAAAATTAAATTAAAATAAAATATGAAAGTCATATAATTGAAAGAGATTTTGATTCTAGAAGGACTTAATACTCATTTAAACTTGATTGATACCATATAACTTCAGATCATACAAATATAGTAAGGTAAAATCAAAGAAATTCAAGTTTTAATGACAAATATTTTTCAATCTCATAAGGTCCAAAATTCCAAAGGTTTGGTTGGTTTCTTTACCTAATTTCATTATATGATATATATACAACATTAAGCCAAGCCTTAGACACGAATTCACAGCCTCAAGGACAAGTTTCAAAACTTCAAAATTCATCAAAAAATTGAAATTCGCATTCTAAGATTTCGTGGCTTTTCAGGTGAATTAAGGGCACCAATCTCTTCCTTGATGGTTATTGAACATCATTGCAACTTCAACATCATCAAAACACCATGAATTCATGATAACCGAATTCATATTTTCATTCATATTTCGATTTTTCGATTTCGATTATACATACATTATACATTGAATCTAATGCCATATTATTGATTGTTATGATGCTTGAAAGCTTTCTGGATGTTTTAATTTGGGTTTAGGTCCAAGATTGAGGATTCGCCATTATTAGGGTTCTTAAGTTCCGAATTGGGAATGGTGGATTACAAGCGATTTCGTCTCAAATTAATGTGATAATTAGACCTTAGACACTTCATATGATTGATCTTTGGTGTTGGAATGAATTTATTTCTTGTCTAGCGTGTTTTTTTGATTTCCAGGTTTGTAGTGACACTGAAAAACCGTCACTAAAAGCTTTATTGACGGACAAACCGTAGGTAAAGCCTAACTGGACGGATGGGTGAGGGAGATGAAGGCTGGCGCGAAAATAGAATTTGAAAATTGAACTTATTTTATTATGAGTTGTGTATATTATATTTCATAAACGCTGCAGTGGTTCAGCTGGTAAGACATATGCGCATGTGAAACCTGAGTCACGGGTTCGAATCCGGCGAAAAGCAATTTTGTTTGTTTTAATTTCATTTGTTTTACAGGATTATAACAAAACCATGTTGTTGTGTATAGCCATCAAACGCACACAGTGGCTCAGCTGGTTTTGGAGCATGTTGGTCAGGTAAAGGACCTGGGTTCAAATCCCAGGTCCTGTCTTTTTGAGGTTTTTTTTCCATTATTTTGTCATTTTCTTTGTTTTCTTTCTTTAAATTAGTTAAAATAGTTTTCTAAAATAATAACTAAATTGTATTTTTATAAAACTTTATATTCTTTTAAAATGCATATTATTTTTCTTTAAAAAAAATCTAATTGGTATATTTATTTTATTATATGTTTATATTATTAAATGTATTTATAATTTGTACATAATTTAATTAAGTTTAGATTAAATGATCAAAACTCTAATCCTGATTTTCTCAATTACAAGATTAACCCTAATTTCTAAAACCCTAATTTCTAATCCTAATTTTTTATTTAACTTAAATATTAAACTTAATTAATTTTCTTTAATATCTAATTAAATAATTAATAATGTTTTCTTTGTAAATATTTATTCTATGATTTCTTATTATTATTCTCATTATATTATTTTCTTTCAAAAATTCTTTAAAAATGTTTATTTAATTTAAAAATATTATCTTCACTTGTATATATTTTATATTTGTGCTAACCTTTCTTTCTTATAATTATCTCATCACTAACCTTTATTTAATTGCTTATTTTATTATATAGTTATTATTTAATTATTCTTATTATAATGTAACTGCAAAAGCTTTGTAATAGTCGTAGCTTTTATCGTTTATTTGTTTATAAATATTCTTGCCATGGTTAGTAACTATAGGGAGTGATAACATGTTTGTACTTTAAAATTAATTTAGAATCACTAATTTAGTAAGATAAATATATGAACACGAACACTCACACACGTAAGTCGATCTTTGATCGCCATCTCTCACTTTCTAAGGTTATCCCTCATGTTGCCTAAATTATAAGGTCAGGTAAGGTGTCTAAAAAGCAAAGTCCATTTTCATAAAATATCATCAAGTCACTTTAAAGATTATAAGATCAAGTCCCTTCAATGTTGCCTACGGTAAATGATCTTGTCCCTTCGAATAAAAGATGATAAGTCCCTTCGTATTGCTAAGACACCTTACAGTTGCCTAAATACAGATGACCCTTCACATGTCCCTTATCACATCCAAGGTAATGACTACCTATTCCTTAATAATAGGGATAGTCTTACCATTTAAAGAACATATAAGAACAGTAAAGATTTAGCATAGGGTAGGTTCATCTTAAGTACTTGCTCACTTTCCTTCAAAATACTTCATTACACTTCAGATTTCAAACAAATTTTCAAAAACAAAGTCTTTATATATATCCATACAAGGATCATTATAAAGTACTTAAGAAACTTTTTAAATACACACTACACTTCTCAAAACAGTTTAAAGTGAGCTAAGTAACTAAGAGCCCATGGATAACCATGGATATAAAGGGTGCTAACACCTTCCCTTTGTATAACCTACCCCCGAACTCAAAATCTTTTTAAGGTCTTTCCTGTTCTTTTATGCCCTTTCCTTTTGGATAAAATAAAAGTCGGTGGCGACTCTTGCTATCCGCAACATTTATAGAAAAGTCAGTTCTCCCACCGTGTTACAATATCACACCCCAAAGGAGGAGACCTAACTCTTAACCCTAAGGAAGTTATGAATTTTCTAAGTTATCTAGGGTTTTAAGGTACCTAAAGGGAGAAAATGAAAATCAAATAAAAAATGCAGAAGAAATTTGTGACAAAATTATGCTAGATACTACATGCTAAATGAAGAACAATGCAAAAAGAATCAATGTTATACCATCCATGGTTAGGCAGAAAAGAATTCTTGAAGTTAGGGTTCAAAAATAGGAATTTTATGAACCCTAAATTCAAGAAAATTATCTAAGATTGTTCAAAACCAAAAAGAATTTTGTGTGAATGGTATGATGATGTTTCTAAATGTTCTAAGATGCAATGTGAATTTTTTTTGGGTCTTTTAGAAACCTAAATGATATTTTAATTAATTAATTTCCATTAATTAATTAAAATAAACATTTAAATAATTTAAAAATGATTTTTTAATGCAAAAAATAAAAATAAAAATATTTTTGGGTTAAGAAAATTATTTGAAGTGAGAATGCAGAACAAAATATTTTTTGGGATTTTCTAGCTATTTTAAATTATTTGTGCAAAACAAATGAGAAAATATGAAATAAAAATGAATTAATGAGCTGGTATGATGATCCAAAGGACAGGATTCAAAGCTGGGGGGCGGGAGTTGACTTGGCGCGTGATCTAATGGTTGGAATTCAAACTTGCCTAATTAATTAACTAACCCTAATTAATTGAATTAAATGGAGATTAAAAACTAATGAGATGATCTGGTCCACTCACTACACGCGGGAAGATGAAATCCTACGACCAATATTCAAAATTTTCCCTAACCCTAATTAAGCCAGCTAATCACTTTCAGGCCACCGGAGAAGAGCTCTGGTCGTCTTCTCCGGTAGCGTCTTCCCCTGAAAATCTCAAAACCTCTCCCTAGGTCATTTCTGGAGCTCTAAAGCTACAGATCAGTTCCTCTCATCCTCCTAAACTCAAATCCATACTCGAATCAAATTTATCATGGATGAACAACAAGATTCGAAGAGAAACTTAAAAATGGTAGAACTTTCAGACAATCAGTGCATGTTCATTTCTTCACCATTTTCAAAATACAAAGCACATAATGATCAGTGAAGCATGCTCTTTCACATTGGAACATAAAAATAGATTTCTGGAAAAATGTTTTTGGATGGTTACCTGAGCTTGAGAAATGCAGATGAGAGCTTTCAGGACCCCTCCTTTGTGCAAAAAGCTTCCTTAATCCTCCTGAGACCAATGGAATGCTTCAGAAGTTTTGAGAGTGGCTGGTTTGTGTTGTAGCAACTCAGCTGGCCAAGAATCGTGTTTTAGGTTAAAGGTGCTTTGAGGTTTGTTTGATGGTTGCTTTGTGTTCAGTGAATGATTTTGAGATCAATGGTGGAATTTGTTTGAAGATTGAGTGAGTATTTAGTGAGTTTCGAAGGAATTTGCAAGAGGGATAATTTTTGAGAACTTGAGAATGCTGAGGTTTCAGGCTGCAATGTTGTGTGTTATGGCTTGGGTTTGATCCATATAACATGCTGTGATAGGCCAGAGAGTGAGTGGTGGCTGCAGCTGATTGGTATGGGCTTCTTGCCAAAAAGTCAAAAGTTGTGTACTTGAGGTATGGGCAATGGTGCAGCTGGCATCTTGGCTTGTCCATGCGCAGCATGGATTAAGGAGGTCCATGGAAATGGTTTAGAGGCAATTCAGCAAGTGGAAACAAAGTTATGTGTCATTTTGCAATTTCATGAAGTTTTGGCCCCTTTGAGATTTCTTGATATTCAAGGCATGGAGTGATACAATTCTTTGGGCAATTCTGATTTTTATGCAATGTGCTATGATGTTATGATAATTAGAAGTGTGTTTGAAGTCACAAAATGCTTTGGCAAGTGGTTTTGCAAAGAATCCTCTTTGGTGCATTCTTGAAAATTATGTGATTTTTGCCAACTTTGACAAGCTATAACTTAAGTTCCATAATGAATTAGAACTTGTTCTTGTACTTTTTGAAAATGGAATGATCCAATCTACAACTTTAATGACCAACAATTTTTCATTTGAGGCATTTTTGGTTGAGAAAGAGGAGGTTGAAAAACTTTCCCAAAATGGAAAGTTTACATTACAAGTCATTTCCATTTTTGGCAACTTTTGGTTTAGCTCATTTTTCTTCAATTTTGTGAACTTCTAAGCACTTCAATGATCAAATAAAGATCATATAACTTCAATTTGATGAAAAATCCACTTTGGTTCCATGTTGGGGGGCCTCAGATGCCCTGATTTTGCTCTGACTTGCTCAAGAAGTTACGTAGTGATCAGATGGCTTCCACAATGAATTTCTTTATCAAACTTGGTATACATGATCCTTATATCATATTGAGATCAATAGAAACAAGAATGACCAAAAAATTTGGAGTTATGGCCTCTGAAACCAAAACCCTAATTTCAGGTCATCTGTGTAGTGAAACCCTAGCTTTGCTTCCATGCTTTGCCAGTTCTTGTGATTCTTTGACTTCCTTGATATTTGAGGGATATAAAATGATGATTTAACATACATGGACCCTCTTGAAATGATTGGGGACCTTTGGAATGGCTCAGATGAATCTATGGATTGCTCAGATCACTAACCCTAGATGCAGATGAACTTGAACTAATGCAGTGAAACAAGAATGCAATATGAGATGGTATGTTTGAACTAATGCAACTATGAAAGATCACAAGCCATGGTGTGAACTTAGTGAGGGAAAATTTGGGGTGTTTACAGCTTCCCCTATTTAAACATGAGTTAGTTGTGCAGGATGTAAGCGCCTAGCTTAACAGACAAACAAGATAACTTGTGGTTGAATACCAAAGATAGTCCAAAATTTGCACTCACTGGGGAAAAGAAGAAAAGGGATATAAATGGTAAAAGGTAGTAAAGTATGATTATCAAAGTTTGGGCGATGGAGGACGACCATCAAGCAGAGGACGACTGCTGGGGATGAAGCAATGATGGGGACGGCCAACATGCTGGGGGAATAAAGAGATTATGATGGGGACGACCATCAAGCAAAGTAATAAGGATTAAAGTAAAGGCGATGATGGGGACAGCCATCAGGTTTGCAAATTAAAGGTAAACAACGACGAGGATGGCCATCAGTTCAAATTGATGAAGGACGATCATTAGGAAAAGGAAAAGGGACCACGACGGGGACGACCATCGGGTTAAAGAATAAATGAAATAATGATGAGGGACGGTCATCAAAGGTGAAGGACGATCACCTAGCAGGGAACAGTTGCTCTTTATCACGACATAGGACGAATGTCGGGTAGAAAAGGTCGATGATGGGGACGGCCATCGGATATGCATGATGAAGGACGATCATCAAGAGGTGAAGGACGATCACCTAGCAGGGTACGACTGCTCCTGGGGTTTATCATGACATAGGACGAATGTCAGATAACAAGATCAACGATGGGGACGGCCATCGGATAAAATGATGAAGGACGATCATCAAAAAGGTGAAGGACGATCACCTAGCAGGGGACGGCTGCTAAATATCATGACATAGGACGAATGTAGGATATAAAAGGGGTTCCAATTATGGAGACTCCACTGAGGAAAGGATGAGGGACGATCATCTAAAGGTGAAGGATGATCACCTGGCAGGGTACGACTGCCGAAAAGTATCATGACATAGGACGAATGTAAGATAGGAGAAAAGTTATTTTACTGGCGATCTACTGGGGAGTGGTAAACACAGACGAGTGCTTACGGTTTCCAGAATAAAGGTATAAGTGTTTGACACTGTGTATAGATTAAAGATGCGGACGAGCATCCTTAAGACTACGATATGGACAAGTATCGGTAGAAACAAACGTTGACGCACGTTCAGAGATGATGGTACGGACGAGTACCAATTGGTTAATCAAAGAATACGGACGAGTGTCGACTCTGAGGGGAAATAAGTGTATATACAGGATACGGACGAGTATCTGTATGAGTAAAAAACAAGTATTGTGAAATATGAGCAAGACACGGACGAGTGTTCAACTTGCTGGGGAGAAGTGACACGGACGAATGTCAAAAGAGAAAGTGTATAAGTTATGAACAAAATGCAAAAAAGGTATTCTAGCAACCTGTGGGGATAGGATGACACGGACGGGTGTCGAAAGAGTGTATTATGAACATGTATCTGTGAGTGTAAAGGGGACGCTTTGGCTTTCTGTTGGGGAAATATGAGATGACACGGACGAGTGTCGAGATGGACAAGTATCTACTGGTAGAAAGTGTTCTGGTGACTTTATTGGGGAATGATGACACAAACGAGTGTCAAAAGGAACATGTATTTGTATTTGAGGGACGCTTTGGCTTTTATGTGCAAGGGATGTATCTTGTATATTGTTGATAAGGTATTGTTGGTATTTACAGGTGACTGGTTCGAACCTGACTTGTGATCATGCAATATGTTTGATTTTTACCGTAATGCTCCGTATTAGACGGAATGCTATGCTTTTTTCGGCGATTTATGATGTGATTGTTATGATTATGCAAAAGATACCAATCCGGGAATCGGATCCCGCCGTTGTGAAGATATCTGGCTGATCTGCTTGAAGGAGAATCCCAGTTGGGGATGAAATCATTGGTAGATATGATAAAGCATACAGTTCTGTTTGGGGGCTAGATTACTGATAGATATTATCTGGTAAGGAGACAACCCAGCTGGGGATGGAGAAGCTTCTGTCACTTTGTTGTGTGAGAATTTCAAACATTTATCTTCTGGGAGAGGTTGGAGCTCTATGGGGATTCCATCATAGGAGTTAGATATTCCTGGGAGTAAATACATTTCCTACAAACATGTAATTAGAAAGGCACATTTGTTTTATGCAATTATTATATCATGGATATTGGACATTTTGCAAACGAAACAAAAATGTACAAAACGGAGTGTGACTGAAATCTGATTTTATTAATCTGGGTGCCCTGAATTGGCAAATACAGTCAAGAAACAAATTTCCTAGAATGAGGAGATTGTTACAAATTGATAAAAGTAAAAGGTGTTGGAAATGTTGATGACGCTCCTGTGAGCTCCCTTTGCTATGACCTGTATGACCTTGACGTTCTTCTCATCTCGCTTTCTGAAGAAGTTTGATTTTGACTGACGCTTTAACCTTTCGAAGCTTGCCATGTTGTAAGTGATACAGACGAATTCAGAATGCAGTTGTTCGCTTATTCCCTGATTTTGCGTGGATCGCCCTTTCGGGTTTTCAATCCACCGGGATACCCATTTTTGCCTGAGCTGTCCGATGTGGCTTTTCAACTCAGTGGGTGTACATTTTTTTTCAATTTTTCCTTATTTTTGCCCGAGTCTTTTATTATGTTTTTGACTTGCCAGGATGCCCTATTTTTGCCTGGACTTACATTCTGTTTTTATGTCCAGCGGGTCTTTTTATGCGAAGTATTTTTTAACTGCATCTGAATTCACAAGGGACAAGAAATCTTCGCCATCCATAGTAGTGAGCATCAGTGCTCCACCAGAGAAAACTTTCTTTACTATGAACGGACCATCGTAATTCGGAGTCCACTTGCCCCTGTGGTCTGTATGAGAAGGAAGGAGTCTTTTCAGCACAAGATCTCCTACTTGGTATTCTCGGAGCCTGACTTTCTGATCGAAGGCTTTCTTCATTCTCTTCTTATATAACCGCCCATGAAAGATTGCAACTAATCTCTTTTCTTCGATCAGACTTAGTTGATTGTACCGAGAACGGACCCATTCTTCTTCATTCAGCTTTACGTCCATCAGTACCCGTAAGGAGGGTAATTCAACTTCAACAGGTAGGACTGCCTCCATACTATACACAAGCTGATACGGTGTCGCCCCAGTGGACGTTCTGATCGAGGTATGATACCTTCTTGATGTTTTTGTTAGCGGCCTCAACAACGACATTCATCTTTGGTCTGTAAGGAGAAGAGTTGTGGTGTTGGATCTTGAAGTCCCGACACAGTTCTGCCATTATTTTGTTGTTCAAATTGGAACCATTATCAGTAATGATTCGCTCGGGAACTCCATACCGACAAATGATGTCTCTTTTCAGGAATCTGACTACCACTTGTCTGGTGACGTTTGCATACGACGCTGCTTCAACCCATTTGGTGAAGTAATCAATGGCTACCAGGATGAATTTGTGGCCATTTGAAGCAGTCGGTTCGATATTTCCAATCATGTCAATGCCCCACATGGCAAAGGGCCAAGGTGAAGACATCACGTTCAAAGGGTTCGGAGGCACATGCACTTTGTCTGCATAAATCTAGCATTTATGACACTTATTGGCATAAGCACAATAGTCTGCATCCATTGTGATCCAGTAGTAGCCTGATCGTAACAATTTCTTAGCCATTGCATGTCCTCCAGCATGGGTACCGAAAGATCCTTCATGCACCTCGTGCATCAGTAAGTCTGCTTCTTTCTTGTCAACACATTTGAGAAGAACCATATCAAAGTTTCTCTTGTACAAGGAACCATCAGCATTAAGGAAGAAACTACCAGCCATCCTTCTTAATGTCTTCTTATCATTGGATGATGCTCCACATGGGTATGTCTGATCCTCTAAGAAGCGTTTGATGTGATGGGACCAAGGCTTGTCATCTCTAGCAATGTCCATAGAGAATACGTATGTCGGTCGATCTAGTCTGGATACTGAGATTCGAGGCACATAATTGGCAGTCTGAACTTTGATCATGGAGGAAATGGTAGCCAAAGCATCTGCGAACTGATTTTCGTCTCGAGGGATGTACTCAAGCTTGACTGTTGTGAAGAAAGTCAATAATCTCCTCGTATAGTCACGATATGGAATCAGATGCTCTTGGTGAGTGTACCATTTGTTGTTGGTCTGATTAATTACCAAAACTGAATCTCCGAATACAATTAAAGTCTTGATCCTGAGGTCAATGGCTTCCTCAAGACCCATTATACAGGCTTCGTATTCAACTTCGTTGTTAGTGCATGCAAAGGTGAGTTTTGCCGAGAAAGGCATATGAACTCCTTTAGGTGTGATGATCACTGCACCAACTCCATGACCATTCATATTAACGGCCCCATCAAACATCATTGTCCATTCTTCTTCTGGGTCAGGCCCTTCAGTGTGAACATGCTCTTCATGATCTTTTGCTTTCAGGAACATGATGTCTTCATCAGGGAAGTCAAATCTCATTGGTTGGTAATCATCAATGGGTTGCTCGGCTAGATAGTCAGACAGTACACTGCCTTTGATGGCCTTTTGAGATGTGTACTGAATGTCATATTCTGTCAGAATCATTTGCCATCTTGCAACCCTTCCGGTAAGTGTTGGCTTCTCAAATATGTACTTGACGGGGTCCATCTTTGAGATCAATAAGGTAGTGTGAGTCAACATATACTATCTAAGTCGGTAAGCAGCCCACGCTAAAGCACAACAAGCTTTCTCGAGCAGTGAATAACGTTGTTCACAGTCGGTAAACGTTTTGCTTAGGTAGTAAATTGCATACTCTTTTCAACCAGAATCGTCATGCTGGCCCAACACACACCCTATTGATCCTTCTAATACTATCAGGTACATTATTAGAGGTCTTCCTTCAACTAGAGGCATAAGAATCGAAGGCTCTTGTAAGTACTCCTTGATTTTGTCAAAAGCCTTCTGACAATCTTCATTCCACATGATTGTTTGTTCCTTTCTTAACAGTTTGAAAGGGGCTCACAAGTTGCTGTAAGATGAGATATGAACCTTGATATGTAGTTCAATCTACCTAGAAACCCCCGAACCTCCTTTTCAGTCTTAGGTGCAGGCATCTCTTGAATGGCTTTGACTTTATCAGGATCAACTTCAATTCCTTTTTCACTCACAATGAATCCTAGCAGCTTACCGGACCGTACCCCGAATGTGCATTTGTTGGGGTTTAGCTTCAACTGGTACTTTCTCAGATGCTTGAACAACTTCAGAAGATTCACCAGATGATCTTCTTCAGTGAGGGACTTGGCAATCATGTCATCCACATAAGATTCAATTTCTTTGTGTATCATATCGTGGAATAACGTTACCATAGCCCGTTGATAAGTAGCACCGGTATTCTTCAATCCAAATGGCATTACCTTATAGCAGAATGTGCCCCAGGGTGTGATGAAGGTAGTCTTCTCCATGTCTTCTGGTGACATCGTGATCTGATTATACCCGGAAAATCCATCCATGAAAGAGAATACCGAGAACTGAGCTGTGTTGTCGACCAATACATCAATGTGAGGTAATGGGAAATCATCCTTCGGGCTAGTTCTGTTCAGATCCCGGTAATCCAAACACATCCTTACTTTGCCATCCTTTTTAGGCACTGGTACAATATTAGCAACCCACAGCGGGTAACTAGTTACAGCAAGGAAACTGGTGTCCCACTGTTTTTGTACATCTTCTTTTATCTTCATGGCCATATCCGGATGAGTACGGCGTAGCTTCTGCTTCGCTGGAGGACAATCTTCCTTCAAAGGCAGCTTGTGCATAACAATGTCAGTATCCAGACCTTGCATGTCTTGATAGGACCAAGCAAAAAAATCAACGTACTCTCGAAACATGTCAATAAGTTGTTCCTTCACTGAATCTTGCAGACGGGCCCCGATCTTCACTTCTTTCAAGTCTTCTTCGGTACCAAGATTAACTGTCTCAACCTCCTCCCGATGAGGAGTGATCACCTTCTCCTCTTGCCTTAACAACCTGGCTAACTCTTCAGGTAACTCATAGTCTTCTTCAACCCCTTCATCAGCTTGATTAATTGGATTGTCGAAGTCATACAAGGTCATAGCAGTGTTGTTGTCGGTGCAATCTGGAGGATGATTTCTGCAAGGGTTGATATTGGTTTGTTTTAGTGATCAGTTTTATCTTGTTTAGAAAAGTGAAAATGAAGTTGTTATTTTGAAAACATTTCCATTTTATCGTTTTGTACAAAAGTGAAAAATGAAAAAGACAGTGAGCGAAAAAGAGACTCGTTTGCAAAAGATGTCCTGATATTCATTGATTAATCATTTGCACAAAATACAAGATGGCCCTATTAAAAAATGAGTCCTGACACCTTGGGCAAGATGCAGGACTTGATGCATGCTAAAAGACAAGAAATAATAATTACTCTGCAGGAGTAACTCTTATAATTTCCTGGGAAGACCAGTTAGAGACTTGGTTCCCCGGGATCCTTGGATGTATCCAGTTCTCTAGGTTGTGGTCGCCTTGTTCCTTGTCTTCTAGATTGTTCACAGCATCCGGGGTAAGCATTCCCCCACTGACAAATTTGGGCTCCTTGGCAGCCTCAGATTGATCTTGTTGGATTGGTCTGTAACCCAACCCGAATATGTCTTCTTTTTTCTCCACCGGCAATAGTTTGCCCCAGCCTCTGGCGTTCCCCTCTTCAACAACGTTTCGGGCTTTCTGATATGAAGTGATGGAAGTTCCAGACACAACAGTTGCTTCATTGACGTTAAGGGCCTCAAACCCCTGGCTCATAGTCTCGTGGATCTCCCCATCCATCTCTATATACTTGTAAGTAGCCAGCTGGCTAACGAAAATGTCTTCCTCCCCGCAGATTGTGATGATCTGGCCTTCCCACTCATATTTTAATTTCTGGTGAAGGGTAGACGTAACAACGCCAGTGGCATGAATCCAGGGTCTACCCAACAGACAGCTGTAGGCCGGCTGAATGTCCATCACGAAGAAAGTAGTTTTAAAGATTTGTGGGCCAATCACCAAGGGTAATTCAATCTCTCCAAGCACTGATCTTTTAGAGCCATCAAATGCTCTCACCACCAAATTACTTGGACGCAATTCCAAACCATCATATTCCAACTTCACCAAGGCTTTCTTTGGGAGGACATTGAGCGAAGACCAGTGTCTACCAGCACATGAGAAAGAACAACACCTTTGCACTCTAAGGTGATGTGTAGGGCCTTGTTATGATTGCGTCCCTCTGTCGTTAAATCAGCATCTGTGAAGCCCAGTCCATGACTGGTGTTAACATTTGCAACCACTGTTTCCAGCTGATTAACCGTAATTTCTTTCGGCACGTAAGTTGCGTGCAGGACCCTCAAAAGTGAATTCCTATGGGCTTCGGAACACATTAACAATGACAGGATAGAGATTTTGGAGGGCGTCTGATGAAGCTGGTCCACCACTTTGTAATCACTCTTTTTGATTATTCTCATGAACTCATCTACCTCTTGGTCGAAAGATGTCTTCGGAGTTTCTTTAACCACTGGCTCTTCAAGTACCACACTCTTCCCTTTTGCTTTAGCAACAGCCTCTGCTTCAGCATTGGGTCTCGGTATTTGCGAGGCAAAAAGGCGTCCGCTTCTGGTGAAGCCTCCGCTTCCCCCAACATTGTCAACTTGTGGTGAAGAGGTTTATGAATCTAGAGTGATCTTCTTTCCGTCGCAGTAGAGATCAGAGCCATAGTGCCAAGGTATGGCATTACTGCTTTCATAAGGAACGGGTCCAGGTACCGTAATGGTGACTGGACTGATTGCTGCAGCGGAAGGAACTGTGATGGTATGCAGGTCGTAATTGATTGTAACTGGAGATCTGATAGTAGGTGTTGTAGTTTGTTGTTGAAAATTGTTGTTGGGATGAACAGTTGCCGAGTCATAATAGATTGTGACCGTTGAGACATCTTCATTAGCATTTATTGGTGTTGTAGGAGATTTCGTTGATAAGATAGGTGTTGACGTTGTAGAAGTAAATGTTGCTGAACTTTGGTTTGTTGAAATAATGGATGGAGTGATTACTGGAGTTGTGGATGAATCAGTGGGAACGATAGTTGTTGCAGTTGTAGGAGGATTTGTTGTTGCTGAAGAAAGAGTTGTTGATGTTGTAGACATCGTTGTGGTAATTTGCAAAATTCTATCTCTGATAAGCCCATCCATGCCAAGCCTTAGCCTCTCACAACCATTAATAGCAGTCTTGCAAGATTCGCAGCAGGTTTCACAACCTGGGAACACCTGGCATCTTAAGAGTTGAGCTTTGACTTCTGCCAGTGGCGTTCGAATATGTGCAACACTATCAATCAGTGCAGATGGTTGGTCCTCCTCTATGGCATTAATCATGGGCCCACCATGATTAGGCATAGGATTTCTAGTAACATTTGGAGGAGGTGCGAAATTGAGAGCTTTGGAATCGACCAGATCCTAAACCTTCATTTGTAAGGCTCTACACTTCTCAGTATTGTGACCAGGTGCGTTGGAATGAAAGGCGCACCTAACATTGGCATCATAATTCTTTGGGAGGTTGAAAGGATCTGGTGGATCCAACGTCCTTAACTCAACCAGGTTGAGCTTCAGGAGTTGTGGCAGTAAGGCGACATATGGCATAGGAATGGGGTCAATCACCCTATTTGCTTGAGATGACCTCTGTTGAAAGGGGTGCTGCTGTTGGTGGTTGTTGTTATTGTTGTACGATCTTTGTTGCGGAAAGTGCGGTTGTTGTTGATAGTATTGTTGTTGTTGCTGTTGTTGAGGAAAAAGTGGCTGTTGTGGAGCTGGAGCCGGGATAGTAACGACTGCTACTAATTTGTGAGAGTATTGGGGTCTGCCCCTGCCTGCATGAATAGCATTTGTTTCACCCGTCCTTCTGGGTCCTGGAAAAGGTTTTCTTGTATTGTTGGAGGAGCTTGCACCGCTGTTAGAGATTTTGCCTATCTTCAGATGACTCTCAATTCTCTCACCAGCTATAACTACATCAACAAAACTGGTGGAAGAGAAAGCAGCAAGTCTGTCAATATATGTTCCTTGAAGAGTGTTCATAAGCATGTCTGCCATTTCCCATTCAGACATGGGTGGCTGGACAGCAGCAGCAAGCTACCTCTACCTCTGAGCATAATCCTGGAAGCTTTCCCTTTAAGACTGAGACATGCCCATTAGAAGGGTTCTATTGGGAGCCATGTCTAGGTTTTACTGGTATTGACGGATGAAGGCTTCGGCCAAGTCTTTCCAATATCTTATAGTGGCCATGGTCAGATGCGAATACCATTCTCTTGATGCTCCAGTCAGGTTGTCCTCAAAATAGAACATCCATAACTTCTCGTCCATGGTATAAGCTTTGAGTCTTCCCAAGAAAGACTGCAGATGAGTACGCGGGCAGGAGGTACCATTATATTTTTCAAAGCACGAGGGTTTGAACTTGTGAGGAATTCTCACCCCATCTACCAGCCCCATGTCCATTACATCAAAGCCTAGGTAATTCTGGGATTCCAAAGACCTTAACTTCTCAGCAATCTCATCCAGCCTACGGTCAAAAACTTCATCCCCAGCCCCGATAATTGTGAACTGCTCTTCTTGAGGATCTTCTTGCAAGATCCTACCTCCAGCAGTATTACCTTGGGGGTTCCTCATGGCATTACCATCCGGGTTTATATGAGGCCCAAACTCTGGTGGATCAATGCGAGGCTGCCCGCGATCATTATTACTAGTACCTCCTGTACCGGGATGGTGTTCATCAGGAGTTTGTCTTTCCACCAATTCCCTCAGCCTTTCCTGACTTTGAGCTAAGCCAGTCATCACAGCCATAAATTGGGTCATTTGATTCCTCATATCGACCCTTTCATTTTCCATTTGGTTCCTTACTTCATCCAGGTCCTGTTGTACCTGATCCATCTAAATGCCCGGAAGGTTGTTACGCGTCGGGTACCGGTGTATTCTGTTGACAGGGAACACTCGTCTGCAAGCAATGTTTCCTGAAACCACAACAAAGTGAGAAATAGCAATAAAACAAAAACCTACAAAACAAAGAAAGTGTTAGTATGCAATGCAATATGCTTATTTGTCTTCCAAGGGTATCCGGTTTGGTTCTTTGGTTTTGACCTTTCCAGACCTCGAGGAAATGCTGATGATGAAGAGATAAAGCCCACCAAAAATAATAATACAAACCACATATATTACAAATGATGAAAATACATAGTTTGATTACAATACATGCCTATGGTGGGTCAAAATACATCAACAAAATCAAAAGTACAACCAAAGAAAGAAATACAAGCAAAAGGATCAGACATCCAATCCAAAGTCATCCTCCCTGACTTCCTTCAGGAGGGCCTCAGTCACTGGACCAGCTGGGTGCTCTGTAATAGTCCTGATGAGGAGGTTCCTGGTAGCAATGGCATTGGTTAGCTTCTTATGCTTGTCCTGATCCTTTGTCCTCTTCAACCCCGCCCGGAGTTTCAATTCAGTTATTTCCTTCTGAGCTGCCAACAAAGCTTCCTGCTGCTTCTTCTTACTAGCCTCCAACTACTTTATCTTAGCCTGAGTTCTCTTGTCTTCTTGTGCACGGGATTCAGTGATCCTAATCCACCTAGCCTGGCTTTCTTCCAGATAATGCTCTGCCCTAGCCTTCTGAGTTTTTGCCTCCTTATAGGCATTCTTCAGAATCAACTCCCCTGCCATTGCCTTCCTAATGTAGTCATTTGTCCTTTCAATCTTGGTCAGATGCTCAATCTTGAGTCTTTCCAATCTCTCAATATCCAGACGACTGTCATTTCACTCCCAGAGAGTCTTCTTCAAGGCTTCAGCTAGCTGAGTGTTCCTCTCTTTCAGCTTTTCAAACTCTTCCAGGCTGACAGTTGCTGCAGGCTGTACAGTAGAAGGTCCAGGCACATCTTCCAAGGTAAAAGGCATCCTGGTGATCTGAGCTCTGGTACGGGACCAATCAGAATACTGGGCTTAAGCAATATTGTTTCACTTTCCAAGGATGGTTGTCCCTTTGGTCTGAATATTATCCCAAGCCCAGGCAGCTTGTCTGACAACAACAGAGTTGGGTTGAACTTCACAGTAGAGAGTCTCAGTCAAATCTTGTCCTCTGGGAGGATGAACCAAAGCATATCCCAATTACCTTTTAAACAGTAAAGGGTTGTAGTTGATGCAACCTTTCACTCCTATCAAAGGCACATTAGGGTATTGCCCACAGCTGGTAATAATGTCCTTGCCTTTGGTGCTCTGAGTGCACCATCTGATGTCATCTGATGTTAAGGTAATGAACCTCTTAGCCCAATTCTTCTGTTGATGGGGGTTCAAGAAGGTATCTGATTTTGGCAAGTGTCTGAGCAGCCAAGAGTAATACAAAGGAGCACAACATCTGACCAACTTTCCTCTTTGCTTTTCATTCCTCTGATGGACTGAGTAGTAGAAGTCTCCCAGCAATGTAGGAACATGGTTCCTCAACAAGAACATGTGGATGGCATTCTTACTCACAAACTTGGGCTCATCTGCAAACAAAATAACCCTATATATATTGAGGGCTAACAGTGCACAGACAGCCTTTCATTCTCCTACTGCAGCCTTCAGGGTGGCCTGGGAAATCAGGAAGTCTAGGTGGAGGCCTGGAACTCCAGCTTTGGTTGTCATGTTTTGCTCAATGAGGGCAGGTTCCAAATGCAATTCCCTGGCTATCTCTTCATTTCTGGGAGCAGTCATCTCTGGGTTGAAAGGGATCCATCTCCTGATAGGAACTCCAATCAACAAGGAAAACTCTACTAGTAGTGGTCCCATCTGGAAATCAGGAAAGGTGAAGAATCTGAGTGGAGGGTCATAAAACCGCAAGCATGTATGGATCATGCTCCTTTGAGATGCATCAAGATCCATGACCATGTCCAATATGCCCCCATAGAGCTCCCTGAATAGTGGGATATGGTCAGGTGTAATGAGGGACTGGACCTGCCTGATGCCAGTCAAGGTGGGCTCAAAGAAGTGGTAAGAGATGTTGCTCTTTCTTGAAGTGTCCATGGGTGCTGGTGAAGAAGCTGAGAACAACTGCTGATGAGGGTCACTGACTGAGAAGCTAGAGGTGAGTCTCTGACAGACTTATGAAGGTGTTGAAGGAGAAAACTGAAGCAGTTTGAGTAACAGAAGGGGTCAAAACCAAACCAAATATGAAGATGGATACCCTGTAAAATAAATAAGCAAATGTTAAATGATTCAAAAATGATGTATGCAAATGATATGCAAAAGGGGTTGTGATCAAGAGCTGGATCTGATTATCTGTCTTGGTAAAAGTCCATGTGTGTTCAAAGGTCTGGATGGAAGCTCAGAAATCCAGTAACTAGGCGGGGGACTCAAATAAAGAGTCACAAGTCCAGGGTAATCACAAGAACTGTCCAAAAGTGAGGCATTCTTAAACAATACTATTAACAGGGTATGATGTGGCCAAGGGTTCTTGCAAAACCTGTAAACAACCCAACCCCCTCACATGTAATGTTTTAGAACAAAGATCCTCAGACTTGGATCAGTTATGAGAAGTGTAAACACTTCTAAC